>CAIGQZ010032266.1:4666505-4678581 GCA_903798205.1 Danio tinwini | reverse complement strand
GTTTATATATATATATATATATAAACCATTGTTATTTGCTTACATGGCTGTACTGGTCCAGCATCTTCTGGCTGTGTGCCAGGTAAGGAGTCATGAACTTGGAGGTGTCCACCTTCACCTTCTTCCTGACTGAGCGTCTGGGAAGACCACCAGGTCCAGGCTTAGGAAAATGAGAGCAAACAACTATTAACACAAATGCACATAGTGCCGGTAATGAGAAATATCTCTAACAGCACACATTCAAGGAAATATTATCGCAGTCTTGGAAACCTTATATTATATTTTATATAACAGTACCAAAAAAACATATTTCTTAAATGTTACTATATAAGCAAGCATGCAACACGATTTGGTGCAATCTAATTTTCTCTAAAAATGCTATACTGTAAGTTGTTTTACCCCAATCAATTTTGGATCGAATATGGACAAACCCAGCTGTTGGTTAAAAAGAATTATTGAAGAAATTAAATTAACAGTTAATTTTGTCCATATCTGACCCCAAAAAACAGAAATTTTTTAGAGTGGTCATTGATTTAAACAACAAAAAAAGAAACAATAATAAATACGAAGATAAATATTGCATTTATTTGCATATTTGCTATAAATATTACAGCACTTACCTTACATGTCTTCTGCCAACAAAATGTGTTTGTCTGCATGCCATGCAAATTAGAATTTCACTTTTTATGACAACAACAGATCAGTAAATTAGTATTGGCTTGATCAAGCAGTAAAACAAAACGCATTAAGCGTTTAAACTACATACTACTACACATTTAGACAGACATACATTAAAGTAAACATTACATGAACTCACATGTAAAAAAAAGCTTTATACCACACCCTCACTGTCATTACTAACGCTTTGGCATTTGCATGGCTAGGTATCATGGGGGCTATTTTTCATTAATGTGTTGCACTTAGGACTTTACAGAACTTAATTTGGACACAACATTCCATCTACACCTACTCATGAATTGTTAAACAAGGACGTTTGTTTAATAATCCACACTTTAAGCGATCCCATAAGGCTTGATTTAACTGATCAAATCTAAACTGGTAAGAAGGAATGGAATAGCCCCCATGGCATGTGGAAGGACTCAGATCCGCTTCACCAGAGGAGATCATTTACCTCAACACCATGAGACACTGAGGTGGTCGTGGTAGTGATTGTTGGACCCTCCTCATAGTAGTACTATAAATATAGGAGGGAAAAACTCTGGGCTTTCAACAAGATGATCACAGACTTTAGGAAAAACACTAAAAAAAAGGAAAGTGTTTTATTTTTCCAGCTCTGGTTGTAGTAAGTGCAAAAAAAATCACATTGTAACCAAAATTGCTTTTGTTTGTAGATGGCTCTTTTTTAAGTCACTGTAGTAGCAGTTATTAGGTTTATCTATTATCTATTAGCCAGCCTTGAGTTAGTGCTGGGTTCCAGACTATTTCTTCACAAACACAAATCGATTAAGTTAACTTTAGCATATTTTTTTCTTTGTTTGTTTGTTTGTTTGTTTGTTTGTTTGTTTGTTTTTGTTTTTTTGTTTTACAAATTTAAGTGCATTGAACATTTAATAAAACTTAATAAAACAATTAAGTTGTTCCAAAAAACATTAGAGGTGTCTTGTTTCAACTTATTTTAAATAAGTAGCTTGAGCAAGCAGCAAAAGCCATTTTTAAATGTATTTCAGCATTAATTGATTCATTTATTAGATGTCATTTTTACCACATAAGAAGGTTTAGGTTTTTTAGGTTATTAGAGGCTTTAATATTGGTCGTGATATATAGTGGGTCTCTAAAGAATACCAACCACACTGTAAAAAGCAATTAGTTATTTTACTTAAACTTACTTAAAAAGCAAGAAGTTGCCTTTACTTAAAAGAATTGAGTAAAAAGTTGAATATTTTTTGTAAATATGTGCATAGTTTATTTCCTTAATTATTTTAAAGCATTGGCTTTAGACACTTTAAAAAAAATCTATCAATCGCTTTAAAAATCAACGGGTTTATTCACATTTTAAAAGTAAACTAAACTCAGTGCAAAAAGACATTGATAAATCTCTTACTACATTTTTAGAATGATCTACCAAAGACACTGCATGAAACATAGTTTAGTGAAACAATAAACACTTATATACCATCTTATTGGGCATATAATCATAATTTAATGATATATAATGACATACACTGTCAGAAAAAAGGTACACAGGGGTACAAATAATGTTCCATAAAGACCTCTTATGATACTGTTCTGTACCTTTTATGGTACAATTAAAAATTAAGGTACACAATTGTTCTCATAAAAAATGTACATAAGTGTTGGACAACTCCTTTATTACAAAATCTATAAAAATAAATATGACTGGAAAGGCAAAGTGATTTTATGAATAGTTTCCATATTAAAACAAGAATCAGCATTTGCAAGCATATGTTTAAAGAAACTCATAAACATTAATTAAGTTCTATAATACAAAACAGCTGAAAAGCAAAACTATAGGTATAGTAAACTATTGTAAACATTTAAGGCATTTTTAATAAACATTTGGTAAGCATTTTCTGATAAATACAGTTTCATTATTGATATCCACACCTTTTGGCGTTTGCTTTTCATGATGCACATGTAAAGCTAATCAAACATTGTGCATATCTCGTAACAATACTTTGGCGTAATTCTATTTGTATTTTAAAATTAAGTCAATTAAATTAACTTGTGTGTTCATTAAGTGATTGCAAAGGTATTGTGTGAAAATTGGAGAAAAATGTTTTATATTGTACATGATTATGTTGTAAATGATTTTGTGAAAAGTGTCATGAAATGTTTAGCAAATGAAAAATGTTTTGATTTATATTTAAGTAATTTTTATTCTTTATTGTAAATGGAAAAAGGTGCATTTACACAAAAATAAACTTTTTTAAAAACATTGTTTAAAAATATTTGATGTTTTATATTTACTGAAAATAAATGGACACATTTTGGATAAAGCTAAATGCCTTTATATAGTTCTTGAAGGAACACATTTGACACTGTTAAGGTACAAAGTGTCTTGCCACTGTGGCGGTACATTTATGGATCAGGTTTATACCTTTGCTGAAGGTACAATATTGTATGTGCAAATTTTAAAAACCAAAAGTACATTTTGGATTCCCATGGTACAAATCATGTCCTTAACGGTAAAAACTGCAATGGTACAAATTTGTTTCTTTGTCTTAAGTTACAATTTTGTTCCATTAAAAGGTACTGCCCCAGTAACAAGGGTTTGTATCTTCTTCGGTACGACCTTGTACAATTTTTTCTGAGAGTGTATAGAAGTATATTTAAGGACCAAAGCCATCAAATACTAATTATTATTTTAATTCTGCAGAATTATCATTTAATTTGTTTTTTAAATATACCGTGCAATAATTCTTCAAAACAGGTTGGTCAACAAGTTTTCAATCATTTAAAATGCGAAAAAAACAGTATGATCACTTACTATTTCATATCTTTTAATAACTACATGTTACAGCCATATCACCCTGCAGCCCGGTTACTCACTGAAGCTAAGCAGGGCTGAGCCTGGTCAGTACCTAGATGGGAGACCACATGGGAAAACTAGGTTGTTGTTGGAAGTGGTGTTAGTGAGGCCATCAGGGGGCACTCAGCCTGCTGTCTGTGTGAATCCTAATGCCACAGTGTAGTGAAGGGGACACTATACTGTTAGTGAGCGCCGTCTTTCGGATGAGACATTAAATCTAGATGCTGACTCTCTGTGGTCATTAAAAAACCCATGGCTCTTCTCGTAAAGAGTAGGGGAGGAACCCTGGTGTCATGGCCAATTTTCATCCATTGGCCCTTACTGGCCTCCCAATCATCTCCATCCACCAAGTTGGCTCTACTACTGTCTATCCACTTCACCTATAGCTGGTGTGTGGTGAGCGCACTGGCGCCGTTGTCCAGTGGCTGCCATCGCATCATCCAAGTGGATGCTGCACACTGGAGGAGGTGTGGAAAAGACCCCCCTCCCTCATAATTGAGAAGCAATACACGGTAGCCATACGCGATAAATGCGCTATATAAATTTGCATTACATTACATGTGAAAATAAGTGTGCTGTCAGTTTTTCATACATCAGTTACGCTATATCACATTTCCATCAATATTTTGACATTTTATTGTCAAAAAAGTTATTTGAAACTTTAAAGTAGACACTTTTCTTGCATCTAATATTATTTCTATGTATAGAAAAAATGACTTTAATTTGACACAGCAACCACAAACATGGTGTTGGTCATTAAATCTTACTTACTATATTGTACTTCAGTGTTAGAATTCCTCATTTTCATTTTCCATTACAGTAAGTGAATATCTCAGTAGTTGTTTATGGAATACAAATATCATCATAGGCTGTTTTCCCAGCAGGGCTCTGACTGACAAAGGCTTATGACAGGCTGTGCTAAGAACATTTTAGAGCCCCAATGACCTCACCACTATTATTATTTGCAGCTAATGTTATTGTCATGGTAGTAAATAGAAACAGCAGGTCAGGGAACAAATTCCAGCACAGACACTCAAACAAAAAATGTCTGAATGCATTGTATAACATTAAGCCACACACGTCAATCCCGAACTGTCTGGAGAATACACTGTGCCATTGCAGATGTCAAGACAAAATGCTCTCAAACAGAACCATCTTGAAGGGCCTAAGATTTTGACTAATATAAGGACCAAATATGAAACCAGAGCAGGAAAAATACTGTACTGGAGCTAGATTCTTTAATTGGATCAGCAGAAAGCAGAATACACACATAGTGTTGGTTTTATTAGCATGGCCTTTAGATATCCTTTAACTTAACATGCAAGGTGTGGGACATGGAAAGTGGTGAACATCTAATGGAATATAATGTAAAGTAAAATCTCTTTCTCTCTCCAACACTTTTTTTCATAGTTCCTCCCCCCAAAGCATTTTAACAGCATGACGTTAACAGCACGAGTAGTGTAATTTACAGCACAGCTCGTCTCATTTGCCTCTCTGCGAGTCAGCCGTAGATGTCCACTGCTATATTTGTATCTCTTGAAAGAACAACTCAGCCAAAGCTGAAGGCCACTTTTCCATTAATGGGGAGAATATATATTAATAAAATCACAGAAGGGTAGATCATTTTGAGATTTAAATTTCTATTAATGCCAAATTAAACACTTAATTGTACAGCGCTTATTTAAGCACACCCCTCACAAATCTCTCTTTTAAATTCATATTTTTAAAGGAAAGCTATTATATTTGTGCATATACATTAGATTAGTCAGTACTGAAGCCAAATCTGGAGCTTATCTAACAAAATAACTTACGATAACGGTCAAAAACTAGTACTGCCAAATTTATATGTTAGAGAAAAATATTAAATACAAATTTTAAAAAAGAGGAAAAATATAGAGAAGCAAAAAAATGAAAAGTTAAGTTTAAATTTTGTTGGTTGCAATTGTTTTGGCAATATTTTGCTTGCATTTTATTGTATTATCCTTTAATTTCCAAAGATGTTTGGTGACTAAAATATTATTTTAATAAATGTATCTGTTTAATAAATCTGTTTTGTTTAAAAGCACCAAAATACATTGCCTATAATCACTGAGAAGTAGTTAAATATATTCATTTTCAAAATAGGGTGTACTCAGTGTGGGATTGTACTCAACAAAACAAAAACATTGATATATGGTTTGTTAGTGTATGACAATATTTAGCAGCAGAGGTACGAATATAAAAAAACTTGAATGGAAATTTTTTTATTTTTTTATCTAAATATTGAGAAAATTACCTTTAAAGCTTTCTAAATATTTTGCAATACACGTTACTAATACAAAATTGGGGTTTGATATATTTAAGTAGGAAATCTTACAAAAATTACAAAAAAAACCCCTTCATTTAACATGATCTTTACTTAATTTTTTATTGATTTCTGGCAGAAAATAAAATCTTTTTTGACCCATAAAATGGCAAACATATACCTGTGCCACATAAAATGCATTTTGTGCTTCAGAGTCACAATTATATATCTGAAAAATCAACCAAAAATTTAAGAACAAAATATATTTCTTTGCTTTTTCCAGATCCAATGAAAGAAGCCCTCTTAATAATGCTGATGCCTGTCACATATCCTATTCTAAGTGCGGATGAAAGTAGTAGTGAAATCAGAGCGTATAAAGTATATATTCCAAAATATTGCAATGAGATTGCAAAATCTTGCAAATCTTCTCAAAGTACATTATAGCAAATTTCCATTTCCTGGATATGTTGCAAGGGAACCCAAATATTTCACATAATTTGCTTGCTTAAAATGAACATAGGTTTATGGAAAAGTTTGGAAAACCCCTATAAGATATCTACAACAGAAATGGACATGAAAGTATACAAAGTCTACTTTAACTCTATTTCTCTAGGAAATACTGAAATAAAGTTAGACCTTCTGCTTTCACTCTTCCATTGAACACACAGACAGACATATTTACCAATCACACAGATAGCATTTCAGTGAATAACATGACAAAAAAACACATTGAGGTAAACAAAACCTGCTGGAAGCTTCAAAAGGAGCTTGAAAACTACCTCTAAAAAGTGATATATTTAATGTAAAATAACATTCTTCAGCTCGTAATGAAGCTTGCAGTCAAATTAGCAGCTCTGAACAGAACATAATCCCACTGTTAGTATAAAAATTAGAGTATTATATCTAACAATGGTTATTTCCATTCAGGTTTGATCAGGAAAACAATACATTAGCATGTTCACAATAAGATTGTATCATCAGGTTATGACAAACTGCTGCAGGGGTCATTAAAAAGTGGACAAGATGACTTGCCACATAAATGAGATTTCATTAAAGTATTAAATGAGTTGTGTTCACTGAAAAGACTACGCTGATCCATTCATTACTGGGAATGTAACACATATTAAATTGAATTTACTGCACTGGAGCCTCCAAAGAAGAGGTCATTTGAAATGGGATCCAATGCTAATCGTATATACGACATGGCAGCTCCTACTGAACTGCTGACGCTGGAAGTATACCAGATCACTATTCATAGGGTTCACCAGTATACCTATAGGGCTGAGATCTATGAGGTGTTAATGTGAAAAGCCTATATAAGCTATTGAAGGGGCAGAGCAAATAATGTAGCGCAGTGTTCCTCAATGAACGAGGGGATAAACTCTAAATAACCAATACAAGTTGGATTAATCTTACCTCCTCCACAACATCATCATCATACTCTTCTTCCGATGCCATCTTCAAACAGATTCAGTCACTCTACACAGGCAAATTAAAGACTGTCAGATATAAGCAAAGCTACTAACAGCGTCAAGCTAATTTATGCCAATGAGACATACAGATTATTTGAATAGACAGATAAAGTAAGCTTAAAAGCATAGTTCACCCAAAAATGAACATTTTGTCATCCTTTACTCACCCATCACAAAGCTATTTGAGTTTATGCTGAACACAAAATAAGTTATTTTGAAAACTGCTGGTATCATTTTACAAAATATCTTCTTTTGTGTTTAACGGAATAAAGAAACTTGTAAAGGTATGGAACCACTTGAGTTTGAGTAAATAACGAGTCATTTTTGAGTGACTCTCAATGAAGGATTTAAATTTCAGCAGGACTTGAAGGACACTACGAAGATCCATTCGAAACTGACAGAAATGATCTGAAGAAGGAACAGACATGCAGACTTACCTTTACTGTAGAAAGTTACAGTAGAATTTCAGCAACCCTACAGTAAAGAAGGTGCTTGCTTTCCATCCACTCGTGTCCCAATCTGCTATTCCACTTTTTAATGTATTCCTGCAAACCTAAACAAAGACAAAAACGTGTCAGTTTTCTTCTGAATGAGCTGACACTTCAATGTGGTCGGATCACCAAAATCTAAATCTATATTTTGAGCTGAAATTTCCTTCTGCAGGCCTTGATAGGTGAGAGGGTTTGACACCTAAGACCCCCCGAAACGCTGCGCCTCCTGGCTGAAGGCTCGCGACAGCTGCTCTGAACCGCTCCAGCTATTTGTCTTGTAAGCCAATGCTGCAGGCTGATTGGCTGGCTTTGTTTAGCTAGAGGAGCTCCAATGCCTTCTGAGGCTGCAGGTTAAATTTAGGTCTGACCACTAACTACCCTTTTTTAGGGACGACTCCCTGGAAAATGACTTCAAATTATGCTTTTCTACTCATTTTCATTGAAGAGATTGAGGGGGGTCTGAATGGGGCGTTAAGAAATTCCTGCGCATGTGGTGAATTGCTTCAATCTTCAACGATTTTTTTTAAGTCCACAAATAAGTTCCAGCATCAAGTAAATGGTTTGTTCTTGCAACGATGGCCATTAAAGTCAGATGATTCTTATCGGGCTGTGGACCAGCATCGCCCTCAGCATCACTTCCTCTACCAACAGGCTGCAGAAGATGGTCAATCCAACAACGCAAGCCATGCAAAGAGTACTGGAGAGTGAAATCTGCTGTAAAGTTTGATGTCGTTTTTTTTCTCCTTTGCTTACCGGTGATTTTAAAGATAAAACGTTTCCCAAGCTGCCAGAGCCTCCCCAACTCTTCCCTCCTGAGAAACGCTGGGCAAAAGCTCACAGCTGCAACGGCACTCCGGTTATCATGTGCTCCTATCGACCAATCAGAGGGCAGCATTCTCCGGTTTCAAAAGCTAAATATACATTAGCGACACTTCAGAAAAGTGCACCTGTTCAGCACATCATCAGAAATACAACTATGAGGAAGAGGAAAGAAAACACTGGAAAATACCTGGTTTCTGTCAATCGGGGACTGTGGGGATGCTGCATTCAGCAAGATATTCTGTGGAGGTCTACAGAAAGTCGTAAAGCCTCTGGTGCAAAATTAGGCCTTCTTTGTGGAGAAGCTTCTTCTTGAGGTCACTGGTTTATGTCCAAGTGTATACATGGAACCCCGAGGCTGAAATCAGGTCAAGGAAAAAGGGAAACAGTCTTGAAAATAAAGGTGCCAGCATAAACCCCAAAAGTGTTCTCAACAGTCTAAAGAAATGTTTTCTATTGTGAGGAGCAAAAGGATGTTGAAGGTTCTTCATGCAACCATTGATGCCAGTTATGAAACTTTATTTGTGTGAATGATCTTTCTCACAAAATCACTAAAACCAAACATTTCAGTTAATAGAAATAATTTCTTATCTGCCAGTTAGACTGAATGAGCTGCACATTTTCCATCAAGCAGAAAAATAACACAGCGCTGTGAATTTTAGAGTATCTGAATATCTGAGAGAATCTACATTCTGAATAGCTGAGCTCCTCTGTTCCTCCTGTATCTGTTCCTCCTGGTTATGAATCTTCTTTTTTTGGGATTTTTATAAAATGGACAACTGTCACTCCAAATTAAATACTCTTTCTGGTTTCTTTTTAAGTGCTTTTGCTTTAAAATAATACTCTTCTTGTTTGGAACTCAAACTCCTATGAGTAGGGTGTACTGGAATATTTCAGGGCTGGATAATGAGGAAAAGAACTGTGAATTACCCACTAGTGTTGCACTTACTGGCTGTAGTTATTTGCTTTCACCTGATGTTCAGAGGCGATATTGAGAATAGTACATCATTCAATTAATTTTGACAGATTCTTGAATTCTTAGATGTAACCTGTAAACAAACACTTGAAGGTAAATCACTCCCATAATTTGCTCAAAGCCTCATGGGGTGAAAGAAAAAGGTGGATATTCTGTCTAGTGTCCATTATACACACTCTATCTATGCCCTATCTAGGTTTCCCCCGGGTGCTCCAGTTACGAGTTATGAATGAATGAATATGTATATAAAGAATAGGAAACTGAGGCTACAATTCGCACAGGCTCCCCAAAATTGGACAAAAGAAGATTGGAAAGACATTGCCTGGTCTGATGAGTCTTGATTTCTGCTGCAACATTCGGATGGAAGGGTCAGAATTTGGCGTCAACAACATGAAAGCATGGATCCATCCAGCCTTGTATCAATGGTGCAGGCTAGTGGTGGTGGTGGTGCAATGGTGTGGGGGATATTTTCTTGGCACACTTTAGGCCCATTAGTACCAATTGAGCATCGTGTCGACGCCACAGCCTACCTGAGTATTGTTGCTGACCATGTCCATTCCTTCATGACCACAGTGTACTCATCTTCTGATAGCTACTTCCAGCAAGATAACGTGCCATGCCATAAAGTGTGAATCATCTTAGACTGGTTTCTTAAACATGACAATGAGTTCACTGTACTCAAATGGCCTCCACAGTCACCAGAGCTCAATCCAATAGAGCACCTTTGAGATGTGGTCTATCATGTCAAGATTGACCAAAATCTCTGAGGAATATTTCTAGTACCTGTTGAATCTATGCCACAAAGGATTAAGGCAGTTCTGAAGGCAAAAGGGGGGTCCAACCAAGTACTAGTAAGGTGTACCTAATAAAGCTTTTTCCATAAAAAGGTATAACCACAATATCTAACAGCAACCTACAATTTATGTTTACTCTGTTATTATATCACTTTATGGACCTTCAGGGAAAAACCTGTATAATCACAGTGATAACTTTACATTAGACAAATATTACAAATAAATTGAAAATGTTTGCGTCAGATGATGAACATTTAGTCACCCTGACAGTCTGCTTTCAAAAAAATAAACATTTAAAAAGCCATTTTTATAACCCACTGAATAATCATTTTGAAACACTTTTTAGAAAGTTCCACAATATTTTGCTCGGAGCAGATGGACAGCTGCTCACCCTTCTGTGCTCGCCGGTGTCTAATTTAGTCTAATTCTGAGTCTGTTACAGTATTAAAACTATTCGGGGACACTCAGAAATACTGCTGACACTATTTTTAAAGCATCCTGAGTGGCAGTGAGGGGCTATAATGAGGTTCAGGCACAGAGGCCATTTTTCATGCTGCCCATTAAATCACTGTCTCAGAGTCAGGAACGGTTTGAACAATGCACTGCTCTGATGCACCTCCAGACACACTATATGCAGTAGTACAACAATGCTGTCTTTAATGTACTTTAGATCAGTTACAAATAAAAGGCCTGCAGTTCCGCATGTCTCCATGGCGGGGCAGCATGACTGAGCTGAGTGATGGAGGCAGCTGAGACTCTTTCCCACCGTCCTCTCTAGCTAACTAATCTCTGCAAGACCAAACTAACACTGAAGAGATCTGTGGACTTCTTTATATACATTCAAACAAGGGTGTAGAATTAGCATGGCTGGAGGGGACGTGTCCCCACCAATATCCACAGATTATTCAAATGTCCACACCAATAATTGATTTGGCTTCAAAATAAAATAATGCTTTGTCGAAATTTTCCAGTCAGGCTTTCTGTGCAAGACTCAGGTGAGACATGGACATAAGCAGCTACATTTCAAAGAAATGTGTCAGTCACTTGAAGTCAAGTCCACCATAAGTTACCATGGATGTACAATTAATAAAAAAATTGATTTTGGCCTTCACGATGATTATGAATAAACAACAATCAAGATAAAATGGTTATTGTGTCATTTGGCTCCCCCTTTCCAGAAGTCTGCATACATTCCTTATCAAAGTAAAACCATGTAAATTTACTTTTGCACCATAAGACATGCTTGATTTAATGTTGTTTTTATTACTGATTGTATTTGATTTATTTATTTATTCATTAAAGTTTTTTTTAAGTGCGTAATAGAACATGTGCTGTTCTGTTTGCATGCTCAGAGAAGGAAAAGAACATGGACATGTGAAGTCTCTTTTAGATTTAAGTGCATAAATGGCAATATTATACTTGCAAAAATATGTTCAGATGCGGTAAGTGATTATGCACAAATAAGCCTTCAGTAAACGGAGGTCTTTATTAAACCACCTTTTTGTCACACGTTTCTTTAACATTACATTTTAAATGTGAAGTTCCATTTAAGTTTTACAATGGTGTCAAATTAGGTCCCCACCAATATCAAAAGCAAATCTACACCCTTGCATTGAACAATACAAGTCTCACATTTGAGCTGCCTTATATAATATAATATAATATAATATAATATAATATAATATAATATAATATAATATAATATAATATAATATAATATAATATAATA
>CAIGQZ010032266.1:4644576-4666495 GCA_903798205.1 Danio tinwini | reverse complement strand
TATAATATAATATAATATAATATAATATAATATAATATAATATAATACAATATAATATAATACAATATAATACAATATAATACAATATAATACAATACAATATAATATAATATAATACAATATAATATAATATAATATAATACAATATAATACAATACAATATAATATAATACAATATAATACAATACAATATAATATAATATAATGTAATACAATATAATATAATATAATATAATAAATATAATATAATATAATACAATATAATACAATATAATATAATACAATATAATAGTTTATATCAGCATGTGCATTATGGGGTTGGCAGCTGTAAGGACCAGGTTCACTATGTAGCTATCTAACAACAACAAAACTGACCAAAAAAATAAAATAAAATAAATAAAAATAGACATTAAATAACTATATAGAAATCACAACAAGAACAAAAAACCTAAACTAAAAGTGCTTCAATAACAATAATCAATAAATTAAAATGATATAACGAGATGGCAATAACATCTATGTACTTCCATGTATTTACTGTCCATAGTACTATGCATGGTTTTAACTTGCAAATGAATAACAGATATACAAACAGTCTAGCTGGATGGAAATAGAAGTTGATGGCTGGCCCTTTGTATGTCATACGCTTTAAGAGATATATATATATATATATATATAAATCTAATTGATTTGCAGCTTGCTAGAGAGTTAATGGGTTAGTTAACCCAAAATTATTTACTCAACTTTATGTTGTTCAAAACTCCTCAGACCTTTATTCGTTGTCAGAACTAATTAAGATACTTTTGGAGAATTATGAGAGCTTATCCTCCATATTCACCAATGGTCCCGACTCATTCAAACTCTTTACAAATACTTACCAAAATTCAAAACAGACTATATTGCTTCAGTGGTTCAATCAGAAAATGATCAAACTATGAAAATACTTTTGTTTGCACATAAAACACACTATCCTTGGGCTTAATCCCTGATCCATCAGGGGTCACCACGGCAGAATGAACTGCCAATTACTCTGGCATGTGTTTTATCTGGCGGATGCCCTTCCAGCCACAACCCAGCTCTGGGAAACACCCATACACTCATATTCACACACACATTCATTCTGCACATAAAACAAAATTTTTATGTATTCAACAGCTTCCCCCCCAGTGTCAGTACAGGGCATGCATTCACAAGTGCTTGGTTGGGCTGCTGACGTATTACCTCAGATGCATCTGTGCTTTGTTCAGAGGAAATTCAATGCGGCGCATCCAGGGTATACATCAGCGCACAGATCTCTCGTAAACGTGCACCCTATACTGACACTGAGGAGAAAAAAAACGAGTATTCTCATAGCTTCATAATATTCTAATTGAACCACTGAAGTCAACTGGTCTGTTTTGAGGAGGTTTTTGGTACCTTTTTGGACTTTGAATAAGTCAAGACCATTGCTGGCTCTGGACAAAGAGAAGGCTTTCAGATTTCATTCAAAATATTTTCATTTGTGTTCTGGAAGTAAAAGGAAGTCTCTGTGAATAATTATTGACAGAATTCTCATTGGGTGAACATGGAAGGATGGAAAAGCAGCCATTAATAATTAATCAGCTATAAAAATATATAAAGGTCCCAAAAGCATGATTCCCATATTCCCGTAGAATTCCAATAAAGTCCTAATTATTTACTATGTGTATTTTTAAGTGTACAGGGATTCTGAAATTGTTTAAAATTCTTCTGGAGACATCACTAGAAGGTCATACTAAAATCTGGGAAAACAATACTGTGATCATGCTCTCTTCTTCAATATAGTGACATAAGGCTTTGAGCATCATAAAGTTTAGTCACTGGTGAACGTTAGGTGGTCTGAACAGCTGAGAATGGGTATTAAAACACCTTGGATGACTCCTCGTTTATATAAAACACCATCTCTCACTCTGGATAACAGCAGTTCAAAACACTGCGGTAAGTAGACACTGATGTTGTGCAACAGATAATCCGTTTACCCTGACTCATGAAATTGAACATACAATTGAACACTCTCTAGACACCGTACTATTGAAGATCAAAATTATTAGTCATCATGGGAAAATTTTTTTCAACTATTTCTCAAGTGCTTATTAACAGAGATCATTTCTAGAGATAATTAATAATTTCTTTTGTCTTTGCCAAAATGACAGTACATACTATTTTACTAATTATTTTGCAAGATAAAGAGCTATATGGACAGCTAGTGTTTTTCAGCCAATAATGAACTTCCGTGTGAAAGTTTAATGTGACTATTTTCAATTTCATAATGTTCCTTTGTTGTAATGTAATTCAAATATAATCAGTTTAATAGACTTAAGCATCCATTTGGTTGGTAAAGCGTAAAAAGAGACGAAAGACGGTTAAACGCAGGCGCCATCAGCCGCAGGTTAGCGCAGAAATTCTATTGAAAATACTGGGGTAAAATTAATTTTCATATTTTAAAGATATGGTGTAAAATATATCATTTAATGCAGTACTTATTGTTTGATCTAATACCCACTTTATATCGTATCTCAGCCAGGGTGTAAAGATCGCCGTTTTTTTAAGAAACCAGATCTTAAACATAGCGATTTTGTATGGGATGACAATTAACTGGAAGCCCTGAGGCTGGGTGACTGAAATTAAAAGTCTGTGTGCATATACCCCATTATATTCAGTTTAACAAGCAAATTAAAGGCTAAACTAGTTTAATCAGGCAAGCCACTGGACAACAGTGGTTTGTTCTGTAGCCAATAGAAAAATAATCATTTCTTAAGGGGGCTAATAAAATTGACCTTTGCAGGTTTTAGTCAAGCCTGAAATTATTTATACCATTGGCAAATTCAGATTTAAAGTTTTTCTTCAAATGTAAATTAAAGCTGAGAAATATTTTGTGCATTGTCTTGTACCTCACTGTAAAGTAACTTTAAGTCAGTAACTTTGAAAATTTTCAGACATGACTGTAATAGACCGCCGGGCTTGACTAATAGAAATATTCAATTCAATTCACTTTTATTTCTTTAGCGCTTTTACAATGTAGATTGTGTCAAGGCAGCTTCATGTAGAAGATTATAGTGAATTGAAACAGTGTCAGTTCAGTTTTCAGTGTTTAAGTTCAGTTCAATTTAGTTCAGTTCAGTGTGGTTTAATAATCACTACTGAGAGTCCAAACACTGAAGAGCAATTCCATCGATGCGCAGCTCTACAGATCCCGAACCATGCAAGCCAGTGGCGACAGCGGCGAGGAAAAAACTTCACCAATTGGGGAAAGTGAAGATTTAAAAAAAAAAACTCGAGAGAAACCAGGCTCAGTTGGGCACGACCATTTCTTCTATGGCCAAACGTCTTGTGCAGAGCTGCAGTCTAGGCGCCGGAGGCTGGAGAAGGCTGGACCTCAGCAAAGACTCGTCTGTCCCTGGAGCGTCACAGTAATCAGTCTCCTGCTCTCCACTCTTCCATGACCACCACAGCAGCTGCTTAGGATACAGCCTGGTCCAGGATTATGAAGACCTTGGGATCATCTCGTCGCTGGTCTTGGATCGCATCAGTGGTGCTGCATAGTCTGAGGGCCTCGGGATGAGTACCCCCAGGTGGAAATAGAGAAAAAAAGAGAATAATTAGTGTAGCCGCTGTTCAGTGTTTATAAACGAGATGCAAAAAACCTGTGTGGGGCACACTCATGCGTCATACTACTAAGTGATGCACAGAGTGTATGCTTTGCTAAAATGATAGGTTTTTAATCTAGTTTTGAACTGTGAGAGTGTGTCTGGGTCTCGGACATTATCAGAAAGGCTATTCCAGAGTTTAGGGGCCATAAATCAGAAGACTTAACCTCCTTTACTCGACTTTGCTATTCTAGGTACTACCAGAAGCCTTGAGTTTTGAGATCTTAAAGAGCGGGTTGGATTGTAGCGAGACAGAAGGTTGGTTAGATAAACAGGAGCTAGATTATTTAAAGCTTTATAGGTAAGGAGCAATATTTTATATTCAATACGAAACTTAACAGGCAGCCAGTGTAAGGAGGATAAAATACTGTGACAAAAAAACATTACTTGGGAAATATTTTAAAAATAATTAACATTTTTGTTTTGCCTTCATCTGTAAGTATACAGTTCATGCACAACCAACTCTGCTTTTCCAGAGAATGGTGTGGAAAAAGGTAAAAATCATCAGTACTGTAGCTGAGTTTTAATGGCACAGGTCAGGTCAAATGCTTTCCCAGTCCGCCCCTGGTTTAAGCTGATGGAAAAGCAGCAATATCACAAATAATCACTTGTTATCACAGAGGCCTGGAGAAGAGCATCATCTCCAACCTTAAAGGAGCAGCAGCAGAAGAGCACGCTGATGACCCTCCTGTCAGCTGAAAACAGGACCTCTTTTGATTTATAGCACTTCATTTTCACATTGACATCAATATCTCTTGTTTAAACGCATTATGAACAGCAGCTACACTAATTATTTTCTTTGATCTCCATTTCTACCTGGGCATCTAGAGATCATGCAGCAACACTTGATCAGATCCAAGATCTGTGAAGAGATGATGCCATCGAGGACAACACACACACTTAATAAACAAATACACTTCATTGAGCATCTACACATAGACATCACCTATATGCTATATTACCACAGGTTAACTATGTTTATATATATTAATTTTAACTGATAATGTTATTAGTAATTAGTTATTTAAAGTGATTAGTGACTAATTGTAATGCAATGATGTGAACCTTTTGTAAAGCTGCCCTGAAACAATTATTGTGAAAAGTGCTACACAAATAATTTTGAACTATTAGCAACTAGACAATCTGCAAAAACATTGTGGTACTGCGTTTGATAAGTTTTCTTGTATACAATTGACACCAACACCAGGTAAATCCAACATAACTTTCTTGATTATTAAGAACTAAAGTTCTACATGAGATCTGAAGAAAAGATGAGTGTCTAGTGGCCCATTTCTACTGACTGGTACATTACGGTACGAGTCGGTGTGGGTCACCTTTATCAGGCTTGCGTTTCCACTCCCTAAAGGGTACCAAAGGGTAGCCTTTTGGTAGGCGTGGGGTACGACAGACAGTTTCTGTCAATGTCATTGTCGCTCAAGGAATCTCACTCAAAGTAAGGCTGTACAGGTTGTTCACATATCATACGAGAAGCACTTCTCACAAATCAAATGCTTTATACACATAAATACTGGTGTATAAATGTTCATTACTAACTTTTCTATAAACACAATTTAATTATAACTGTAGATCAATGACAGTGCGAAATAGCCTACTGTAACATCTGCAGTTATATAAAATAAATAAATAAATGCAACATAAATGAACACATACAGACCCATACAGTCTCAGATATGTTACCACTTACAGATAAACTACACACAGCATATATTTAGACTTTATTTGGGTTCTAAAACAACACTAAATATAGCCTACAGTCAGTAAAACCTCTCATCTGTGTCTTTAATCTTTACCAGCACATGTAACCTCTGCTAGAAAGTAATTCGTCATTCCGAGTTCATAATAGTCCAAAAGGCGAAGATAAACATGGCAGTTTGTTCATGGCTTAGGTTGGTGAAAGAATCATTTGCTCCTTTGTTTTTTCCAGTGTCTCCTTTGTTTTTTTTGCACTTTACTCTGGTGTTAGTTCGTTTTTGAAAGAATCGGATGTCAGAAGCACTTTAATAACCACGCGCACATTATTATCATCAGCTCAAGACAAAGTGAAACCGCTCGCACTTTTAGACGGCCTCGTAAAACAACAACAGGACACGGCAGATTTTGTTCTTTTTGGCTTTGTGGCTGTACATCAAGACAACAACAAGGTTTGTTTGAGCTCAGATCAACCATGGCTCGTTATTGTATACTTATAGTATTACGGGGTAATGTCTCAGTTGTGTATTAAAAAATGGCGTTTTCTTTGTCTTCATTCTTCTGCTTGTGTACGTGAGTGACACTTCTCTGTAAACCAATAGCGTTCAGCTGCGCGTCTAGCTCCGCCTTTTGGAACTCTTTTGATGTGCTAGGTACCCTTTGCAAAGGGTGCTCAAAAAGTGATTTGGTACGGTTTGCTTTTAGGTACCTTTTGACAGTAGAAACTACCATAAAAGCATACCGAACCATACCACTCAGTGGAAATGGGCCAAAAGACTATTTACTGTGGTGAAATCCAGCATAACTCCATAATTAATTACTAAAAGAAAAATAAACACATCATAGTAAAATTGCATCTTGTCCTGAAAAAAAAAAAAATATATATATATATATATATATATATATATATATATATATAAACATGTTTTGTGTGTACTTGCTTTATTTTTAATCTGTTGGAATAGCTTGTAAATATGCAAAATAATACAAACAGCACACAAAGAAAGATCTGCAAGAAGACGTCTCGAAGAGCTGAAATAAATGAGAACATCACAGAGAAAAAAACAAGCATGCTTGAGAATGCTTATGGTTGTGTGTTGTGACATCATGTCCCGTTTTTGTTTGTTAGATATCTTTGGTCTGTTGGTTCAGTCATACTGCACTAGAGGTCATGTGGAAGTTGTCCGTCAGGTCATAAAAAAAAACTCATTTTGCTTGTTTGTTTTGTATCTTTGGGTTTAGTTTTTAAATGAAAATGTGACTGAAATGCAAAGCAGGACTGAATGTATTATTTTCTGGTCTGGCCCCTTGAGTACAGGATTTTCCACCAGTGATCTCTGCACGCACACAGAAAATATATAATGTGTTTCCTTTACATTTAATGGGAAAGTATGCAAAGATTAAAACTGTGCAAATACTTACTAAATTAATCCAAGCTGAAATCCATACTATAATACTGTAGGTTTAGCATTTATAAACCCTGAAGCAGTTAAAGTATATTTCTGTCCACAATTTCTTTTAGTTTGTTTTTCTCCTTTCAGTTTAATAAAGTATTGTAATAAAAAGGTTTTTAACATTTACAAAAAAAAAAAAAAAAAGAGTGTCCCCTTAAAACCACATGCCAGCCCCTACAGCAGACATGCGGTGGAGCACAGCCAAATACTTCAACACTGACAATTCCAACACGGTTTCATTGGAAATACTTTCGTCCGTCACAATTTTTGTGAAACCGTAAAAAAGATACATGTTTGACTGCAAATTTGGGGAAAAAGCTAATGATATTTACAGGGACATATTATAGATGAATAAAGGATTATTTGTTCATGCAGTTATTTGCACAACACTAAATAAATGCCATAAAACAACTTAAAAGTGTCTAGGATTTGTAATTGAACATGTTTGCCTCACCTGTCTGTTTCCATATGGACAATCTTTCTGCCGTGGTCAGTTTACTCTTTTTACAGTGTTGTACATTTGACACAGAGCTCTCTGGTTTGTGAAGCATTGTTCCACAAAAGATAAAAGCATGTAAAATCATGGTAAAACTTTGTGGTTACAGTTTTCTCCTACTTTTTCTTTTGAAAACACTTTTGTTGGGTTTAAGGAAAGGGATTAGGTCAGTGTTTTGCTGGTCTAGATGATCTGTACGACAAGCCCAGCCTTTTTGGGACCTGTACAAAAACAATGTGTATAGAAAACATACAACAACAAAACTGATGATTAAATTTTTGTAATCATCAAAATTAATCAACATACCCTCAGTAAAGTATTAACAGCATAACATATGTTAAAAAGTATAACATAAACAGCACCCTCTAGAGGACTTGTCATCTGAAACGTGCAATGAAATGCACCCATGTATGTAAAATGTATTTTACATTTCTCAAAAATGTAGGCTGAGGTTGGTATTTCCAATCAGCCTGGGATAGCCAACTCAGACAGCGACTAGCAGTGGCGGATTTATGCATGCGCAATATGGGCCATCGCCCAGGGCGGCATCTTGCTGGGGGCAGCACGGGGAGAAGGTACAAAAAAAAATGCCCAAGTAATAGCTTTGAGATACGACTTAATTCAAGTGTATTAATTTAGAGTGGTAATGCCAGAATAAAGACGTTAGGGGTAATTCACATTTGACATGTGTTCACACAAATTTGTTATTCTCTGTGTGCAACCAAACAACTCTGGTGAAAGCAAATTGACGCATATGCGCATTCCTGCACGCCTCACACACACTCACGGTGTGGATCTCAGCTGTTTACATGCACGCTGATAAAATACACGCCACTCATGCGCTGTGAAACTGGAGTAACAACCTTTTATACAGATGTTTCTGTATTGAGTTTTGATCTTATTTTGACGACCTAAGCATGGCTATGAAGCAGAAAGGAGGGATAAAGAGTGAGGGAGGTAAGACTTAATAACATTAATTCTCAGCCATGAGTCGGGCCTAAGACAACAGATAATTCTATAAAACATGTTTCTGTATTCTATAAAATTGGCATAATTAATATTCATGCAAAAGATTTCTTAAATGATCTTAGAATAATCACTCCAGTTGTTTTCCAGTTACATTTAGGATTGATTTGTTATTTATTTAGAATAATAATTGTGTAAAAATAATAATTATTATTATTCATAATAAATATATAAATAAATTGTTTTATTTATTGAAGAAAAAAATATATAAATATATAATGAAGTTGGGGGGTGCTTGATGGGGTATGATTATATTATATGACAATATAATTGATGACTGCAGAAAAAAAAGGTAAGAAATGTCTGGATGTTGTGAAATACAAGTCAAATTGTTGTATTTGTATGCTGTCTGAATTGTTTCTTTGAGACACATTACATGTGCTCCAATGGGAGTAATAAAAAAATAAATCAACCACATAGTGTCTCTCTTATTTCTCGGGGGATGAGGGGTGTAAATGGGGTGGTTTGCTCGACAAGACAAGTCAACCTGTAAAAGCTAATGAGAAAATCTGTTGAGAAGTCATGACAGATAAAAACACTTTATTTTGTTGTATATTACATGAGTGCAGTCTCCCCTTGCATGGTATCGTGTCTCCTTAGTCAGAGTCTGCTGCAGGCACAGGGTTAATGAAAATACTGGATTGTTCACACTGGACAACAGCACCATGTCAGGGAGCCGGAAAGCAGCGAGGTCAGTCCAGGCAGACTCAAGCACAGAGAGAGAAAGTCCTCTTAGTCCAATGTCTGTGCGCCCCCCTGTTATGGCCACTCGTGCCGAAAAACACTGGATTTATGCTGTCTGCGAGTCCCAACTTACTTTAGTGAGTTAGTTGCAGATTGTTTGTTCACAGTTCTCAATAATCAGAAATAAATTAAACGATGTGATGAGTCCCCTTCACAGTGAGCGCCCGCCGGCCTCCGCAGAGAGAGCACACTGAGGTCAGAGGTCATCTGACCCGCAGCCGTGACATCATCCATTCCAGACCCTGGCAGAGCCTGCGGGCAGAAAAGAAACATTCAACAATGCTCCTTTATTTATTCTTTCTGTAAATCAAACAAAGGAAGCTTTCTGTCTGTTATTCAGGATGAGGCCTCTGAACCTAATGACCTTGGACATGAATTGAGGTGCATTCTTATCACCTTTCAGTAAATGTTATTGATCTCTCACATATTTTATTATGAAATACACAAAAAAGATTACATTTAATGTCTGTCCTAAATGGGCTTGGAGAAAAGTTGCTTCAGTAAACTACATAGAGAGCAGTGTTGCCAGATATAGCAGACTTTTTCCAGCCCAAAAGCTGCCCAAACACACAAAAAAATGTCCAAATATTAAATTCATATTTTAGTTAATTAAAATTTCTTTAAATCAAAATTAACCTAGTTACTGTCATTATTTTTAACCATACAGCAACCAACACCAGCAGTCACAGAACCACAACATAACCTGATCACATCGAAACACTGCCCCCTCTCACCCACACACTGCACTTATGGTTGTGTAGATTACACTACCTAGTTGAGTATGTTTTACTTTCGAAATGGGGTATAAATTCGTCCCATTTGGTTGTTTTAAATTCTTTTGAACATAATTTCTTGTCAATCAGACAAAGCTTCTATTTTTCTTGCTTTTAAAGGTACTGTATGTACGTTTTTTTTACATAAAAACACCATAATTTGTTTGCAGATATTTCGAAAACATGCTAAGTAAACATACTTGTTTATCTGAAAAATGTGTTTTCCATGCCGGAACGTCTGTCTTTGTTTTGGTTATTTTTACCCGCCCAATACCAGTTTAGCAAATTTTATATTATATATAGAAAGACTCTCAAAGCATGTGCCTGTGACCGAAATGCGACCTCTGGTGGACAGTAGCAGACACTGAAATGAGGCGCAGATTCAGTTCCACATGAGGTTATTAGTTTACAAATGATATAAATATTACAAGCATAAACATTAGGTGAACAGGTTACATTGTAACCCCATGTCCTAACAACACTACGTGACAAGATTTGCAGTGATGAGCAATTGGCTGTTTGCACCAGACGAAACACAACAGAAATTTAAATACAACCATTCAGAAGCACAGTATAGTGCACTCACTCACAAAACGGTAAGGTTTATAATCTATTTAATACATATTAACCCTCTTTAACATTATTAAATGTACAGGCTGAATCACTGTGTTGGTTTTGAGTCACAGTTCAAAGTTCCGATTATTTTATTTTCTAGATCTGCTGCTGCTTTCAGTATATGGCAATAAATGTCATGTAAAATGGCATTCAAACTCACATTGTTAGCATTTAACACGAAGTAAAGCACATGAGGTGTACCTGAGGTGATCATTGTCAGTTTTCTGTTGTTCAGCTGTGAGAAATAGAAGCCGTTTATATTGAATATAAAATATTGCTCCTTACCTATAAAGCTTTAAATAATCTAGCTCCTGTTTATCTAACCAACCTTCTGCCTCGCTACAATCCAACCCGCTCTTTAAGATCTCAAAATTCTGGGCTTCTGGTAGTACCTAGAATAGCAAAGTCGAGTAAAGGAGGTCGAGCCTTCTCATTTATGGCCCCTAAACTCTGGAATAGCCTTCCTGATAATGTCCAAGGCTCAGACACACTCTCACAGTTCAAAACTAGATTAAAAACCTATTTTTTTAGCAAAGCATACACTCAGTGCATTACTTAGCGGTATGACGCATGAGTGTGCCCCACACAGGTTTTTGCATCTCATTTTTATACACTATGAACAGCAGCTAATTATTCTCTTTATTCTCTATTTCCACCTGGGGATACTCATCCTGAGGCCCTCAGACTATATAGCACCACTGATGCGATCCTAGACCAGCGATGAGATGATCCCAAGGTTTTCATAATCCTGGACCAGGCCGTATCCTGAGCAGCTGCTGTGGTGGTCATGGCAGAGTGAGAGCATGAGACTGATTCCTGTGACGCTCCAAGGACAGATGAGTCTTCGCTGAGGTCCAGCTTCCGGCGCCTAGACTGCAGCACAAGACAATTGGCCATAGGAGAAATGGTCGCGCCCCACTGAGCCTGGTTTCTCTCGAGTTTTTTTTTTAAATCTTCACTTTTGCAAATTGTTGAAGTTTTTTCCTCGCCGCTGTCGCCACTGGCTTGCATGGTTCGAGATCTGTAGAGCTGCGCATCGATGGAATTGCTCCACAGTGTTTGGACTCTCAGTAGTGATTATTAACCACACTACACTGAGCTGAACTAAACTTAAACTGAAACTGAAAACTGAACTGTGTTTCAATTTACTATAATCTTCTATGTGAAACTGCTTTGACACAATCTACATTGTATAAGCTCTAAAAAAATAAAAGTGAATTGAACTTAAGAGATAATCTTGAACATTTTTAAATATTCAATAATAATAAGTTATTAAAATATGCATCAACTAATTTGAACAGGAGAGGGTAAAAATAATCTAATACTTGCTTCTGTAACAGAACAACTTTCTCTTTCAGTTTGAAAAACATCTTAACAATTTTTACAATGAAAGCACTGATACACCATGTAATCTCCGTAGCATTCATCGGAGCAAGCAGAGCAGCAAATCATCCGGCACGAGTGGTTTGGCTTATTAATAGTTTTTTCACATATAGACGTCTGTGACAGTAGTTTTTCACTGTGCTGATGGTTTATGTGCATCATATCCATTATTCTATTAGTGCAAGTAAACATCTTTTCGCAGTATTTGCACACAGTTTGTGTTTTGTCTGGCGCACTTTACCGCTGTCATTCTAGTCTGCCGCTCCACCTCTTGCTTGCTGCTGATGTGCAGGTTAAGCGAGTAAATGTATGTTTAAAAAATGTATCACTATTCATTCAACATTTCTACCGGTTTGAATAATCACATATTGGAATTGAATTTCAACCGGCTCATGGTGAATCGTTACATCCCTTTCTACACAGTATTGTGTCATGTCTCATCATAATTATAACTTTGTCATTTTAAAATTCCTTTATTTGAATTATATTCATTTGAAATCATGCTTTTTCTCCTCCCTTTTTTACCCCTTGTGCCTTAATCATGTTAAAACAACCTAAATTTAAAGAATCTCAAGCAAAAACACTGTCATATTTTTTGACATGATATTTATTACAAATTATTTTTAGATATCACTATACGATTTTTTCATATTGCTTCTAATAATTGTCTGCTTAAAGCCATTACAGATGAACTGGAAACACAAGAGCATGTCTATATTAGTCTGCAACTTTTAGACATGATGATGATTCATCATTTCTATCAAGCAACATGACTAGAACTACAGACATTTACACAATCTGTGAATCATTACATCATGTCTATTGTCATAAAAATATAACTAGATCTTTACATGTACGTGGCTCTTGTTTTTTTTTTGTATCATAAGCTTACCCTTCTCCAGTGAGGGCACAGCAGGCTTGGATGTGCCACTGATGGTCTTTGACAGAAGTCAGCTGAAGACTCTGAGAAATCTCAGCTACAGTCATACAGCCCTTCACGTCTTGCTTGTTGGCGAAAATCAACAAACCAGCTTTTTTCAGATCCTAATAATAAGAAATAAGGAAGTGAAAACAAGTAGTGTGACTGCGAAGAAAAGAAAAAAACATACTAAACCCATTGAGATATACTAGCCTCGTGAGCTAACATCCTGTAGAGCTCCTCTCTGGTCACGGAGATTCTCTCTCGGTCAGTGCTATCCACCACCACGATCACAAACTGCACACAAAAAAACACATATTAAGGAGACGTTCCCTTCACCCTTTCAGAGAGATCCCAGGATATCTACCTCTGTGTTGGTGTAGTAAGTGTTCCACGAGGAGCGCAGCGATTCTTGTCCTCCAATGTCCCACATAAGGAAGTGTGTATTGTTGACCACAATCTCTTCCACATTGCTGCCTATGGTGGGTGAAGTGTGGACCACCTCATTCATAGAGCTGGAGATATGAGAGAGAGACAGTTTTGAATTTATTGCCATCAGCTTCTTAGGCTAGTTAAACTTCAAAACCAGATCAAATATTCAACATTTTATAATTTTTCTCTAATAAATTATATACATATATAACAATAAAAAAACCATCAACAGCAATGAATAATACATAACATAAAAATCTAAAACATTTTTGTAAGGTTTGAGCTGGAGATGACAAACAGTGACGTGTTTGTTTGTGTTTAATGGCATGGCTGTTTTTATGGTGAGATATATAAAGTTGAATTATATGAAGTTTTTACTATTTATCAGGGATGCTCTGATAAGGATTTTTGGAGCCGATACAGAGTACCGGGGGCTGCACAGTGGCGCAGTGGGTAGCACTGTTGCCTCACAGCAAAAAGGTCACTGGTTCGAGCCTCGGCTGGGACAGTTGGCATTTCTGTGTGGAGTTTGCATGTTCTCCCCTTGTTCGCATAGGTTACCCCCAGATTAATAAAGGGACTAAGCCTAAAATAAAATGAATGAATGCATGAAACAGAGTACCAATTCCTGGTCATGGTGATCGGCCGATACAGAGTACCGATTCTGATGCTTCAAGCTTTATATAACTTTAACATTGCATAAAACACATTTTTGTGAACTATGATACTTGAGTGGAGCTTTCATCTTTCCTAAGAGAATAAATGAAGGATGTTGCATATAATCCCTTAAACACAGTTCCTATTACCATTTAGTGTGGACATGTCATGGTCAGAAGTATCTTTACAGAAAATAATAAAGAAGACAAATAAAAAAATTTGGTAAGGAAAATGACTAGTAATAGAATTTCGAAACATTGCAAATGAGGAAAAAATAATTCAACAAGCCTCAATGAAGAAAAAGTTTGGAGCGCACATTTGATGCATAAGAAGTTCAAATGAATCTTCCTCTGCTTGTAAACCTGTAAACGAACAGTTTCGATCTGTTTATGTGATCGGCAAGATTATAGAGTACCGTTTGAGTCATAAAATGTAATTATCGGCCGATACCAATCTCCGGACGATCAATTGGAGCATCCCTACTATTTATTTTTTTTAAAAACTCTAAACCTGTATTTGGTTTAACAGCGTGAAAAAGTGAATAGAAGAAATGCTCACAGCACAATCTAACAGAACATGCTTTATAAAGTGCTTTTGCAAAGAGAACACGAAGGAGAATCTTCTACTAGCACTGGGCGTTTTGGCCTAAAATGAAAACCACGATTAATAGAACAATGTAACTCGATTACGATTAATGAACAATTATTTTTTATTTTTTTGCCCCCATACTTCACTGACAAGATTTGTACAGTAAATATGCTCACATATTATAAGATTTTTGAATGAAGGGTGCATTCCTTGACTTTAAAATAATTAATGGGCATACACACACAATCTCCTGTTAATGATTATTTATTGAACATCAACAAACAACTGAAATTAAAACAGACATTGGCTAAAACCAACAGACACTTTTTTTCTTATAAAAAAGTAAAAATAAATCAGCAGCGTATTTGAGAGCTTGCAATAAGTTGTGTACGAACAAAGGGAAATCGGCATGCGAGCAAAGAGATCCACATGCTCGTATTACATGAATGCGCTCTCAACTTGTAATGCAGCAATTACAATATTGGTCATGGAAATAACACCATAGAGATCAGATCTAGCTGCAAAGTGCTAAACATTGAACATCGTTCAGTTCAGCGGGGTCATGACTCCACAGAAAAAGTAATTTTACAAAAAAATAAATAAATAAATCAACCTGGAAAACTTAGATAGATACCCTAGTAGGGATGCTTCGATCAATAATCGATAATCACATTTTATGACTCGATTGTTACTCGCCAATCTCATGAACCGATCACAGGTGTTTGTTTACAGGTTTTAAACGCAGGGAGTAAATCATGTGTGGAGGGTGGGAGTGATCACTGCAGTTCCAACACAGCAACTAAAATACATACACTGTTTATACAGTTTATTGGCGAAATTCGTGCAACGATGAATGCATGGTGGCATTTGAAGGTGTGAGACGCGGCGCACAGACACTCTTGACAGTTCTGGAGTTAATTAATAATATGATAACACTAATACTAAAACGGTTAAGGTATTTAAGAATCACCAAAACACATTTCAGATGTTTTACAATGTGCTCAGCCTGCTGGTTTATTAATTCACACACATTTTTAACATCACATGATCTTTTATATCAAAATCACATGTTTGGTAAAAGTTTCTCCATGGTAGTTTATGCACCTTTTTTCTTATAAAATAAAACGTTTATCCTACTCAGTTATGCGCATATGATTTTTTTATGAGCATTTTCAAAATTGATGTGCATCTTAGCATTTCAATCAACCGATTTATGCGCATATCCAAAATGTGCATAAAAACAGGTGGATGGAAACAAAGCTAATAATCCTTCTTTTGCAGCAGATATTGCTTCCTCATTCCCTTTGATTCCAGTGTCCATGTATCCCAAAAAAAACATATCAAAATTAAAATCCTCCAATTCCAGAAGTTTGTGATAAATCCTTACAAATGCTGGATAATCATTTTCTAGGTAAGTCTTTTTTGAAGACAAGACTTTGAATCTGTAATTAAAATAAACTTTCTCTGTTCTGCAGACTTGATGTAGTCCAAAGCCAAGATAATAGGATTTGCTGTCAAACAGCGATATGAGCTTAAAAGCAACAACACATTGGAAAACACATCATTCTTAACCCATATACAGTATACTTTATGTATTATATGTACTCATTTGCTTTATTTTATTATACTGAGATCAAAAATAAACTGCTTGATTCATAACTAGCTGCAATACTTACAACTGATAAAGTATGGTGGTCTTTCCTGCATTGTCCAGCCCAACAATAATGACCTTGTGCTCTGGGGGAAAACCAAAAAACAGTTCAATGCTTTAGTAAACACTTAACATCATATCAAACATTGCAGTCAACCACTTTTCGTTTTGACTGTCAATTAATAACTATAGTACATACGTGCATGTATATATCAGTATCAGTATGTGAATTCCATACAGTAACTTAAGCATAAAGTGGACTGTCAAACACTTCTTACAAAAGAAAGAAGTGAAATCTGCCAATCCCACGCAGTAAAAAGCAACAAGTCTCAAACCTGCTTTAAGCAGGAGGCAGAAGAAACTAATCCAGTTCCTGTCCTTAAAACAACTTCTTTTTTACTACCTACATTAATCACAAACAATGCTGTAAGAGATTATGCACATAAAAAGGTTACCAATAGAGTATGCCTGACAAAGTACTGACATTAAGAACACTCATTTCGGCCTAACACACCCATACAAATACAATTTAGTTAATATAGGCCAAGTGAAACTATATACAACAGACTTAGAATAGACTATATAAAAGAAATAGAAATGGACTATATAAACTTTAACATCATTATGATTAAGTCATGCAACACGATCATTAACCACTCTCACATTGAAACCAACTGCATGAGAATGACTCTAAATAGGGCTGTTTGCATCTGCAAAAACTTCAAAGGAATCACAAAGTAGATGACGTGGTGACATCTATGGGTGTGTAAAGGTGGCCAAATAGTTCCCACAAGAGAACACAATGCTTAGTTGCAAGAGGATTTTGCATAGGTTACTATAATTTATCATGCATGACAATGAACAACAAGCGTATTGTAGAGCTAATGCAAATATCTCAATGGAATTGAACTGACTGCCACCTGCAAAAATAGTTAGCATTTCTTTTTCTGCAGCCCAGTTGCCAAAATCGGGCCAATAAGGACAGGTTTTATACAAATCACATTTTTTGTGTTGTTTTGGAGAGCTCTTTTAAAAAGCTTACATTGTTGTAAATAAACTCAAGTTCTCTGATACAATTCTAATTTGACTAAGGGGAAATTAAAGATCATTCACAAATAATAATATGTTAGGAAACATTTGAAATCTGTCTGAGATTTGTATTTGCTAAAAATGACATGACAAAAATACTACTTAATAATTGATACACTTGCTTAACATGATAACTCAATAATACAAAGGACTTAGATGTATTATTAAAGTATTAGAAAAGTGCATGTCAAACTAAGAAGATCTGAACAATATCAAATATGTAAATAGGAATATGCACAATTTTCCTTAAAGGTCATAAATTAAAATATGTCCTTAAAAAGATTATTGGGCAAAAACGAATCAGAAAATAAAGAAAAAATGAGGAAAGACCACTACTTTTTCCTCTTGAAAAAAATGAAGAAAAAGCTGTAACTGAAACACACCGCAGTGAGTCCGTACCTGCATGAGGTATTCAAGAACATTCAGACACACCCATTCATGTGTTTGAGAATGACTCACAAGTATGAACACTACCTCGACCACTGTCCTTGCTTAGCTTGAGTTAAAGACAGCACACTTAACATCAATTTGTACAATGTCTTATCCAATATTTTGCTATTTAATTAGAAAATTATATTTAAAAAAAATTTTTTTCCCAAAAAGAAGATTTTACCACACAACACTTTGGCCCTATTCAAATGCATGTTGTAACCACTTACGTTCACACTTCTGTCAACATGCCATATGTGTTCACATTTGTCAAAATGTAGAATGTGGCATCACAAAAACATAATGTCACACTGTGCATCACTTTTCCATGAGAACTCACACACAAGTACCTTTAAATGAAGGAGCTATCGCTGGGCGATTTAGGCAAAATATCGCATTGCAATATCTTATTTTTCCTTTAGAACAGATTCTTTAGAACGATTTTATTTGCAATAAAAAATTTTGTAAAGCCAAGATTATGCTCAATATTGTAGTATTACACACTTTACCTGACCTGATAAATGTATGCGTGTATATATAGTATATGCATTTACTAATCAAATTAAATTATGTTTCTGAGATTTCAATTCTTATACATTCAGTTCTGATTTCAATGTGATAAAAAAAGTTAAACATTTTTAGCAAACATTTATTCTATGATATTAGTTGCCATAAACAGACAAAAGAATGTGAATGCTTAAACATACAAGACTTGTTGGGTGTTAAATGAGCACAATATTAAGAACTTTGTATAGCCAAATATCTAACATTTATAGCAGTGATTTATTATTATAATTTTCTGAAAGCTAACAGTGACAATTTTAAAATAAACTGTACACTGATGAACTCAATTGAGCTCCCGCAGCATGAAAAAGCAAAACTGTACTTTTATTTCATTAAATTTTGCAATTTTACAAGTATTTTCTTCATAGAAATTTGAAGTTTTGAGTATTTTCAAGCATAATAATCTATAAATACGATCAAGAAAAATATACAATTGAAATGAAGTGTTTTATCGTTTTCAGTCATTCAAATACAGTAACTGAATGATAAAAATAACTCAATAAAAGTAATCATATAGTTAAGGTCACAAATGGTACAATTTCTTACACTTGAATGCTTTTAAAATCATTATACAATCACAAGCATCAAAAATGCATGCAAATGATAAATTAGAATACAAACTCAACATTGCATGTACTCGCGATGTGACTATTGCGAATGACCACATTGTGATATCGTTGCTGAAACAATTTATTGTGCAGCTCTAATGTTGAGGGTGTAAAAATCAACATGTTTGGTAAATAACATAGAGGCGTACACATTGTTTTGGTGCTTTTTCACACACCTTCCATAACGATTAGACATTAGTTCAGTAGGCAGAGAGCAGGTGGTGTTTTGTAGCTGTTGAGTGTTTACACTATGAAAGCAACCCAATCTTATGTGTTTATAAAAGCTGACAAGCGTGGAACATTTTAAACCCTGTTTACAACTGTATTTAGCAAAATGCGCTCATGATTGGATTGGCAAAAAAAAAATCCTCTTAACGTTGCAGGTGTAAACACAGCCTTTGAAGCTGATGACACTCAAGAGTCTGAGGTTGATATAATCACGTCAGAAAGCATTTAAAGAGGGTCTAAAGGTTAAGTATTGTAAAGATGTGTTTTAGTAGTACTTCAATACATTTTTTTGATTCCCTGTCTTCACAAGAAAAAAATTTAAATACTAAGTACTTTCTCATATCTTTAAAAAATGTGACAAAATGGGACACACATGGGGTGTATCATATTCAAATATACAGCTGTGTGACTTTCAGATTTAAAGAGGTGGCTGAAGTCACATGATTCCGGATCTCTCTTTCAGCTCGTAAAGACATCAGGAGGTCTCAACAATACACTTATATCTGCACTTTCTAAATGTTCACTGTCACATCTCACATTATATAAAGAAAAGTTGCTAAGCATAAAACATAAACATATGAGACTTAATATTTTTTGTTGAATGTTTTTAAAGAAAAGATATCTGTAAGTTATATACAGTAAAATAAGCTTTTACTTTGTTTTGCAAAAAGATGCAATACCGTATGTATATTTTCTGACCATTCTGGTTATACTAAAAAAAAAAGTATCTGAAACCAGCCTGGCAACTTCAGTGTGACATTAGGAAGATTTGTAGAAGTTACAGCATCAGTTTTTTCATACCTTAAAGAATATTTTATTTTTATTTTTGCAAAGAACAAATACATGACTAATTAATGTGACAATGAACCACAAAGTTGACAATTAAAACAGACAAAGCTAGCTGATTTGGGGTTACATCTGCAATTTCTGTCAACTTTCAAGAAATCTGTTTTTCAAAGTTTGGACGTTTTATACTGGAGAAAGTTTCATAACCTGCACAAGAAAGGACATGAAACTCAGGAATAAAAAAGCAAGAAAGTCAAAGGGATACAAAGCATGCATGAAGCAAAGAGTTCAATTCTAATCATTCAGCCTGTGTGTGATTATATCTTATCATGTCTACCTTTTCCATGAATCGTTTTGAAAGAATGTATTCATTTTTTTGTGTGCCAGTAACGCAGTGTGATGAAATAATCAACAACAGAAATGTGGATTGAGGGTGAAAGACTAACATCAATCTTTCTTACAATGTTTGGAATGAATCATTTTCTTCAGCAAGGCTGCATGAAGAAAGTGGCAGTAAATATGTTTGTAATCTTTCAAAACATATTTTTATACAAGACAATGTTTTGTCTTCATTTTTGGGTCTATAAATTATTCTTGATTTAAAGATGCATAGATATTTATCTTGGAAAACAAAAATTGAATTAAGATATAAAGAATATTTATGTTATAATATTTATGTTTTTTTAAATAAATGTTTCCTATATTTAATGCCATGACTTTATAAATCCATTTTTTTATAAACGACTATCTGCTGAGATTTTAGACTTTTTAGGGTCCTAAAACTGTGCAACTGCGAATTATTATTTTTAAGATCCAAGGAAACCCTGTTTTTATCTGTCTATTCTAGACATGAGATGATAACCGGTTTCAAGGTTTACTGTGGTTTAGAAAAGTCAAGGTTTTAAAACCACTAAAATTTTCAGTTTTTCCCTTCCATTATATGTACTTTTTTATCACTATTTTATTTTGTTTTTTTTAGGGCAACAGTATCTCCAGCAGAAAAGGACCCTCCACAAATGGTCAGCCCACAATTCACCAAACATTTAAAACACAAATCGCTTATGTGCCAACTAGGGCTGCACGATATATGGTTTCAGCATAGATATCACAATGTGATCATTCGCAATAGTCACATTGCGAGTATTGGCTGTGTATTGGCAAGGGCCTCCCGATACGATACATATTGCGATACATGGGTCACAGTACGATATATTGCGATACAATAAATACTGTGATATATTGCAATAGTTTGTTTTAGTATGTGTGTCACATTATATTGACAACTTGATAAAGTCGGCAGACAAATTAAAATTACAATTTATTTTCCATCCATTCCAATTCATTAAAACTGCACAGTGTGCTTGAACAGAGAACTAAGTATATTGCAAAGCTTACAAATGGCATTTATTTTTTGTCCAATTCAGTACTCCCTGGTATAGCGTTTAGGGTTGGGCTATGTTGACCAATGGCAATGGCGATGGACCATGGCATCGTCGTCATAGAGGGAGGTGAATTAAAAATGTATGACTAATTAATAAATTTATAACTAATTAATTATTTGTAGCCTACCGTTTCAACTACCGGACCCGCATGGCCTTTGTTTTACTCATAACCAAATCATAAATAAATAAAAAAATAAATAAAGATAAGTTACACACAAATTACCACCTGTCAATCACTTTTTTCCACCGGACTGGCATGACTAGGCAGATTGAACTGTGCCGTTATGGCGTTCACACACTTGCTTGGTAAAAAAGGTGCACAAACAACAGGAACCAACCAATAGTATCTGAGGTTTTTTACTAAAATTACTTAGTACAAGCGTAAAAGCGAAAGACTGAAGCAGTGTACTGATGCTGTGACACGTTACCTGAGAGAATCAAAAGACAGAAGAGTCGTTAGATAGAGACTAGATTAATTAAATATCACGTTTAACAACTAACTTATAGTGAGACGCGATCCAGTGGTACATCCTTGATAAACTGTCCATACCAATGACTGTATAAAATATACAGTCTGTACACTGTTCTCTGGAGCTCAGACGAGCGCATAACAGTGTGTGTGTGTGTGTGTGTGTGTGTGTGTGTGTGTGTGTGTGTGTG
>CAIGQZ010032266.1:4621134-4644566 GCA_903798205.1 Danio tinwini | reverse complement strand
TGTGTGTGTGTGTGTGTGTGTGTGTGTGTGTGTGTGTGTGTGTGTGTTTGGTCACGTGATGTGCGTTTTCAGCAGACGGAGGGCTGTTCAGAAATGCTTGGTGAAACGCCAGTTTTGGATGTGTCATTCTAAAGTGCAAAAACTAAACTAAGCTGTATCAGTGTAAATGGGGCCTGAGTGTGTGTTTTTCACAAGCGGGTTTGCAATGGGGGCGGTGCGGAGGATCGGTGATGCCGCTTCAGCATCATGATGTCTATAGGCCATCTGCGATGGACGATGGCATCGTCTATCAACCCAACCCTAATAGCGTTAAAACCAAAGTGTAGCCACACGTCAGCTCTAAAAGCTGGAGGCACCTTTATGTTTTATGCCATGCTCACTCTTGCTCATCTCTGATACCATACTACTTGGCGTTTTGTTGGTCACCAGGAGGAGGAGGTAATTTGGCACAACTTAAATCGATTCTTGAGGTTGGACTATCAATATACTATCGTAAAAGAAATAATCGCGATAGCTAGATGTATCAATATTTTTGCACAGCCCTAGAGTATATGCAATTTTGAATCTGGATTATAATTCATCATTTGCATGTTTTTGATGCCTGTGATTGTATTATGACCTTAAAAGCTCTCAGGCATAATAAATTGTACCACATTGTTAACAACGATTAATTTTATTGAATTATTTTTATCATTCAGTAACTGTACTTGAATACTGTTAGACTCGGGAAAACGATAAAACACTTTTTCAATTGTATCTTTTTCTTGATTATAGAATGCAGGTTTTTGGCATCTCGTTTATATACACTATGAACAGCAGCTTCGCTAATTATTCTCTTTTTTTTCTATTTCCACCTGGGGATACTCATCCCGAGGCCCTCAGACTATGCAGCACCACTGATGCGATCCAAGACCAGCGACGAGATGATCCCAAGGTTTTCATAATCCTGGACCAGGCTGTATCCTGAGCAGCTGCTGTGGTGGTCATGGAAGAGCAGGAGACTGATTCCTGTGACGCTCCAGGGACAGACAAGTCTTCGCTGAGGTCCAGCCTTCTCCAGCCTCCGGCGTCTAGACTGCAGCTCTGCACAAGACGTTTGGCCATAGGAGAAATGGTTGTGCCCAACTGAGCCTGCTTTCTCTCTAGGTTTTTTTTAAATCCTTCACTTACGCCAAATTGGTGAAGTTTTTTCCTCGCCACTGTTTCAATTTACTATAATCTTCTATGTGAAGCTTCCTTGACACAATCTACATTGTAAAAGTGCTTTAGAAATAAAAGATAATTGAAATTAATTGAATTATATAAAAATACTGGAGTAACGGCTGCTGAAAATTCAGCTTTGCCTGTACTGGAATATATTTAAAATATATTAAACTACAAAACACCTATTTTAATTAGTAAATATTTCACTATAACAGTTTTAAACAAATAAGTTGATAAAAAACTGCTGACCCCAAACTTTTAAACAGTGTGTTCAGTTACCTTTAAAAGACTTACTATAAACCAAAAATAGCTAAAAGAGATGCGTCTGACTGCACATAACACTCACGTTACCAAGCTCAAGCCTACCACAATGATCTGTTCAGATAATGAGTAAGGTGAGAACGGAGAGAAATGTTCCACTGGGTTATGTTGCAGATTGCCCATGCTCAGTACGTCACACGCTGATGTGCAAGTCCTTCAAACAAGAATAAGCTTTATGGACATCCCACAACATTTATAATAAATGAGAGACCACTGGCTATCACATGGATGTGTGTAACGAGTAATGCTGACACACATTCCACCGCTTTGAGGATTACACCACAGTCAGAGATGCACAGTGTAGCAAAATGCCCAGCCTGCACAATCACAGGGCAAAGAGGCACAAATGATCTGCCTTAAAAAAGCAAAGAGTGCTGCAATGGCTGTTTCGCTTTTCAATTCAGACCTACTGAAGCTAAAGCAGGTTAATCTATTCTCAATGCTGATAACTGGCCTCCGCGTATATTTTATACAGTTATCTCTGTATAGTTGAGCTGCGGTTTATCAATGACAAAGTACATAATATCAAAGACAATATCAAAGTATAGGTGAATATAATAACTATATTTAAAGAAAGAAAAAATTTTCCTCTGTATTTTTGTTTTCCAGCATAAACCATCAAATCAAGAAACATTTACTTAAATCCAAATGAAAACAATAAGTTGTTTTCTAGAAGAATAAGTGGTAATATCATATGGTGGATAAAATATCATGGTTTTACAGTATTGTGATTACTGCTCTAAAATATCTTCTTTTTTAATGTCTGGGTAAAAAAAACTAAAACTTTTTTCCTTTTGAACACAATACATCTTATTTTGAGAAACATTAAAATTATATTGGGACAGTAAACATGTCAGGCTAAATAATCATTAACTTCTGCTGTCTTCATTAGTTTCAAAAACACAGATTGTATTACAATTTAAAACAACATTTTTGAGATCTTTTTTGCTACAGATACTGTTGTCCTAAAAAAACAAAACAAAAAAAATTTACAAAAAATATCTAACATCTAGAAGTGGTATAGCAGAAAATGTTGGCAGTTTTAAAACCTTGACTTTTCCAAACAGTGATATACCTTCAAAACGTTTATCGCACCATGCCTTATGGCTATGGTAAATTATAATTATACATGGTAATGATGATTTATAAATTGCTTTTTACTTTTAATTAATTTATATTTCTGAGTTGCGCTTTAAAAGATATCTGCTCTCACTTCTTTGTTCTGATCAATTCAGTGTGATTTAATGCATTTTCGCTTTGCAAGCAAATATATTTTTAAGACTCTTGTATTGGTAATTGACAAAAACACTCAGAAGAAGTTAATTTTAAACTTGTTTTGTTGAACAGTAAAATGAAAACTACACAACTGAAGGTACCAAGAACCAACACAAAAAAAAACCTTTCTTCGAATAAACTTTTTTAAATACAAGAACATTTTTATTAAATAATCTTTTTCAACTCTTAAAAAAACACTTGTGTGGAATGAAAAGTTTCTATGGATGTCAAATGTTCTTTATGGGAACCATTGAAGAACCTTTATTTTTAAGAAAGGAACTACACAAGCGTCCCACAGGACTCGACATGTTAGCCAAATTAGTGAAAAATAAACTCATCGAAGCTCCATCCTCCATGAACAGAGACTCAGCCTCACAGCAGCAGAAAGGTGTCAGTCGCAGATTTACTGATACATTTTCGAAATATTTTTTAAATATAATGCCAGGCATTTATACAATATTTCCCTTTGACGCATGTATATATGAAACATGTTTATAATGACTGAAGTCGTACATAATACTCGCGAGCATCGCTGTTTTAAAGCGAAACTACAGTAGCAGGTTAGCCGACACTTGTTAGCTAATATATCCACATATACAACATAACCAAATTCAGTTTTAAAATATTCTATCTGACGTACCTTGGTGGTTGAAAAGCCTCCATAACTTAGTGAAAATGATTCCCATCGCTGGTGTCCGGCCTCGGGCAACACCACCCAGCAGCAGGGACTGAAAATCTATCTGCTAGCCAGCTAAGCTAACGATCCGCTTCAGTGCGAAATAGTGCTCTCCGTAACAGTTATTCACTCCTTTAACATCCTCCTGTGGATGGTGTCAATGTCTTGAGAGGATGGGGTTTGTGAATACTGCATAATTTTAGCGCTGTCATGTCTGCAGGAGACTGAAATGAGGGCGTTCATTGGGCTCTGCGGCAGAGAATCGAGTCGAGCTTCTGTCTGTGTGCCGCTGCCGCAAACATTGAGCTCAATCAAAGCGGCGAACGCACAACGGCCACGCAACACACCGGAAGTCTCTCTGGTCGTGTCTCAAATCCTACCTAAACTGCGTGGTAGCTTTGCGCCTTAACCGCGTTTAAATTGTTCACCAGTTGTTGACATGTTCGGAAATGTTGTCTAGCTAGGGGGCTGAGTGTGTGTATTGAGTTACAGCCACACACTCTCACTGACAGCGTCGTCGACTGATACTAGAGATAGTATTTCTGCGTGCGTGTATTATGAATACGTGACCAGACACGTCTAGTAGGGGCTTTCAAGCTCTTTGGAAATGTTAAGGAGAAAAGGATTAAATTGTAAATCACGCACGCACGCACGCACACACACACACACACACACACAAATAATAATAATAATAATAATAATAATAATAATAATAAATAAATATATATAGATAAAAAAGCAACCAAGACGCAAGCACATCAAATAGAATTAAACATTTCATTTGTGCATTCATTCATTCATTCATTCATTCATTCATTCATTCATTCATTCATTCATTCGTTTTCCTTCTGTTTTTACATTAATTGCCTCTTGTTACAGTTATGAAATAGTTTTATAGCAAGCAGGAAATATACATGGGTCAATGACGACCTCATTGAAATTGTCTTATGTATTGTCTCTTCTTGAATAATCGAATGCCTCCTCAATTACAAGTTGCTTTGAACAAAAGCGTATTCTAAATTACTAAATGTTAATATTTTACCATTTTATGATGGGCGTAAAAATGAAAATAACAGGCTGAAGTATGTATATTCTTGATAAATATGTTTTAGTATCTTAAATGAAGTTGTGTCACTTTTGCTAAATGATCGAACAAATGAATCAATAAATAATTATATTTTCCAGATTTCTGATCAGTTGCATTTTATTTCTACTATGATTAATTAGATAGCCTAATTAATGCTTTTGAGTGAGATGTTTATTCAGTCTCCTTAATGTAAAATTGGGGTGCAGAATATGTCTCAGATCATTACATTTACTCACCCACTTTCCCTTGGCTTATTCATTGCTTTATCAGGGGTCATAAAAATGAAATTGTGACATTTTACAGGACCTTCTACCAGAAACGTACATTATCTGTCCTTTAAATAGAAACATAAATACAGTGAATAAAAAGTATTTAATCCCAAAAGTTTCTAAAATGGATTTCTGTAAGTTGTTCTGTAAGGAATATGTCATTAATTTGGTTCTCAGATTTGTTTTCTTTATTAAAAACACTTTACAAATTTACAAACCCTGTCATTGTCCTTGTCCTCAGCCCAATTGAACCTACAGCTTTAATAGTTTTATTATGCTGTCACCTCACAGCAAGTAGGTTGCTGGTTTGAGCCTTAGCTGGGTCAGTTGGCATTTCTGTGTGGAGTTTGCATGTTCTCCACATGTTCGCGTGGCGTGGGATTCCTCCGGGTGCTCTGGTATCCCCCACAGTCCACAGACATTCGCTATAGGTAAATTGAAAAAGCCACAGCCATATTAACCTGCAGCCCAAGGCCAGTTACTCACTGAAGCTAAGCAGGGCTGAGCGTGGTCAGTACCTGGATGGGAGATCACATGGGAAAACTTGGTTGCTGTTGGAAGTGACATTAGTGAGGCCTGCAGCGGGCGCTTAACTTGTGATCTGCGTGAGTTCTAATGCCTCAGTAAAAGTGATGGGGACACCATACTATCAGTGGGCGCCGTCTTTCGGATGAGACATTAAACCGAGGTCCTGACTCTCTGTGGTCATTAAAAATACCATGGCCTTGTGTACCTTCATGGCCTCCCAATCATCCCCATCAACCGAATTGGCTGTTTCACTGTGTCTCCACTCCACCAATAGCTGGTGTGTGCTGAGCGCACTGGAGCTGTTGTCCTGTGACTGCCGTCCCATCATCCAAGTGGGTGTTGCACACTGGTGGTGGTGTGGAGAGACCACTCTCATGATTGTGAAGCACTTTGTGTATATGGCCCGACACGATAAATGCGCTATATAAACATTACATTACATAAATTGTCCGTAGTGTTTGTGTGTGATTGAGAGTGGATGGTTGCAGTGATGGGTTGCAGGAAGGGCATCCGCTGCGTAAAACATATGCTGGATAAGTTGTTGGTTCATTCCGCTGTGGCGACCCCTGATTAATAAAGGTACTTAGCCAAAAATAAAATAAATGAATGAATGAATAAATAAATATCAACTCTAAGTGATATTTGCTGTGGGAACTATAGTACAAAAAATTTAACTCATATCCACTAAATCCAGGAAAACGTTCCAGAAAAAGATTCCAAGTGCTCTCTTTTTTGAAATGCTCTATATATAGCCCATACGTTTGTGTAATCCAAATGTCCTGAGGTGGAGTTTGTGCGGAAAAATAATCATTCATAAAAACCACAGACTGCGCACTTATCACAGAACTAGCCTAGGTATTAATCACGCACTTTCAGTAGATGGCGTCGAGCCAGATGGCGTCTACCAGCAACCTGCCAGAAGGAAAACCATATCTACGTCATCACTGCGCGTCAAGCTGAAGAAGGACAGATGTGAATGTGCACGCTGATGACTCCAGTTATTTTACCTGCAGGCTGTTTGCTTCGCGAGCACAATTAATAAGCAGTCTCGGTTAACAGCATTGGCATCAACCGTAGATTGGACATTGGAATCCGTTCGACACAGCAAACAGCACTAAGAAAAAGCTAAGCGCGTTTGAAGATGTCTGTAACGGAGATGTTTAGCTATATTCAGGGCTTTCTGAGTGCCGATCAAGATATTCGAGAGGTAAACAACTGCACTTGCATGTAAAATCACGTTTGTTTAGATTTTAAAAGACGTGAAATGCATGTGAAATGTTGCTTTATCACTAATAATCCCTGCTATGCTATTAGTGGATGTTTTATGAATAAGACATGTCTTGACAGAAAGTTCAGATGATCCATTTTGAATGTGAGCTTCTTTTTAAATCCACATTTCTCTGTTCATTAGGACATAAGAAAGGTTGTCCAAGTTCTGGAGCAAACAGCGAGAGAGATCCTCACTGTCCTCCAAAGTGTCCATCAGCCAACTGGCTTCAAAGACAGTAAGACGAGTTAAAAAGCCTGTTTGTCAGTCGTTTAAGCTTCATAATGTATTTTACAATGTGTTTCGGTTAATCTTCTAGTTCCAAGCAAGTGTCTGAAGGCCAGAGAGCTGTTCTGCACTATCAGGAATCACACCGGAGAGCTAAAAACCAAGTTCCCAGTAGAGCAGTACTATCGGTTAGTTCACTTCACTTCAAGTTTATTTGGATAGTGTTTTTCAGGGACATTCTAAAATGCTTAACATGGTTTAATGTGTCTAAATACTGATCAGAGAAACACACTTTACTTAACACTAACTACTGTAAAAAGAAGAAAATCTTCTAGTCGGAAAATCCGGTAGCCTGACGTCCTGGGGCTATTGAGTTTTTTTGGCTATGTACTGGATCGCCTTTATTTAATAACTTTAATTAAACAAAGATAAACCAGAATCCTCTCATGGCTATATTTCTTAGCTAGAGTTTAGTTAAAGGATCATATTTTATAATGTTTTGCAAAAAGAATAAATTAGATTCATACTTTACCACACAGGATAACTTGATGGGTTCTGGAAAATGAAGTCAATGTCCACTCCAGTGAAGAAAATTAATAAAATATACTTTTATTAACAAAATGAAATCCAGTGAAAATGTAGAATAACAAAGATACAAAAAAAGAAACAAAATCCTGACTTTATCCTCCGTTGAGAATAAAGGACAACCAACCTCCAGTATAGAGAAGTCAGAAACACGCGAAGCTGATCAGGGGTGCGTTTCCCAAAACCATCGTTAGCCAACTAAGGTCGCAAGTTCAGTCGTTACGAACATAGTTTGTTGATTTGCTGTTTCCTAAATCCATCGTTCCAACGAACATTCGCAAACTGGGTCGCAAACTTGAAATGACACCTCTGGAGCTGTAGTTAGAAGCATAGTTCCTGGCTGTGTTCTATTCCCACTTATCCTCCCTATTCCCTATTCATTTAGAACATTCTAACATTCAAAATTGGAATTATTAAAAATAAAAAAGCATTAAATTAATCTCTCTTAGGTGTAATTTGATTTCAAAGTATTTTTACAGTTCAGTTTTAGCTATCTTCATGTTTACAATTGTGCTCCCTTCGCAGTGCACTTTGAAAACATTGATATCATTTTGAACACAGCCTCATGGCGAAAGCTATAGGTATATTTAAAAGCGGAAATTATGTTACGTCTCCAAAGCTTGTGAAAATAAAAAACATAGCATACGTTAATTCTTTTATTTTAAAGTGGGTTATTTATTAAGTTTCTCTGCTGTATATGACATGGGTCTGTTGGTTAGAACTTTCTGCTTGTGGTTTGCATGTGTCAAATTGTAAAAAAAATTTTTTTATGAATAAACAATATCCTAAATAATAATAATAATAATAATCATCATTAATATTATTATTAAAGTAAATATATTTATAATAAATAGCCTCATTATTTATTTATTTATATGATTTATATTTGATATTAGAATAGTGTTAGCTTTTGTAAGTGATTTTATGTTTAAGAATAGAATATGTAATGTTCAACTTCTCAATAATAGTAAAGCAAACATTGGCCCTATATTTGCCATTTACATATATTTAAATTAATATGGAAAACAAGTGCATGTTTTTACCAAAACTAAGATTGGATTTTATTTTAAATGCGTGTTTGTGTAAAACAATATAATTTGCACAAAGAAATGATGGGGTTGTTCTCTAAAGAAGTTACTCCACCCCATTTAGAGCATCATTATGGGCATTTTACGTTATTACTAACGTGGTTCAAGCAATGGATCTGCGACAGAGAAACTACGGGTTTTCGGAAACTTGTCACTACATCGTTCTTTTGCCAAACGATGCATCGCACTATGATAGTTCAGCCGTGAGTAATGTCGTTGTTTGGGAAACGCACCCCAGTATGGCTCAGCTTTTATACGTTCACAGTCAAGTCATGCACATAAATACACCTCATACATCATTGAGGATTTAACACATTGGATTATGTTCATGCACGTACATGCATACACATCCACGCTCTGGGTTTCCCCATTACATCTGACAAAAGTTTATAAATCACTAAGGACCAACAGTATAATGTGGTCAAAATTACTTTGTTAAAATTCCCACAGTCAGCTAAACCTATAGGTCATGTCTTATGTGAACAAATGTATAGTTGTACCTAATTATCCAAAGAACATGAATCAACATCTAAACAGTTATATGCACAGCATGGGGATCAGACGGGGGATCAGCATGGGGATCCCCATGCACAGATGGGGATCGACTTCAAAGTTTGCAACTGGAGATAAAGATCTGCTTCCAAGTGTGCAAAGCGGAGAACTTGTCCATAGGAACGGAGCATGTTAGATGTATAGCCTACTTAATTCATACCTTCAAGACCATGCTTGTCAGTTATAATAATCATTCAAGTAGTTTAATCTTCAACCATGCCCAGTTCCAAACACGCTCAAACACTGAGAGTCATGCGTGTAAATTGAGAGGTGAGGTCACCCAAAGTTGCTCTAGCTGGTTTGTTGGTTCTGGCGGAGGCGCCTTTCCTTTCTCTTACTCTTTGCTTCATCATTAAGAGTCGCTCTCTTACGTATGGGGATGTCAGAGTACATCATTGATTGTTTCTGTCTCTTATATATAATGTCATAGGAGGCAATCAGATATCACAGCTACCAAAATCTATCTACACCTGCCTGGCGGGCCAGTGGGAGAAAAATATATTTTAATGCCTTTACATTCTCTCACAAAGTGAAAAATTATGAATGTGCTGTGCTGCTGATACGGCAGCAATAAGTCCACTTCTTGATAATAAAGGAGAAACAAAATAATCCAAAATAAACTCAAGGGTCTTTATAGCTGCAAAAATAACTTGAAACAATGTTCACTTTATTTTTAAATTTATATTTAAATAATTAAATAACATTTTTAAAAAGTGAAATGATATAATTTTAGTTATTTTAAAAATGTGTGTACCCTGATAGAAACCCATGTTTAGAATTCTGAAATGCGTGGCGCTGCGCGTCGCCGAGCGGCGCTTCTTGTGTGCGACCTGCTTTAGAATGACCATATTTTATCCATAACATACAGAAGAACAAATAGTAGTTAATAGTAACATTGTTAACATGTTAATAATAAACATTAAAAAAACAACGTACAAATAAAAAGCCATGAGCCTTTCAATTTTATTGTGACCCCTGGGGTGATTACTTCAAATTAAAGACACAGCAATAGCGTCAGATGGAGCAGATAGATTTTATGGCACCAGGTTAAACTTTCTTACACTCACAAACATTAAAAATAAATACAGGCCACAACTGAACATGGAGGATGGGCTTCGAGTGGTGTCCTCAAAAATTAAACGATGAATAGACTTGGGCCTATTGGTATGTGTGCACCATTGTGTGCAAGATTTATATATTGATAACTACTTTAGAGAATATTGGGGGTCGTGAGTCACTGGCATTGTTATTTTGGTTGTTGCGGGCTGAAAAGTTTGGGAACCCCTGCATTAAGTCATGTTAAGCTTTTTAAAATGTCCCCTCTTTTCACAATAATTATTTACAAAGCGTTCCAAAGCAGCTTCACAGAAGGTGCCCATCATTACATTACAGTCAAAATCAGAAAGGAAAAGGAGTTGTGAATAGGGAGGGCGGTATATAAACATAGTTAACCTGCAGTTATACACTATAAAGTGTGCTTTCAAAAAACCCTAATAATAAAAACAGTGTTTACTTTTTACATGATGCTTTCCAGTGACTGAGTGATTGTTCGTCTTGATATGTATATTGAAGACTCGCATGTCCACCTTTCCCCAGGTATCATGAACTCTGGAGATTTGTTCTTCAGCGACTCGCCTTCCTTGCAGCGTTTGTGGTGTACCTAGAAAGCGAGGCATTGGTAACACGCGAGGAAGTTGCAAAAATCCTTGCCAGTATGTAACCTTCAAGTGTTTTTAAATATCTTGGAATACTAGGTGGATGTGGGTTAATTATACTTTGCCATTTTTGCAGTTGAAGTTGACAGAGAAAAGGGGTTTCATTTGGATGTGGAAGACTATCTCGCTGGAGTTCTTATTCTGGCAAGTGAGCTGGTGAGTTTTATAAATTTTTTATTATTATTATTATTATTATTATTATTATTATGTAGACTGTACATAAACATTTAGCAGTAGTAATAAATCTCTTACTATTTTAAACATTAAAGTTGACATTTAGTTTGCGCTGTTATTGATTTGCAGTGGCGCATTGTTTGTTTTCACTTGAAAGTTTTTGTTGTAATGAGCAACATCAGCTGCCCTACTGATGAGCAGTATTACACATATTATGTGACATCATATCCACCCATGCATGATTTGATAAATTATCCACTGCTAGTTTAAATGCAAACGAGTTTAAAATCAGGGTGTCCGCAGAGTCAACGAGCTTCGAATCACCAAGAGGCGGCACTCAAAAGAACGTTCCATTGCAACAGCAGGGCCCAGCAACAGTGAAAGCGATCAGCCATCCATTGGATCTTATTGCTGTCGCGATGGCAAGCAGCTGCTTTGTTTTTTATTTATCAATTTTAAAAGCACATTAAAGCACAAATACAACCTGGAAGATGCCAGTACAACACTTAAAACCAAAAACTGGTGATTATCAGCACGTTTAATTTTATAGAATTGTTATATATTTTAAACATATTTGTTTTTTTGAAACTGTCACTTTTAGGTGAAATTACTTTAAATTACTTTAATTTAATAGTTTACAAACTGGCATAATACAAATGAATACTGGCATGTTTAAATTAACTTAAAAACTAAAAATTAGTTGATAACAGATTAACAGTACTTTTTGTATATAAAAATAGTATGTAAAAATGTTCCAGTGTTAAATGTTAAAGAAACACAAAGCTTTTATGTAAAAAGCCACTTTGTCCAAAATGATTGAATCCTGACACATAAATTCATCATTTTCTATTCATATTTTAATGCTGTCATTAAAAATCATGGAGGCCGTACAAACTACTAGATAAAGTAGTTTTTGTTGTGGAGTATACTCATTTTTGTATCACTCTAATTTGAGTAAAGCTAAAAAATAAAATAGTAGTCGAAGTTATTTTGTTAACCTTACTTTCTTATTTTCTGAGAGCATATATATACATATATACAGGGAGTGCAGAATTATTAGGCAAGTTGTATTTTTGAGGATTAATTTTATTATTGAACAACAACAATGTTCTCAATGAACCCAAAAAACTCATTAATATTAAAGCTGAATATTTTTGGAAGTAGTTTTTAGTTTGTTTTTAGTTTTAGCTATTTTAGGAGGATGTCTGTGTGTGCAGGTGACTATTACTGTGCATGAGTATTAGGCCACTTAACAAAAAACAAATATATACCCATTTCAATTATTATTTTTTTCACCAGTGAAACCAATATAACATCTCAACATTTACAAATATACATTTCTGACATTCAAAAACAAAACAAAAACAAATCAGTGACCAATATAGCCACCTTTCTTTGCAAGGACACTCAAAAGCCTGCCATCCATGGATTCTGTCAGTGTTAATCTGTTCACCATCAACATTGCGTGCAGCAGCAACCACAGCCTCCCAGACACCGTTCAGAGAGGTGTACTGTTTTCCCTCCTTGTAAATCTCACATTTGATGATGGACCACAGGTTCTCTATAGGGTTCATATCAGGTGAACAAGGAGGCCATGTCATTAGTTTTTCTTCTTTTAGACCCTTTCTTGCCAGCCACGCTGTGGAGTACTTGGACGCATGTGATGGAGCATTGTCCTGCATGAAAATCATGTTTTTCTTGAAGGATGCAGACTTCTTCCTGTACCACTGCTTGAAGGTGTCTTCCAGAAACTGGCAGTAGGACTGGGAGTTGAGCCTGACTCCATCCTCAACCCGAAAAGGCCTCACAAGCTCATCTTTGATGATACCAGCCCAAACCAGTACTCCGCCTCCACCTTGCTGGCGTCTGAGTCGGACTGTGCTCTCTGCCCTTTACCGATCCAGCCACGGGCCCATCCATCTGGCCCATCAAGACTCACTCTCATTTCATCAGTCCATAAAACCTTAGAAAAATCAGTCTTGAGATATTTCTTGGCCCAGTCTTGACGTTTCAGCTTGTGTGTCTTGTTCAGTGGTGGTCGTTTTTTCAGCCTTTCTTACCTTGGCCATGTCTCTGAGTATTGCACACCTTGTGCTTTTGGGCACTCCAGTGATGTTGCAGCTCTGAAATATGGCAAAACTGGTGACAAGTGGCATCTTGACAGCTGCACGCTTGACTTTTCTCAGTTCATGGGCAGTTATTTTGAGCCTTGGTTTTTCCACACGCTTCTTGCGACCCTGTTGACTATTTTGAATGAAACGCTTGATTGTTCGATGATCACGCTTCAGAAGCTTGGCAATTTTAAGAGTGCTACATCACTCTGAAAGGTATCTCACTATTTTTGACTTTTCGGAGCCTGTCAAGTCCTTCTTTTGACCCATTTTGCCAAAGGAAAGGAAGTTGCCTAATAAATATGCACACCTGATATAGGGTGTTGATGTCATTAGACCACACCCCTTCTCATTACAGAGATGCACATCACCTAATATGCTTAATTGGTAGTAGGCTTTCGAGCCGATACAGCTTGGAGTAAGACAACATGCATAAAGAGGATGATGTGGTCAAAATACTCATCTGCCTAATAATTCTGCACTCCCTGTATAATTTCATAAATATCCCTCCATGTTGTTACTAACACTACCCCAAATAAACACTTTCCTCCCTCAACAGCCTATAACTTCCCATTGAAAAACTAAATAAACATAATTAATAAGTAAATTAAAAACAGAATAAAATAATAATAATAAAAAACGAATAAAAATCATGTATTTATATAATAATGCTCAGCCTAATAATCAAGTTAGCCAGCAGATAATCTAAAAAGGGGCACCACATCTTGTCAAAGGTCTTCAAAGAACCAGTAGTGATAGTCTAATTTGTTCCAATTTAATGCAGGTAAACGCTTCTTTTATGCATCAAAAGAGGGTGGAGAGATGTGTTTCCACTTTAAAAAAATAAGACGTCTTGCTAGTAAAGTAGTAAAAGCTAAAGCCTTTCGGACCATTAAGAATAACAATTAATATCAGGAGAAGCAGCCAGCATTTGAGGCTTCAATAATATTCATTTCTAGCAACATTTACAAAAAAGATATTTTTACAAATAAGAGATTTTATTTTCTGGACACTAGATGGCGCTGTCTTCAAACTGTGCAGCCATTATAAGGGCATGTTGTCAATCGTGTCTGCTCTATTTTGTGCGAATACAGCTAATGAAATTGGCTTCTTTTCACCCATGTAATTGGTAGAAGTATTTACAAATACAACTTAAAACGTGTAGATAGCAATGATTTCTTTACTTGTAGATAGTCCTGCAACAAAATCTTCTGCTCTTACTGCTGATGAAGTGTGTTATGTTTTAGCGATGTGAGAAAAGAACCTTTTTGAAGCTATGAATCAGTTAGGAAATAAGCCACTGTTTTGAAGAACTCAGAATAGCACCCCGCAAACATGCGTTGACGCATCTTTCACAAACCAGTTTGACTTTTTTTTTTTGACATTGTACATGCAGTCAATGTATACTATTACATACTAAATGAGTAGTTCACCCCCCAAAAAGGCAATTTTCTCATTTACTCTCATTCTAGTGGTTTTAAACTTAAACATGAAACAAGATATAAGATAAAAACATCTATAGTAGAGGAAAAAATACTATAGAAGTCCATGGCTGCTGCTTTTCTACATTTTTCATTGTATCTTCTTTTGTGTTCAACTGGAGAAAGATAATCAAACAGGTTTTGAACAAGTGGAAGGAGCGTAAATGATGGCAGGATTTAAAATTTTTGGGTCAACCATTCCTTTAAGTGTTTATCATTTGTATTCTTTTATTAGTTTTGATAGCTTGTTCAGTTTGTTTTAAAGAGCGCTTGGCTAAAAAAAAGCCTAAAAGAGACTAGGATCGAAAGTTCACAGCGATGGCTGACGGTGATGAACCATTAATATTGCAAATCTCTTATGATGATGTTTACTGAATCACACGATTCTACTCTGAACCACTACTTTGAAACAAGTGATTCTCAAAGGATTCAAAGCTTCTGAAGCAATGTCTTTTTTAGTAAGCACTCGTCACTTTTCATTAGATCAAAGTGTGGCCAAGATACAGCATGTTATACTGTTACAAGCTGACATTGAACTGGCTTTTATTTCTTAAATATAAGCAGTGAAAAGGAAAAAAACACCTAGTTAAGAAAAATCTGTTGCATAACTATATGAAAGAACAATACATGTGGAATGCAAAACCGTGTTCTCTGTGAACGACCCCTTAAGGATGCAGCCACCTGTTGTGCTGGAGTGTCGACTAGATCCAAAATTAAATTACTTGCGACAGTGAATGTGTAGCATAGAGAACAACGGAAATGTGAATATTACAGCGCAATGCATTCAGGGAATTTTGGATGATTTATCATTATAGGTTCTACATGTACACTAATTTGTAATAGGTTGTTTTCACATGACGTCATTGATGACGTGAAATTCAGATGGAGGGCAGGAAGTGATTCTTCTACGTAGGAATCGCCATCAAAACATAAAACAGAAATATATAGAGGTTGTTTATAATTGTTTAAATCACCCAAAATAAGAAATGTGGAACTGCTTTTACAGACTTCCAAAGGTTTAAGTTCCTAAAAGGGAGAAAGTTGTCTGAAAAACTTTAGAAAGATGGCATGTAATCAACATTTTTTCAATACACCCATGTGTGTAAACTTTTTGAACAAGATAATTCATTTGACAGCACCAATAAAGATTATATACAGGCCTAACTATATGTAGAAATATGTTCATGTGTTATATAAAAATCAGAAACAAACACCACCACCACACGTACAAAATCCAGGAGAATATAACTAAGGCATCCTGCCATGTAATCGCTGCAATGAAATCTCTGACTTGTTTCGCAATAATCCAAGGCCCAATCCCAATTCTATTTATGTACCCCTACTAGGCATGGGCCGGTATAAGATTCTGACGGTATGATAACCATGGATAAAAATATCACGGTTTCACAGCATCACGGTATTGTGCTTACTGCTATAGAATATATTCTTTTTAAATGTCTGTGTTAAAAACTAAAAGTTTTTTCCCCTTTGAGCACAATATATTTTATTTTGAGAAACATTTATAATATTTTGGAGCAGTAAACATGTCAGGCCAAATAATGAAAATGAATCATTGACGTCTGCTTTCTTTATTAGTTTCAAAAACACAAATTTATTTACAATTTAAAATGGCATCTTTGGATATCTTTTCTGCTGGAGGTGCTGTTGTTAAAAAAAATGTAAATAAAAAAAATCTTACACATACCTTAGGAATGGTATTAGAGAAAATTTTGGCGGTATGAAAACCTTGACTTTTCCAAACCGCTGTATACCTTGAAAACGGTTGTCGTCCCATGCCTAACCCCTACCCCTTCCCCATGGCCCTTACAACCTTGGTTAAGGGGAAGGACTTCAAAATGTACTCCTAAGAATTGGGACAGCACTTCAACACCTGCACACGTCATGTCATCGCGATCTCTTGCTTCACATGACTTCAGACAATCACGACTGCTGTAGTTATTCCAGTTGTGTTATTTTTTGGTATTTATCTTCAGGAAATCACTGAAGCCATATATTATGTTATCATAACGATCAAATGTGGCAATAAGATCGTAACTGTACTGTGTATTTACACAGTGGCCATATTCATCTATGTAAACACACCAAAACAACATTAACATTATTGCAGACACTGTAAAAAGCTCATTTACAGCCACTAGACTGCTCTGACAGGGTATTCGAGTGTCATTGAGTGTCAGAATGTTGTGAAACTGCTGTACAGGAGTTATGATTATGGATTATAGATCGCGAAATTTAGCGATTTATTTATTTATTTATTTTTTAATTTATTATTATTTTTTTTTAATTTATTTATTTTTGCGTTAAAAAAAACATGATGGTAAAACGTGAACGTGGTTATGAATATATTAAAACGTGTTTCTCGTAAAAATTCGTAATACTGACAAAAAAAATACAAATTTGTGGATCTCCTTCCAGGTGCAATGAAACTGCCGTTATGGCAGGTGTATTCTGGGAAATTTTATTACCCCTTGGTTTTAAGTGTGCTCCTGAAAAATCTTCGTTTGAAGGGGTGTATACCCCTTGCCCTTAGCCCTACGCCTTCAAGCTAAAGAGAATTGGGACACCACTACCCCTTGACGGGAACGCGCAAAACAAGTTTCCTCAACCGCGTTCCTGGAGGACCACCAACACTGCATGTTTTAGATGTCTACTTTGTCTGTCACAGGTCTTTCAGTGTCTGCTAATAAGCTGATGATCTGAATCAGGCGTGTTTGGAATTGAAAACAGTGCAGAGCTGGTGGTCTTCCAGGAACGTGGTTGAGAAACACTGGACTTTCATACTTTCATCCGTTATTTCATGATGTTTGGAAGATATCCACGTGGAGAACAAACTAACGTCATATTAATTTATAATAAACAAGTTTTTGACCTCCATAGTAAAGTATATAATGTGTACAACTCTTTGTTAATGAATGCTACAGAATACTATAGTAGTAAACTGATAAACTGTAATAAATACTGTAACGTTAGCGTAAACTGTGGTGCATTTGGGATGGTGTTTATAAAACGGAAGTCTATTGAATAATTTGTTTATTACCACAGTTGTGTTGTGCAACAGCAACAGTGTAATTACTAATTTTTTCTAGTATGCTTCCAAACACTAGCATTTACTATAGTATTTTTAATAGTATTTACTGTAGTATTTTTTCATGTGATACTTACAGTATCTACCGCCTCGATGACAGGCAAATATATTTGAGTTCAGTGGAAAACTCAGCCCTCTGCATGATGTAAGGATCATGCCCAACATATGTGCTTATTTTCTATTCATATCTCATTTGAAATATGGTATATATCTCAAAAATAGGGACTGTACTCTCTCCCATTCAATTTTTTTTACTTCCTGCCCTCCATCTGAATTTCGAACGTCACCAAAACCATGTGATCAAAAACAACTTATAAACTAAGTGCTTACACCACAAACAGGGAAATCATGTATGGACATCATTTCTTATAGTAGCTTATTGATACCTCTCGCTTACAGATAAGCTCCTTCATTTATTTGATTCCTTCACCTCTAGTTCCACTTTAGCACTGGAGACTGATTATGGAATGCACATTTTCAGCTTTTCAGACACACAAAGAGCGTTTGTGAGATGCTTTTCAAAAAGTATTACTATAAAACAGTCGGCTTTTATTGTGGTGATTTGCATTGATTTACATTAATATTGCCATTCTTTAATAACTAAGCATCAATATTTAATATATATTTATTTACGCATCGATATAAAAAGCTTTCAATGCGTATTGCTCTTTTTCCACAGTAAATCTGATTCCTTGTCAAAATAGACATTGTTTACCACCATTGCTTTATGTAATGGAACATTTTTTTTGGGGGGGGGGGGTGTTATCATCAATTATGTCCTATTTGAACTGAATCGATTACAAAAGGGATTCAACGTACCTGTCCTGTTATGTTTCCTTGGTTTAGTCCAGGCTGGCGGTGAACAGTGTGACCGCAGGGGATTATGGGCGTCCACTTAGGATCTCAAACTTCATCAATGAACTGGACTCTGGCTTTCGCTTGCTCAACTTGAAAAACGACCCCCTCCGCAAACGCTACGACGGCCTCAAGTACGACGTGAAAAAGATCGAGGAGGTGGTGTACGATCTCTCCATCCGAGGTCTTGCCAAGGAGCAGGAGGCGGGAGAAGAGAAGTAGAGGCGTTGTGGGAATTGTGGCTGCGATTAGCCACATCTGAAGAAGAGTGCTTGAACCTGTCGGCGGGCAGGTGGATAGTTGAAGAAGGGGAGGGAACGAAGGTCCTCAGACGGTGTCTTTTAAACCACCTGCCCACCTTGACAGAGAGCAGGTTTCAATGGGAAGATGCTTTCTTTCTCACTTCTGTTGAGAGATGCTTTTGTAACAGGTGCATTCTGTTTGCCTGTTCTGTTTGATTGGATGTTTTTATACTATTATTGATATTTTTTTGTTTCAGCCTTGTGTCTTTCAAACCATTTTACAGTCAAACAACATGAAGAAATTAGGGAAATGTTGGGGGGAAACAGAGCAGAGGTTCTGTGCTTGTTTTGTTCATTTCTGTCTAGAATGCTTGATGTTGACTTACACAAGTATTACATTGGACATTTATTTGTTTCTTAATTAAATTGGCTTTTTGAAACACTTTTTTTTATTTACGTTAAAATTACATTTGTGGTTTCTCGCTGAAGTATACGAGAAGAAATTGATAAACATGCCAAAATGTTAAGCTTTATACTGCAAAAATATCTGCAGTCTGTAAATCGTACATTTTCCTTGACTGTTGGATCACTGTTTGTGTCATGCACAATTCCATGCATCTTAATGAACGGTTTATACAAAATAAAAGTTCTGTCGTAAATATTACATCTTCAGGTTGTTCTGAGATTTTTGAATCCCATTGGCTAAGATTTTTTCCACTACAAAACAGTGGAAATCTTCTTTAAAATGATGTCTGTCTCTAGTGATTTACTGAAGGAGGCTTTGGAACTACACAAGGATGAAAGAATTATGACAGAGCGTTCTTTTCTGACTGTACATTACTGATCAGTTGTTTATCACTTCGACTTCACTAGTCGCTTCTTTTTGTTCTGCTCTTATGTTGTTGCATGTTTGCATGCTAAAACTTTAAATATTTCATTATGAGAAAGCTTTGGAAAAATATCAAACAATATGAGTAAATGTTTCAAAGAGCAAACTGACAGTGCGTTTGTTTTGGTATGTAAAGCTTTATGGAAACTTTTATATTCCTTCCTGCTTTATTTGCGTATTCTCAGAGCATTGCCTTTATATTGCAGGTCTTGTCTTGTATGTGCATGTTTTATCTGATCTTTCAGTGATGTTGGGAGCTTTTCCTTTTATTTTCCAAGTAATTGTAAGCAATAATGCTTTGCAGTCTTTGTTTCTCCCTAAAGAAAGATTTCTATTTGACAGTATCTGCATTTGAAATATCTGTTCATGTGGTGGTACAACATTTGACTTCGCTTTTCAATAGGAAATTTTTTTTTGTTCAGTAGTGTAATAAAGATTCTTGTTGCAAAATAATGTTCTCAGAAAACACAGAGATGGATACTTGTCTTTTTTTTAATTGTAGTTCACAATATTTTACACAACAAAATCATATTAAATTAGTTTTTTTTTTGAATGGAAAAAAGGTATTTAACAGCTTGATTGGTCTCAGTTCAAACTCTCTGGCAGCTGCAACTTTTTCTGTCGTGTAATGTGGAAGCTATGATTTTTCTAACAGTATCAATGCCATTGGAAAACAAACTGTAATTATACATGTTGCAACTTAGATGTAATCATTTCTATCCATTCATAGATAGAGAAAGACCAGAATGATGGTGCGAATGTGGCTGATTGCTATTGCTGAAATCAACTTAAAGTGGTTCATTTTCTCTTAAAGCTCAAACAATCTTAAAAACGGAGTACAGTAAAGCTTTGTAAACTGCAGAACATTGTTCTCGCTCCTGTTTTAGGACCTTCATAATAAAGTGCATCAAACAAAAACAAGTAAGGTAACATCGAGCGAGTGGTCATAAAGCACAGCTTCGAATATCAGTGGGGAATCACTTGGAATACAATAGCAGCAAAAAAAAGAATATCTCGTTTACGGCCTGATCTGTGGGTACAAGCGGGAGGAAAAACTTGAACTAATTTGTCCCCATACATTATCAAATAAACAAAGGCACATATTTTCTTCCCCTCAAAGATTACAAGAGAAGCAACATCCCAATTATCAGCTACAAGATTTGGGGAGGAAATGGTTAATTGAATTCTTATTCAGGATCGGGTTTCAGCACAACCATAAATGTGGCAATAGATTGTTGCTACATTGCCATCAATGGAGAAAACATACCCAAATGTTTTGGTTACATCTCTGCTCACAAGAACATCGGTACCTCCGAACAAAAACTGCTGCTACATACAATGAAGATTATTGCTGTTTTATAAACCAGCACAGTGATACAAAAATGAGAACTGCTTCTGGATGGCAGTGGGAATCAATGCTAATGGAAGAAAAAGAGGAAGGAGTTACAATGGTCTGAAAACAAACAGCTTTACCCAGTATTCCCACCAAACACAGCTTTCCACTCTGTTGTGCATACTAAGAAGTCTACCAATCCTCGCTCATGCTCATCGACACCATTTCACACCTGAAAATGTTTCTTCTCAGTAGCAAACTGGTTTTACAATCAGTAAGTGCAGTAGTGAGGCATCTAACAAGGCCCTCGTTTTGGTATGCCAAAGGGCATTACTTTTTGCTTGACAGTGGATTTTTCCTTGTCCCGAATGTCATTTTTTTTTTCTCTCCACTCATACAAAGTGCCACCTTAATATTAAGTCACTTTTAAACCACAGTAAAACCTTGCGATTTAAAAGTCTATTGGTGGAGAAACATCTACTGGATCCGGTTTCCCCACACAAATACTGCTCACTCAACAAAATATTGATTTGTTTGTTTTTTTCTTCATTATTATAACTCATTTTTACATCAGAGTTTGTGCGTGAGGGCTTAGTCTCAGGACCGGCTCTGAGTGGTGTTAATCATGATATTAGGGAGAGCATTCCGTCGTTTTCTCCAGGATCCCAGATCACAAACGTATCTCTTGACCTGTCGAAACCACTGCTGAGTGCGCTGTTTGTCGGAGGCACGGAAAACGAAGGCCTCACGTCGGATGTCCAGCATTTCAAAGGTATCTTCACAGTCTGGGTCCACGGACACCACGCAGTTGGCCAGACGGATGGGTTCCCGTAACACAGTGAACTTGCCACTGCTTTTATCCTTGATGAGCACCAGCACACCGTCCTGCACCATCTCCGAAGTCTCCAAACTCCCGTCAGTCACTGCATCTGTAGCACGGAGGGTGCGAACCATAAGTAAACTCTGAACATTCTGGAATTTGAGGGATTTGCTTCCCTTCTTCAGCCACTGTCCATCGGCGGGCTGTGCTAGCTGAAGTGGCCCCTCCATGATGAAGCGGGTGCTTTCTCTCGCCCAGCCCACCATCTTCATCGACAGCTCCCTCATCTCGATGTTGATGACCTCTCGGTTCTTGCGGCTGTCACGTCGGAAGGAGCGTAAGGACCATGTGGCAGTACCTTCTTGTTTGGTCTTCATGTTGATGTGCTCCAGATGGGACTCCACGCGGCTCTTGGCTTCTTTTAAGCGCAGGTAATCTGGGTGACATTCGTTGGTGGCCTTGCTGATGCGGCTTAGCAGCAGTGGGTATTTGGTCACGCGCTGAAGTGGCGCCATGAGAAAGGAGCGCAAGTTCATGCGTCTGAGTGCTGTGTTGTCGTTCTGGGAGACATCGAGAAATATTCTGAGGGAAGAAAAGACAGAAACAATCATGAGTCTTCAGTAACACAATACATGCTATTAACTACTGGCTTATTACCTGCCTGTTATTAAGATATTAACTGTTCATTTGTAGTTATAAAGTATGTTCTTATTCTGCAGTCCTAATCTTAAGCAAAACCTAAACCAAACTTCTACCTTACTAACTATTAATAAACAGCTAATTATTCATTTATTAAGCTAGTAATGTTAGTTTGTAATACTGTGAACTGTGACCTAAACTTAAGTGTTACTGTTTTGTTCAACGAGAATGCATAACATTTAGGACCAACTGGACTGCATAGTCAATGGGTGAGGCTGATGGAGGTAAATATAACCCATTGACTGCAGTGAAAATGCTGGTCCAATGAAAACATATACAGCACATGTAAAAATATGAACTACTAGCTTGACAAGAAAGAAGAGAAAACAAGTATAATTTCCTAATGCTGAAGAGGCAGTGTGTCTACCTTAGAAGCTCCTTTTCCTTCTCCAGAGTGTTGAGCATGTTGACAGATGTGGACTGCTGCAAGCAGTATGTCTGAAACGCTGGAAGCATGTTTACAAACTCCAAGAAGATTTCTCCAATACACACAGCCTGCAGGTCCTCATCACCCTGTATGGAGACAGTCAGTTTCATTTAGGCATTACATTTGTAGAATTTTACAATTTTAAGCATTTTTTGAAGCTAAATTGTCTGTAGTGTATGTGTGTATGTCCTGGTCCTCCAGGTTGGAGGTTGAGCATTGGGCTAACGACCCACCTTGTAAAAATTTGATGTAATTAGATGTAACATGTTAGATGTAGACGAATCACCAACATGGTGCGGCTAAATATCAACTTTGATTTAAACGGCCCTGGGAGTAAGTAAATAAGCATTTTTTAAAGATTTATTTACCCTTTTATTAGGATAAGACAGTATTTATTAGGGATGTCCAGATCCAATCACATGATCAGAAATTGGGCCCACTCACGCAGTTTTAGACTCGATCGAATCGGATGTTACCTCCCTATCAGGATTCAAGAATATA
>CAIGQZ010032266.1:4600679-4616134 GCA_903798205.1 Danio tinwini | reverse complement strand
ATATATATATACATACATACATACATACATACATACAAGATACATCTATCTTGTATGTATGTTTGTAAGATAAGGTCTTATCTTTTAAACCTGTTTTACTATTTTTTTATGTGTTTTAAATAATTTTAATTCTTTATTGTTTTTTATTTATCAAACTTGTTTGGTGACAATTTTATGATTCTTTTATTTCTTTCATTTGCTTTTTATTTGTTTGTTGTTACCTTTAAACCATGACAGTCTGGAGCGTGGGCAGCCTGTTGCACAAGACCTCAAGGTGATGTCAGGAGCCTCAGCAATTCATTTAGTATTCAACCTTTAATTTCTAAATCAATAAAAGTATTTTTTGATGTTCTATTGGAGAAAAACAACTTCTATCTTGAATGAGTGAAAATTAACAGAATATTTTCTGTTAATAGAATATTTTTGGGTAGTTTTACTTATTTATTTCTGACTTAATTATCTGTTTAAAACATTTATCTTATTTTCTAGTCTTAGTCCAGATGATATTTCATCAAAAAAGAGAACAATTTACAATATAAAAACATTAGGGGAAACTATAGAAAGAATTGCTACACTTCCTGACACAACTGGAAATGTTCATCAAGATCTTATTTTTTGAATAAATATTATCCTTAGCTATTTATTTACTAAACATTTTTGTCACCCAAAGTTAAAATCAAGTCAGTCATTTCATTTCCCAGTATAAAATCCTGTTTCACTCCATTCATACAGTGGAAGTCAAACGGATTGGTCAGCGCTTGTCATGTGGACTAAAGCTGTTCACACTGACTGAATCTGCTTAAACTAACAGAATTGATAACCTTTTACACCTCTGCAACCATAGAATGCAAATCCAAAATGACATGTCGTCTCATTCAGTACATTGCGTGATTCGGTTCCATCTGATCCACACATCAACGACGTAAAAAAAGCCCTCAAAAGATCTCCCGACAGCATTACGTTCTCATGTTATCAATGTACGAGACACAAGACACCACGGCTTCAGGTGACGTACAGAATTATTAATAAGGCAGCAGTTCTCTTAATTAAAACCCCAGTAACAGAGATCAGAAGAAGCATCCTCCTGCACCAATGAATCACATCAACACTGCACAGCCTTCCTCAAGAAAACACACACACACACACACACACACATGCAGTTGTATGGCTATGAATGAATGTGCTGCAATGAAATCTGGCTGGCATCTCAAGCAGAAGCAGCAGGAGCCGGACACACAGAAAGAAACAGAAAGCATTTACCACCATGAAACCTGGCTCTAATCCTCCCTGCGTGTGGCTCTCTGCTGCATTTCTGCGGTCGCCTCTACCTTGCAGATTCCCCTGCAACCTCATGCATGACACAGACGCCGGCGTCCATATTCAGAGAGAGCATCGCTTACGCATTCCGTGTCCGCTTTTCCCCGCCGTCCCGTGGGCACGGTGCAAGCCTCCTCTCCGCAGGCCCGCGTCGTCATGGCAACGCAGGCAGATTGATGGCAGGGTTGGGTGACGTCATCAGGCTCGCGCGACAGTCGGACGGGCGTCTCGGCAGCAATCTCTGCACTGCAGCTGGAGCAGCGATGGGGAGAGAGCACAAAAGACAACAGAATGGAGGTGTTAGATTATTGGGATTGTAATTCCTGATTCACCATTCCAGCGTTGTGTGGCGTTTTGGTCAACCCCCACATCCCCTAGAGAGGAGCAGTCATGGTCCCGGTGCAAAGGGGCTCATAGAGGACGGCAATTAGATGCATCAATTCACATTAACACCTGAACTCTCTCGCCAAAGGGGCTCAGAATGGGAATAAGCAGAATCAATCTTTTAGATTCTTTTGTGTGTGTGTGTGTGTGTGTGTGTGTGTGTGTGTGTGTGTGTGTGTGAGGTAGAAAGAGATTATTTATCCATGAATGACCCCACACACTGCAGACGGTGAACAAATAACAGCACATAATGGACAAATTACACTTTGACAGCACAAATAACAGCACATAAAGTAAAATTGTGTAGGATAAGATTTGATATCAGAGAATATTGAGTGTTTGATATATATGTTTTGTTTTAAATAAGTCCTAAAATATTTGGTAAATAATTAGATAAATGCAAGAGTAATTAAATAAAAAAAATTTTAAGAACAGCTTCGTCCTTTTATTCATCAGGGGTCACCACAGTGGAATGAACCGCCAACTTATCCAGCAAATGTTTTACACAGCAGATGCCCTTCTAGCCGCAACCCAACACTCGGAAACACTCATACACTCCTATTCACACACATACACTACGGACAATTTAGCTTACCCAATTCACCTTTATGTGTTTGGACTGTGGGGGAAACCGGAGCACCCGGAGGTAACCCATGCGAACACGGGGAGAACATGCAAACTCTACACAGAAACACCAACTGACTCAGCCGGGCTCAAACCAGCGACCTTCTTGCTGTGAGGTGATCGTGCTAACCACTGCGCCACCATGACGCCCTGTTTGATATATATGCTTTTTTTTTATAATTTCTAAAATATTTGGTAAATAATTAGATAAATGCAAGAGCAGGCATGGGATGACAACCAATTTCAAGGTTTACTGCAGTTTGGAAAAGTCAAGGTTTTAAAAACCTACAGAATTTTCTGTTATATCGTTCCTACGGTATATGTTAAATTTTTTTACATGTTTTGACAAGTTTTTTTTACGCAACAGTATCTCCAGAAAAAAACGACCCTCTACATCAAAAGATATTGTTTCAAAATATTTTAAATGTTTCTCAAAATAAAATATAGTGTGTTCAATGGGGAAAAATTTGTTGTTTTTTACCCAGACATTTCAAAAGAACATATTTTAGAGCATTAATCACAATACCGTGATACCTTGATTTTTTTATTTAAGATTACCATTCGTTCACATCTTATATCGGCCCATGCCTATGCAAGAGTAATGAAACTTTAGATTTGTAAGAATATATACAACTTTATTAGCTAGTGGGGTAAAGAAAATTCTGTTAAATAAATGACATGTTTTATGAATACAAATAGATATTTATAATAATAAGTGAATATTTAAAAAATAATGTTTTTTATGCATATAAATAATAATAATAATCATAAAAGAGCTATTTTAACATTGATAACAATAAAGAGAAATGTTTCTTGGGCATCAAAATAGCATATTGGAACAATTTCAGTAGGACTGTTTGACAATGAAGCACAAAGAATAGCTGCTGATATTCAGCTTTGAATTCAGATTAATAAAACGAAATAAACATTGAATTACATATAATGTGGCCTTAGTGAGCATTCAAAAATATTATAAATCAGCCTCAAGCCTAGTGAAAATTATCTTATTTTAAGTATGTATATTTTTTAAGGACACAAAAAGTAGTTTTTGCAGTGTATTAAACTGAAAATATTAAAGAATTTGAAAAATTCACAATGAATCAAATACCCATTATGGTGTCCTAATCAAATGCTATATGATATACAAAGCATATTAAATATATGAGTAAAATAATGCTCGATTGTCAATCAGTATAACATACAGTGCGTCTGGAAAGTGTTCATAGCGCTTCACTTTATCCACTTTTTTATGTTACAGCCTTATTTCAAAATGGAATAAATTCCTTTATTTCCTCAAAATTCTCCACACAATACTCCATAATGACAATGTAAAAAAAAATTTCTTGAAATTGTTGCAAATTTATTAAAAATAAATTTAAATTTAAAATTTACTAAATAAAAAATACAAAATTTCCTAAAAAAACCTAAAAAAAAATTATAAGTACTTAAGTATTCACAGCCTTTGCTCAATACTTTATGATGCACCTTTGGCAGCAATTACAGCCTCAAGTATTTTTGAATATGATGCCACAAGCTTGTGACACGTGTTTTTGTCATTTTTTGTCCATTCCTCTTTGCAGTACATCTCAAGCTCTCTCAGGTTCGATGGGAAGCGACGGTGTACAGCCATTTTCAGATCTCTCCAGAGATGTTTAATAGAATTTAGGTCTGGGCTCTGGCTGGGCCCCTCAAGGACATTCACCGAGTTGTTGTGAAGCCACTCCATTGATATTTTGGAGGTATGATTTGGGTCATTGTCCTGCTGGAAGATGAACCATCGCTCCAGTCTGAGGTCAAGAGCACTCTGAAGCAGGTTTTCATTCAGGATGTCTCTGTACATTGCTTCATTCATCTTTCCCTCTATCCTGGCTAGTCTTCAGTTCCTGCTGCTGAAAAACATCCCCACAGCATGATGCTGCCACCACCATGCTTCACTGTAAGGGTTGGTATTAGCCTGGTGATGAGCGGTGCCTGGTTTTCTCCAAACATAACGCCCGGCATTTACACCAAAGAGTTCAATTTCAGTCTCATCAGACCAGAGAATTTTGTTTCTTATGGTCTGAGAGTTCTTCAGATGGCCACTCTACCATCCAGGCCTGTTTGGTGGATTGCTGCACAGATGGTTGTCCTTCTGTGAGGTTCTCTTCTCTCCAAAGAAGAACGCTGGAGCCCAGACAGAGTGACAATCAAGTTATTGATCACCTCCCCGACTAAGGTCCTTCTCCCCCGATCACTCAGCTTAGATGGCCGGCCAGCTCTAGGAAGAGTTCTGATGGTTCCAAACATCTTCCACTTACAGATGATGGAGGCCACTGTGCTCATTAGAACTTTCAGAGCAGCAAAATTGTTTCTGTAACCTTCCCCAGCCTTGTGCCTCGAGACAATTCTGTCTCGGAGGTCTACAGACAATTCCTTTTGTCTTCATGCTTGGTTTGTGCTTTCACATGCACTGTCAACCCTGGGACCTTATATAGACAGGTGTATGCCTTTTCAAATCATGTCCAATCAACTGAATTGACCACAGGTGAACTCCAATTTAGCTGCTGAAACATCTCAAGAAAAATCAGTGGAAACAGAACGTACCTGAGCTCAATTTAGAGCTTCTTGGCAAAGACTGTGAATACTTCTGTACATGTGATTTTTTCATTTTTAATGAATTTGCAACAATTTCAAAAAATCTTTTTTCACATTGTCATTATGGAGTATTGTGTGTACAATTCTGAGGAAATAAAGGAATTTAATCCATTTTGGAATAAGGCTGTAACATAAAAACATGTGGATGTGGAAGCGCTATGAATACTCTCCAGATGCATACTCTTCATGTGAAGAGAATTGAATGCACTGTTTATATATATATATATATATATATATATATATATATATATATATATATATATATATATATATATATATATATATATATGAAAAGACAAAAAAATAAAAATAAAAATCTGATCTGTACATTTTGACTGTAAAATAATAAATATGAGTATAATGGCTATAAGTATTTTTCACTGTGATCCCTAAATAGTCTTTTGTTGCATATATGCCTAACAATATTTTTGCTAAATTACATTTCAGATATTTTAGGGGGTGTCTTCTGTAAATGATCAAATTAAATGGGAGAAAAATGAAATAGTAACAAACATTCAAATGAAAAATAAAAACACATTGAACATTTAGATGCATGAAAAACCCTTTTCATCTTTGACCATAATAAATGTTGATAGAAGGCTGAATGCTGTGTTCAGTTTTGACACTTATTAAAGGTATTAAACAGCTGTTTGCTCAAGCCATCAGTCATCACTCCCATTTAAACAGCCATCACTCCCATTTAAAAACACATGTTTTGATTGATTTACTATAAGCCCTTAATTGCTTCTTCCACAATGCTTCCATCTCCTTTGATGCCTCACTACCTCAATATCTGATAATGCTGCGCTCATCGCTGTCATACATTTGCATAGCCGCCATCTGAGAATAATGCTGACAGCACAACCTTGAAGCTCTGAGCACTCAAAAGAAAATGCAAAAACAAAAAAAGCCTTGACATCTCACTAGGAGAAGACGAATCACAAAACGCAGATGTTAAAAGCTGCCGTGCGACTGATGGAATGGCTTTTTCATCCCAACAATAAAATGTGAGTGAGTTCATTCACAAACCTGTAGCCGTGGACTGACAGTAATTAATATTCCACTCTGAAAACGGCAATAAAAGCAATGTCTTTCACACATGAATGAAACTGTCATTACTGCATTGCAGATTTATTACCTGTCATCTCAACAGTGCCGCGTGAAGCCATTAATTGGATTTTTCCCCTAAATTATTTTATAATTTATATAAAAAATCATTCCAGTGTACTATCGGACGTTGATAAAGGCGCTACTTATTAGGTTTAAAAGTACAGTGCACATCCAATCAATCAAATAAATGACATCACTGTAACAAGTTCACATGTTGAAGTGCTTGTCTTTGGACTGTGGGGGAGACCGGAGCACCTGGAGGAAACCCATGAGAACACAGGGAGAACACACAGGAACGTCAACTGACCCAGTCAGGGCTCGAACCAGCAACCTTCTTGCTGTGAGGCAACAGTGCTAACCACTGAGTGGTTAAGTTAATTAATTAAAGTAAAATAAGTAAAATCAATCAAATCAAATAATGTTTATTCTTAGTTTATGTTAGAAAATACATGGAACCTATTGTAAAGTGTGACACTTTTTTGCTTTTGGCACTGTTTGGGATGAAATGTTGCATTTTCAATGCATTTCAAAGTGTAACTATTTTTGGTATCTGGAGTAAAATAGACTTAAATAGACTTAAATAGACTGAAAAAAATCTAAACAAAATGGCAAATATATGACGCTTGCATTAACATCAAATGAATAATACAAAAATGTCCATAAGGATAAAAGGATTGAAGTTACACTTAAAAAATAAAATTAGACTTATTTTACAAGTCACCTATAGAGTTAAACAGTTGAGTTTTACTTGGCAGAAGCACTTTTAGCTTAGCTTAGCATAAATCATCAAATCGAATTAGACCATTAGTATCTCTTTCAATTGTCATATTTAAATCTTGAATTTACATTGTCTTGTGTAAGTATGCACAATGTAACTACAGAAGATTCAAGATTTAAATAGGATACCATCTAAACCCTTTGGTCATTTTTTGTGAGATGCTAATGGTCTAACTTTAGAAGAGTTGTAAAATGAGCCTATTTTCAAAAAAAAAAAAAAGTGGAGTGTTTCTTTAAGTAAGAGCATTGCCTTGTTCATCTTTTTCTGTCAAGCAGAAAACCAGTACAAATATCTATATAAAAGTCTCATAAGAAGAGCTGGAAGCCCCGGGCTGCTCTGGACTAAATGAATACCCACACTTGAGGCACTGCTTCAGCTGGGATATTGGAGGTTATATTTAGACTGTTCGCAGTCTGGATTGAACTCCTGCCATGGAGGAACATAACATTAGAGAAGGGCTCTGTTATGTCGAAAAACCTCTGACGCACCAACAATTAATCTCTATACTACATCTGAAACAAAAGCGGTTGAAAGAAAATCTATACAGATTTAAGCATGCATGCTAAATTCGAAGAGACTGTCAGGGCCAGAGGTATGTGCTGTTATGATAATCAAATTCCAGTCAGGTTAGCATATTTTACGCTTGCGAGAGATTCTGTGTGTTGAAACGTGATGTTGGTGGACAGGTGTGAACCAGACAGCGAACCACAGCACATCAAATCCATGGAAGAATGTGTATAATACATTTACTGCTTGTGTAAATCAATTGGGAATTCATGGGGGTTGTTGCTATAGCATCCAGACCTGTACCTTAGGTTGTTGCTACTGCAAAAACTCCTCTTTTTCCCCCTCAGTACTAGGGGCAAAGAGGATTTGCAAGAATTAAATCAATAAAAGTGTAATGTAGCTGCATACATTTTTTCATAAACTTTTAAACGTTTCTTTTTATAGATTTTAAACATTAAAAAAATATAATTATTTTATGTACATTTCTTTGAGAAAAAAACTGACAATAGCATACAATTGAACCATGATTTAAAGAAGATACACACACACTTAAATATCATTCAGTGTAAACACACAACGGCCCCTTTATAAGGTACACCTAATTAGTACAGGATTGGACCTCCTTTTGCCTTTAGAACTGCCTTAATACTTTGTGGTATAGATTCAACATAGTACTGGAAGTATTCCTCAGAGATTTGGTGCATATTGACATGATAGCATCACGTAGTTGTTGCCAAGAAAATATTACACTACCACCACCAGCCTAAATCGCAGCTTTCATGTTGTAGATGTTAAATTCTGACCCTACCATTTGAATGTCGCAGCAGAAATCAAGACTTATTAGACCAGGCAACGTTTTTCCAATCTTCTATTGTCCAATTTTGGTAAGCCTGTGCCAATTGTAGCCTCATATTATTATTTCCTGTATTTAGCTGACAGGAGTGGCACTCTGCGTGGTCTTCTGAAAAGAGATGCTTTTCTGCATACCTCTGTTGTAACGAGTAGTTATTTAAGTTATTGTTGCCTTTGTATCAGCTCGAATTAGTTTGGCAATTCTCTTCTGACCTCTGGCATCAGCAAGGCATTTGCGCCCACAGGACTGCCACTTACTGGATATTTTCTCTTTTTCAGACCATTCTCTGTAAACCCTTGAGATGGTTGTGCGTGAAAATCTCAGTAGATCAGCAGTTTCTGAAATACTCAGACCAGCCTGTCTGGCACTAACAAACATCACCTTTCTTCCCCATTCTTATGTTAGTTTTAAACTGCAGCAGATCGTCTCGACCATGTCTACATGCATTGAGTTGTTGCCGTGTGATTGGCTGATTAGAAATTTGCATTAACTAGCAGTTGAACAGGTGTACCTAATAAAGTGGCCGACTAGTGTATATGCACTAATTATCTTGTCAGGCATTTTAGAACAACAATATTGTAATGACCAAAAAATGTAATTTTTAACATAATATTTAAATAATTATTTTTATTTGTTCCTTCTACAACAATAATAAAAAAATAATAATTTAAAATATAATAAATATTAAATTCTAAATTCTTCAGAAAAGTATCTTGTTGAATTTTAACCTAAATATATCTGTTTCTCTAAATGTATTTAGTATTCTCTCTTTGTATAGTTTATCGCTATTGTAAGTTTAAAAACAATGCAAACATCAAAATGGATATGTATATACTTATCCATAAAACTATATTTTATAAAAACATAATTTTACATGTCTTAACTCAACTTAAATTCAGTTTACATGTAAAAAGATTTGACTCTATATATCATTTTGAATTATTTCAACTAGCTTATTAATTTTTTATCCTGCTGGGTTGTAATTTTGTACTGGAAACGCACTGATTAGACAGGACATTTAATATAGTTTTTAATAGCCAGCTTTTTACATTCCTAATGCAGCCAAACCTGCTAATCACTACAGAATATGCCCATATATGCAAATACCACATCTGCTACTGTGTGCCTGGCATAAATGAAGACGTTGAGAAACTCATCAATAATGATACATTCACTCTGTTTCTGTGTATACAAGCTGCACAGAGCTGCTAGATAAATCAATACTAACACAAATACTGATGCAAACGCTGCTGTGGGATTCATTTTCACAGTTAACAAGCGAAACTGATGACCACGAGATACACTGTTCCAGCTGATGTCCATTTTTACCCAGCATGCTGTTTTGGTATTTAACCCTAAATGAAAGGCATTCACCAATGTTTGCGATTTTTTTAATTCATCTGGTAATGGTCAGTTTTGGAAATACAGTCCTTAGCATATATAAATACATCCCTCACAAATCTATCTTTTACATTCATATTTTTTTAAATAGGAAGCTATACAATATTTTATTTGTGCATATACATTAGATTATTCAGTACTAAAGCCAAATCTGGAGCTTATCTAACGAAATAACTTATGAAAATGCTCCAAAAACTAGTACATCCAAATTTATATGTTAGAGAAAAATATTAAATACAAATTTTAAAAAGAAATTTGAAAAAGATTTTTTTTTTTTTAAATTTAGGTATTTAGTAATTTTGTAGTTTTTTTTGCAATATTTTGCTTGAATTTAATTGTATTATCTTTCAATTTAAATATGTTAATATTAAATATTAAATATGTTTGGTGACTAAAATATTATTTTAATAAATATATCTGTTTAATAAATCTGTTTTGTTTAAATGCACCAAAATACATTGCTTATTCACTGAGAAGTGGATAAAAATATTCATTTTCAAAATGGGCTGTACTCAATTCTGCTGAGCACTGTAAATGAGTACATCACTTTTGAAAGGTTATATGTTGATGCATTTCACAGTGAATAAAGATAATATATTTTGGTGCATTTAAACAAAACAGTTTGTGGACACAGAGGAATAGAAAGATAATACATTTATATTCAAATGAGGTGTTGCAAAAATAATAAAATAAACTAAATTTCTATTACATTTATTTTTTGGTTAAATATATATATTTTTCTTTATTAAAACTTGCAAAATATTTTTCCCTAACATATTAATTGGGGGTTTCTCATTTTTACACCGTGACCTAAGTTATTTTGTTAGATTAGTTCAGATTTTTGTTTTGGTACTGACTAAACTACTGTATGCACAAATATCTTATTGTGTCCTATAAAAAATATACATTTTATAAGAGAGATCTATAAAGAGTGTACTCATTTATGCTGGACACTGTATTTTGTAATACCCATTACATTACTGTATTTTGTTAGTTTAGATTTCTTTCCCCTTAAAAAAAACAGTAATGCATCTTTAAAACAACCATTTATCTATTTTCTAAATTAATCCTTATGATCTTACTGTCAACAAATCTTCCATGTAAACCTTCATAAATGTTGTGACCTGTGTCAAATCTTCCAGTGAAATTCTTTTGCAGTGAAAGTCTTCTTTCTGATGACATTTTGCCAGAATCCTTCTAAACCTGGCTTAAAATTGACAGTGAGTTCACATTCAGATCTGCCTCAGTTTACCTAACAATGATATAATGTATATTATTTTTTATATGTTTCACTCCAATGTACTACACAATCTAAATGAAATGATGTCACTACTGTAACTGTAAGTACTAGGCAAATGTACATCACTCACAAACGTCCCACTACAAACACAACTGCTCCTTCATCCACTCACCTTTTTTTAATAAGGTCCAGGGCAGATCCTAGAAAGCCATCCCTCATTTTGTAGATTTTGGCTCCGTAGCTGGACAGGTCTGTGCCATCAGGAAGGATTGCTTGGCAGCAGCTGGATGGGACATCACCACTCTCCCTGCGGGGCGGGAAAGGGAGAACAGCTACATCTGTGGCCCCAGGGCCTGCTGGGCCCTTTGTCTCTTCCTCTTTTCCTGCAGCATCTTGAGGATGTAATGGAGAGCGGGCCACTGGGCCTGTGCAGATGGGTCCTCCTGGGACCACTGTGGTGAAAATGGGCTCAGACATCTCCCCTTCACTTAGTCCACAAGCTGAATCCTGAGTGGTTCTGATGTCAGTGGCAGTCCTTTCTGCATTCTGTGTTTCCTCGCTTGGCCTGTCGCTACTCTCAATTTCTGAGAAGCTGTGGTTCTTATTGCTCTCCCTTTGCCTCATCCTCTTAAACTCCTCAAATGTGGGTATGTGCAGACGGCCCATTGGGGGTCTTTTCCTCTCTGGGGTTGAATGAGCAGAGTTGGTGCAGATAAGTTCTGCAGTTTGAGCTTTACTCAGGGCACTAGACTCCTGCCTGGAGGTCAGTGCCAGGTTAGGGGTGCTCCTTTGCCTGCGTAGCTGAAGTCGTCGCATTGCTTCTTGTTTGATCTCCTCGGGACTTGTGATGCGACGGGCACTCAACTCTTGCTGTCCATTTTTTTGTAACAACGCCAGCCCTGGCTGAACTGCTACATCCTGATGCATCAGACAAGGTGCATTTCCAAGCACAGGCTGAGGACGCACAGGTTTATTGGGCTCTGCTACGCGTGTGCTCTGGAGTCTCAGCTTATCCCGAAGACCCTTTCGGGCATTTCCGTTCATGCCCCAGTCCTCAACTGCAGGTAAAAGCCATTGTGGGAAGAGGGGTATATCCTTCTTCAACACTCCTCGGCGCCCATAGATTGCCATGCCATCAGGGGACGGCATTAAACCATAAACCTGCTGTTCCTGAGAAGCTCCATCGTACCAGTGACTCCGTGAAGTGCAGTGAAGAATAAATTCACTGTCCACAGTCCTGTATGGATACGCATTTGGATCAGAAACGGCAGCCCAGTGCAGGTTCTCCAGGCTGCGGTACAGCCGGGTACCACCGGTGTTGATGCAGCCCTGTGGAAAGCGCAGTGTACTGTAGCCAGACTGACCGTCAGGCTGTTTAAGGGGATGCATGCTGCTGGTGGAGCAGTAGAGCCCCAGGTTGCTGAGCAGGCCATTGTTGTTATTGCAGTGTCCCGGTGTTACACCCTGGGCAGGGAAGGAGGGCACCCCATGATGAGGGAAAGCAGACAGTGGGGAGCTGAGGACGGACAGGTCCATGGACAAGTCCTTGCTACAGCCTGTTGGTGACCCCGCTGGGGAGTAATCACATTGTGGGGCTTTCACATCCGGCATGGCCACAGACAGAGCTGCCATATTCCAGAAAGGAGCACCGGGATCACAGCCCTGCAGATATGCACAGACAAGAAATTGACATCATGTTCACTGTATCAGTAATTCACAAACACATGCTGGTTAAAAATGTTTCATTCTAATAGTAAGTTTAAAGGGCACCTATGGTGAAAATCATCTTTTGTAAGCTTGGACAGAACTGTGTGTAGGTATAGTGTGTCCACTGTCATATTGGGGTGTTTTAAACACAATAAGCCACTCTTTTTAAATTTTCTGACGTTAAAATAGGTTCCAAATCCCTCCCATTTTGAGGCCCACCACAACATAGGAGTGCAGTTTCCCTGCCTACGGATTTGATTAACAGTGGTAAATTAACATGTCTCCGTAGTGACGCCTATGATCATATCAACAAGACAGGACGTATGCAAAGCAACCGAGATTAAAAGATCAGTTGAGCTCGCTGTGATCATCAATCATCATCAAATGTGTTCAAGAATGAGTTTTACAAGTTTAAAACGTTTTTAAAACAGTGCATGCATGTAATGAATTACAGCGATTTACTTCAGGTTTACTTTATCATCACAGCCGCGTCACAGTACAAAAGAAGATCCTGGTTTGTGGCACATGAGAACGGTGGGCGGGGAGAACTAGCATTAAAGGCACAGGCAACAAATACAGCTACATTGTGTTCAAAGCAGAAAATTCCAACATTCTGAAAGCTATAATAAATAATCTGATGGGTGTTTTGAGCTGAAACTTTACAGACACATTCTGGAAACACAAAAGACTCATCTTAAATCTTAAAAAAGGGGTAAAAAAATGTGACCTTTGATATTGTTACATTTTTATTGATACTTCATAATCTTTTTATTTTTCTGAGAGAATAAATAGACTAATAATTCAGTTATTTTTAACTGTGCTACTTCTTCATTGCACATTGGGTAAAAACTTAAAAAGCCAAACACGTTAGGAATACACTGCGCTGGTAATTCCTCATCATACGTGAGCAATTGAGGGTTTTAAACCCAAGATATGATCTAAAATTACCTCAGGTTAGAAAATTAATCATGAGCATTTGCCATTAAGGATTACAGAAGATGATCCTGAAAATGCTAAATTACTTCCTTGAAGTAATGGCATGCATGTAAAAAACTTCTGTTACCCTATTGCTGTGCCCTTCAATGTAGTTCACTATACATTTCTCACATATTTACAATAAGACTGTATATTGTATATTCCTCATGATGAAGAACTAATTGAATATCATATAACTCACACCAAATAATCCAAATACAAAATTACTGTAACACAGGACATGTAATTGTCTAAGAGGTTTAATAACCACTGATATTAATAATGTGACTTCTATAATTTAATTCATTTTCTAAAAATGGCTCATTAATTTTTTTTAGGAAGCAAATGTTGAGGGTAGTCATGTCTGGGATTAAAAGCATAAAACTGAGAGGAAGGAAAATGAGAAGGGACAGTAATGATGAGAGCCACAACACTCGCCTGGGGCTCTTATTCCACTAGATGAGAACCACGGATTAGCAAGGAGAGAGCTTCGCTTTCAGTAATTAGTACAAATTGCCTTGCTTTGGGCCATATTAATATCCACCCGTAATCTTAAACAGAAATCAGGGTCAAGCCAAAAGTTACAAAAGGCCATGTCGCAATCATTCTGGGCAAAGGAGCAAATCCATCTAGATGAATATTCATCATCTTCACATTGGTTGTCAGACAACAACAATAGCATTGCAATTAGATTAAAAAAGCCAGTAATTTGAGCGACAAAATCTGGGGGAAGCCCAGCATGTTCAGGTGTTCAATTTACATTTGGCCCAATTTAATTAAAACTGAGCTATTGAAACCCCTCTGGTATTATCAGACTAATTTCAACGCTCCATTTGGGAGATAAGAAGAGCAAAAGCCCCCTTTTTGTTTTTCTGTGAATTGTACAGTGGAGCGCTCGGGAGGATTTATCTTGGTGGGCGAGTAGACTCACTGTCTCAGCGCTGCCAGTGTTTTCTTTCGCTTGCGCTTGAAAACTGCTGACGTGTGAATAAACAGTCAATTAGCATAAGGAGCTTGTTTAATGAGCATGTGGCTCAGGATCAGCTCACGCCGGGCCCACTATGTCCTCTCTGTGTGTGACAGACAGACAGACAGATGCTGCGTTTCCTATTTGAGCAGAATTATCATGAAACAGACAGGTCTTCCCTGAGACACAAGCTTCAAGACAAACACAGGAGAATCTAAAACACTTGAGAACTGCCATTAATGACAAACTAATCAGGCGGCCTGATTGATTTTGCATTACCTCTGTTTCCATCCACCTATTATTATGTGCACTTTGGATTATTTAAAAAAAATGTTTAAAGGAAACCCTAAGATACATATATAGAAACATATTAAAAATGTGCATTTAAATCTTCTGTTCACAACTGTGTAGCATAAACTTTAATCCAATAAGAAAAAATGTGAAAAAAATATATATATGATATGTTTTAACAGATCATGTGATAAATATGAATAAGATGGGATGACATGAACAGACAAACCAGTGGAGCGACCACATTGTTAAACATCTGAAATGTCATTTTGGTTATTATAAAATCCCTCAGCCAAAGTCTAGCATCAAAAGGTTTATTATGTATTGGTTTAGTATTATTACCTCCCAGAACTGTTTTGAGCAGCTGTGCTCCTAAAGAGCCACTGCGCGTTTATTGCGTTTCATCTTCATCTTGAAACATTAGTAATTTAAGTAATTTAATTAGTAATAGTAAGAACCTCCCCTCACCTCCTCAATATTATCATTAATAGTATTACTTTTACTTTTGTTACCATTACTATTATTATTGCTATTCTGACCTGTCCTCTCGTTATCTCCTCATTATCATTATTACAAGTATTTCTACCCTTGTCATTATTCAGGTTGATGTAGTTGTTGTAGTAGTAGTAGTAGTAGTAGTAGTAGTAGTAGTAGTAGTAGTAGTAGT
>CAIGQZ010032266.1:4540600-4590863 GCA_903798205.1 Danio tinwini | reverse complement strand
ATTTAGAACACATTTCTAAACATAATAGTTTTAATAACTCATCTCTAATGACTGATTGTTTTATCTTTGACATGATGACAGTAAATAATATTTGACTAGATATTTTTCAAGACACTTCTATACAGGTTAAAGTGACATTTAAAGGCTTAACTAGGTTAATTATGTTACCTAGGCAGATTAGGGTATTTAGGCAAGTTATTGTGTATTGATTGTTTGTTCTAAATATATAGCTTAAAGGGGCTAAAAATTTTGACCTTAAAATGGTTTAAAAAACATGTAAAACTGCCTTTATTCTAGCCAAAATAAAACAAATGAGACTTTCTCTAGAAGAAAAAATTTTATCAGACATACTGTGAAAATGTCCTTGCTCTGTTAAACATCATTTGGGAAAAAAAATCACTGGGGGCTAATAATTCTGACTTCAACTGTATACACACACACACACACACACACACACACACACACACACACACACACACACACACACACACACACACACACACACTATTAATTAATACAGTTTATAGAAAAGGTACTATACTGTGTTATACATCATTATCAGGATATGAGATTTCAGTCCTAACATGCATCATGCTATTCAAGGTGAACAGAGGTTGTACCAAACCGATAAAAAATAGAAAAACCTTGACAGATAAACTACAGGGTGTGTCTTTTCCTGTAGCTCAAGATTGTTTAGTGAATATTTTATGCCTGCGCAGTGTTAACTGAGCTGTTGAATAATGCATTAGCTAGATTAGGTGAGAGAAGTATGGTTTGCGCACAAGTTTTTCCATAAAAACATTATTCTACATACATCTATTCTTAGACTAGAAGCCTTTTGATAAAAGCGACTGCATGCAGCTCTAGAAATTTGTACAAAGCTGTACGAAAGTTACTGAAGTCACTAATTGGTGCACACATGGATGTCACAGTCTTGCTGTAAATCATTATATATCTGACCCTTGTCTCAAATAACTGGCACAGATCATGTTATTCTAGCCAGCAAGAACACACGAGCTTGCATTTCCACATCAATATGGCGATGGATCAATGTCTGCCGGTCGTCTTGTTGGTGGATGTGTTTAATTGATGACCAGGCTGCCACGTGCAATATCATTAGTGCATGATTTCACCTTGAAAATTGGTGTATGATAGGAATTATATTAATTGCAACACCACTTTAACCTAATTCATCAATAAATCTCTCTCACATGCTTCAGATGCTGATTATGAGGGCAGACAGTATAGATCATCTCCCTCTAATAAGACAGAACGTTGCTTACATAATGCATTGCGACACACAGATAAGAATCTTTTCTATGAAATGAATATGTACTGAAGTCCTTTGTGATGTAACTCTGTCGTTAGCTGATTTCTGGCTTAAGAGGCAGAGGGAAATGAAGCAGGATGATAATTGCTAATGAATCAATGCGTCACAGCTCCCTGCAAGGATTTTCTCCCCAGCTCCCCAGGAATTAATGGGATACTTTGACCAAAAAATTCAAATTGTACTAATTCTCACATTGTTTTAAACATGTTTGTACGGAGACCTGGAAGGGATGTGATGGTGGGGAAAAAAGGGTAGAAGAAAAAAAAACTTGTTTTTATTTATAGGAGAGTAAATAATGTGTTTGTTTTGAAAAGCCGATAGAGTCATTTGTTGTTATCCCTTCAGAGCAGGCTTCTCCATCTTCATTATCCCTAAGTGTGGCTCTGTTTGTGTTTTCATCTAATAATGAAACCAGCAGCTCTGGCAACAGTAACAACAACAAAAAAAGCAGCCCACGTACCTGCCGACTTCACACTTATCAACCTCTAGAGTGTAAGAGAGAATACTATAGTTTGGTGTGAAATACTGTGAAGGTAACAAGAGAAAAGAGTGCCAAGGACAGAGCGGGATGAGAGAGGACAGGACAGGACAGGACAGGAGAGAGTGATTGATAGGTGAGAGCAGGAAGCCTGATAAAAGGGTTAGGTGTGGAGAGATGGAGAAACACGAGAGATGAGAGAGAGAGATAAAGTAGATCCCAGGAGCTGAGCCGATAGCTTGTAATAAAGCAGGACTGCTGTAAGATGCAGATGAGCCTGTGGCAGAGAGAGAGAGAGAGACAGAGACAGAGACAGAGCCTACAGAGACTATGGTGATATCATGGAATCGCTGAGAACTCTCATTTTAGCCTCATTTCTGTGTGGACTGGAGCAAAGCACTAACAAGCACAGACTTCAGCTTTAGGCAACAAACCACAATTATTAGCTGAAAAATTTCTACCCTATTCATTTTACTTTGCGAGGGAAATATTCATTAATTTTCCTTCGGCTTAGTCCCTTTATTCATCAGGGGTCGACACAGTGGAATGAACCGCCAACTTATCCACACTGTTAAAAATTGCTGTTAATTTACATCAAAATTTTAACAGTATAATCCTGTTATAGTCAAAAGCAGTATGTTGCTGTTTTTTTACCGTTGATGAGATATCGTAGACAAAATTTAACATTATTTTACTGTATTTATCACACTAAGGCAAAAAAACTGTAATCAACAGTAGTTTTTGAGCAGAAGACGTCAGCTATCACATGTGGATTTTCATCCTGCTTTTTACTCTGACTTAATCGGTGAGTGCACCTTTATTTTGCTCATTTTACACAAAATACACATCTGTGATTGCACATAGGCTAACTGAATGCTGATATTTTAACTGTTTTACATCTATTTTAGTGCTGAATTTGTCAATGTGCAAACTGCATCTGCATCGTAAAGTGGAGCTGGATTTCTGACACAGATATTACCTGATTACAAGGCAAGTCAGAATATAATAATTAAATATGATATAAGCTAAACTCATCAAGTCAGTTTTTAAACATATGTAGCAACAAAGTAGTATTGATTTGTGTGGCATGATAAAAAGATTGTCATCTCGTTGCTAATTTTAGCATTAGCTTTTAATAGCTACTTAATAAGGCTTTAGTAAAACCTTTGATAATGCTGTGCTTGCAAATTTTACTGTTGATGGTTTGTATTGTAATGCTACTTTGTCGAGTACAGCTGGCTAATCGCCACGATAAACTGTTTTATATGTCTAATTCAGTGCTGAGCCCGTAAACATGCAAACTGCATCATAGGGTGGAGCTGGATTTCTGATACAGATATTGATTACTGATTACAAGATGAGTTTAATCAAACATGATAACACGATAAAGTTATTATTATTTTCTATATGGTACCATTGTCCTAACAACTGAAATAGAATAAAAAATGTTATGCATACATTATTGTTAGTGGATTTTGTCTCTGTCCTCATTGTAACTCTTGTCTTAGGCATCTTCTACTGCACTTGATGTAGAAAAGACACTTAAACTACCTGCAGTTTCTTGACTGAAACTTTTTGGTATGTATAGAACTTTATTTAACTAAGGGTGTTTTCTCTGTATTTTAGCAAACATGGTAAATGCTTTTGTACAAAGCAAAATACACAAATACATAAAATAAATATTCTGCCATATTTTACCCAAGATTTCATTAACCTTTGCCAAACATTTAGCTAAATTTATTAATTTACTAAATTTGAATTGTTTAACACTTTAGCTATATTGAGCATAATATTAAGTTAAATAAATCACAAACATTGCAGCAAAAATTTCACAATACACAGTATATACATGTTGATTTCAGGCCAGTCCACAATCAACACTTTCAAATCCATTTGTTGTGTTAAAAGAACCGAGCTTTGAGACTACGTAAAATTATGTCTGTTTCCCTCACAATTATTTTCAACAAGGCAGTAGAAAATTAACATTTTATGTGACTTCTGACATTGTTTTTTTTTCTTTGGAATGTTTAGGAGAAAATCCAAAAAGCTACATTCATATAAGGATGATCAGTTTTGAGGGGCAAATAATCTGTGAGAGCATCCAGTCAAGTTTTCTCTCTGGTATAGCTGCTGTGTTTTCAACTTACTACATTTTCAATGTGGAGTACCAAGCCGAGGCTACATGCACATTGGAATTCATTCAGAGGTTAGATGCTCAGATTCATATATTAATTTGTATTTACATTCTTATTATATAAACTTTTACCCACAATAATTCTGAATGTATGCATTTTTTTCAGAAGCTTCATTGGTATAAACCCTAAAAAAAGGCACCAGTAGTGGACACATCCTGTCGAATGGAACGGGAAAGGTCACCCACAAGAAGAATTCAGTCAACACTAAGGTTGCCCAATGGACTTGGGATGAAGTGGAATGTCATATAAGTTATACCACACACAAACAAAAAAACAAACAAACAAACAAAAACACACACACACACCCTCTTCACTAATGTCACTCATTATAGTGTGTTATTTGCATAATTTTTTTAGGTGTTCGTTCTTGGATACCTAAACGGTTCATTGCATTCTTCTTTATTTCTTATTCACTAATTCTTTAGTTCACTTAGTTTTCAGAATTACTCATTTAGTTTTTTAATACTGTTACATAAATGTGTTTATTCAGTTGTAGTAACATCACTTGGTTATCCATAGCCACAAATTTTGAAATATATAAGTGGCTTTTGTTTTTCAAAGATGTAATAAAGCACATTTTGAAGTTGCATTGCATTTTGTTACATTTTCAATGTTTATATGTGTGCATTGTATTAAACTGTTTTTATAACAAATAAAAAAATCTATTTATACCTGCTTTCTTTGCAGTTCATTTCTCAGTATAACATTTATAGTTTACAGTTAAAAATTAAAATAAACATTAATTAACTGTTACTTTTGACAGCAAATTACTGTTAATGTAGAAAATAACAGCTTTATGCTGCTTTTTTAAAACAGCAACAAACTGTAAATTTCAGCAACAGCTAGATGCTGTTAATTTAACAGTAACTTGCTGGCAACCGTGCTGCCAGTAACTTACTGTTTTTTAACGGGACAATTTTTAACAGCGGATGCCCTTCCAGCTTGCACCCAGTACTGGGAAACACTCATACACTCTTACATTCATACATATACACAACGGCCAATTTATGTATGACACACATACACTAGCCACAGCCATATTACCCTGCAATCCAAGACCAGTTACTTACTGAAGCTAAGAAGGCTGAGTCTGGTTAGTACCTGGATGGGAGACCACATGGGAAAACTAGGTTGCTGTTGGAAGTGGTGTTAGTGAGGGCATCAGGGGCGCTCAACATGTGGTCTATGTGAGTCCTAATGCCCCAGTAAAAGTGAAGGGGACACCATACTGTCAGTGAGCATCGTCTTTCGAATAAGACATTAAACCGAGGTCCTGACTCTCTATGGTCATAAAAAATCCAGTGGCACTTCCCAGCATTGGCCCTTACTGATCCTGGCCTCCCAATCATCCCCATCCACCGAATTGGCTGTTTCTCTGTCTCTTCACTCCACCAATAGCTGGTGGGTGGTGAACGCACTGGTGCTGTTGTCCTGTCACTGATTACCAAAGCAACTTAATGAGAAAATGTACATTTGACTTTTTAATTTGTGTTTTTGTAACTGAACAAAACTTTATTTTTCAAATTGATATTTTTGTACTGGATTCAAAGATTGGAGATTTTTTTAAAATATGATTTTATACTATGTAATTCAGTAATAATGTGATATATTATTCACATATTCACAATTTCACATAATTGTTTTCTGTTTTGATCTATAAGAAATTATAAATTATTCCTATGATGGTAAAGCTGCATTTACAACAGCAACTACTCCCGTTTTTACTGTCACATAGCAAAACTAAAAAAATAGAAATAAAACTTTTTAATGATTAAATAAATACATACTACACTGAAAAAAAAAAGATTTCTGCAAAATTGTTGCAAACAATTTATAGGTGTTGAATTTAAGGAAATTTAATTTAGCAATGTTCAACTTAATTTGTTTGTCTACATTCAGCCCAAATCAAGGTAAAAAAGGAGTAATTCCAAAGAAATCGTCTTTGAATTTTTTTTCAGTGTACTCAAAATTGTTGCTCTGTGATTTATAATTATATGCAATTACAGCACTCAGCATAAATGAGTACACCCCATATTGAAAATTTATATTTTTATCCATTTCTCAGTGAATACAGGATATATATTTATACAATATATATAAAACAGATTTATTAAATAGCTATATTATTTTTTAAATTAATCAATTAAATTATAGTTTTATTAAAATAATATTTTAGTCACCAAACATCTTTTGAAATAGTGAGATAATACATTTAAATTTAAAAAAATTACAAACTACAAAATTTCTAAAATATTTCATATATTTTTTTCTTCTTTTTTTTCTTTCCCTAACATATAAATTTGGGTTTCTAATTTTTGGACTGTTATCCTAAGTTATTTTGATTTGGCTTCAGTACTGACTAAACTAAGGTACAGTATATACACTTATATAATACTGTATAGCTTCCTATAGAAAATAATTTAAATGAGAGATTTGTGAGGGGTGTACTCATATATGCTGAGCACTGTATATAGTTACTTATACTTCCTCATTTTATTTTGGGTAATAGATTTTTTGAAAAAATAAGTACTTGACTGGTGTGTTTCAGACTGACTTCTATTTTGAAATTACTGAAATATCCATTTCTTTCCACATCGTCCAATCCTAATTCAGAAAAATAATGATTTCTATCATAATAAGTGAATACAATTTTTGCATAATTGAACAGGTATTACTATTACTTTTAGAATTGAATGAATCTTTGTTAATTATAAAAAAAGGTAATGTAAAAAATCTTACTACCTTCTCGAATACTAGTGTGGATCAGGCAAGATTTTAGTCTTGATAAATATAACATCTTTTTTTTGAAAAAGCGTCAGAAAATTATTATTAGTAAGGCAACCTCTGATCTTAACAACACTACCATTCACTTCTCAGTCAGTGCAGTTATCTATACTACATCATGTGCTGTGGCATTAAATAGATGATCACACTTGTCTTTCAGTACGGCAGGACTGCTGGATGTCCTCAGGAGCTGCCTGTGGCTGTCATATTTCAACAGCTCCATATGAGCCCTAATAAGCATCCGTTGGGAGAACATCATAAGACCCACACAGCCCTGTCTTCAGGGGCCTCCCACACACACATCAGCTCTTTGTTGTTCTTTATGAATGAAGACGGGATCAAAGCAGCGGATCTCTACGTGAAGGTGCCCCGAACTCCGTCAGAAGCACTTGGCCAGTAATGGGCTTTCATCGGGGGGTGATGAGGTGAGAGACGGGGGGGGAGAGAAAGGGGGATTAGGAAGCAGGAACAGGAGTGGGACGGCAATTGATCAGCTGTCATATCCGCTTACTGTAGGCTGCTGCAGTTTTCACAGGAAAATGTCCCATCCAACTGGGCAAGATGAACATCATCTCCATTTCAAAGTGGACCATTTAAATGAATGCAGCAACAGGATACAGTTCAGAAATTTGACAAAAGCCTCCATTTGGAAAACCCGATATGAATGGAAAAAATGTTAACTGATGAATTAAACATCAAATTAAAACCATAATGTAGACCTAATATTAAACTTTTGTTTGATTCAACCAATAATAAATGCTGGTTTACTGCCGTTCTCTGATGGTATTCAGTTTAATTATTCCAAACATTCATCACGCATGAACAATGGCAGTTCAATGCCAATGCCCCACATACTTCTTAACATAGCTGTCTCCTCCTGCTGATAACAAAACCTAACCAGTTCACATACCAGACCTTTTATTTCTCCAAAAAACATGCTCAGTATTCTGCATTGATATGAATGTGGCTCCAGCCTCAAGTCAGCGCAATTTAGCCAGTCTGAGGCAAATATGAAGGTTATCCCACTACTTAGTATGACACATTTATATTTATGGGACAGTACGCAGTTTTGTGCATCTAAAAGATTTTCATATTCCAGAAATTAAATCAGGCATTATGTTCCTGTTAGAGCGGGAAAAGTGAACCGATAAAACAGCACAGACTTATAGATATTGTACATACTGCACAAGAATATCCTGCTGAAACTGCTAGATACCCAATACAACCCCCCCACCCCACCCCCCTTACCCCCATATTCACAGATTATTAACTTTTCAGGAAGGTTTGCTCTGTTAATCGGTTTTAAGCTAATGAAGGCAGTCCTTTCAGACTACTTTCTTTAAAAATTACGCCACACCAGATCATCCTTCAGTTTTATTTATTCATTCATTTTCTTTTCGGCTTAGTCCCTTTATTAATCCTGGGTCGCCACAGCAGAATGAACCACCAACTTATTTATCATATGTTTTACGCAGCAGATGCCCTTCCAGCTGCAACCCATCACTGGGAAACACCCATACACTCTCATTCCTTCAATTTCATCTGATGTATATTGTAAATTTTTTTTTACTGATAAATTTTCCCGTAAAATACAGAACAAGGTTTAGCAGGACGTCAACGATGTTCTCAGGGTTCCCACACTTTCATGAAAAGCAGATTCAAGGACTTTCAAGGACTATTAAAGCCTCAGTGTCTGGCTAAAAGACCTTTGTAATTCATACCCCAGCATATGTAGTGCCATGAAAGTCTATATGTACTTAAAATTTCACTTAAACTTTTTATTTATATAAAAAATTTAATTTTCAAAAACGCTTGAGCATTTTAAAAAGTCATGTTTAAAGTACTTTAATAACATTGCTTAAATTCAATACTGATAATATTCAAATGCAGTTTCTGAAATACTGATAAAATGTCAGTGTTATTGTACAGGATTTAAACTTACGATTTTTTATTGAAGAATTTCTGGTCACACTTTATTTTGATGGTCCGTTTGTTGAATTTTGGTTACATTGCAACTAATTCTCATTAGATTATGTTAGGTTGGGGTTAGTGAAAGTTGACTTGTACTTGCAAAGATGCTTATAGTCAAATGTCTGTTGAAGGAGCAGTATCAACAGATATTAGGCAGTCTACTGATACTCATACAGACCATCAAAATAAAGTGTTACCGAGTTTCGCAGTTTTTTAATTTTTGTTTTTGACGAGTACAACGGTTTAAATAAAACCATAAACAAATTTTATTTCAAATTTAATTCAAGCACGTTCAAGGACCTATGTTTGTTTTTAAGTACTTTCCTGTCCTTGAATCTATATGTCTGAAATTTTTTCTTTCAAGAAGCGTGGAAACCCTTTGTTCTTGCCACTTAATGACAGTGGATGGCTATCAAACTCCAAAGAGGAAAACAAGCCCCAAAAAAGTTTTCCATATGAACCCATAGTTTACCATAGGTTTCCAAAGCCACAGTATACCTTACTTTTATTCCATTATGCATTAAAAACCGAACTTCACAGGAATAATCACCACCATTTGTATGAGTAAAAAAAAGAAGAGCACAAATGCTGCAATAAACAACTTGTATTGTGCTCCACAGAATTTCCCAGATTTCAAAGGATATGATGGCAGATTTCATGTCTACCCAGAAGTCACCATTTATTTAGAAAGCCAAATCTCCAAAGCATCAGATAGCCCACCCAATATTATAGAAGGTGTCGTTATCCCCTGATGAATACAATGCAAACCTGCAAGTGTCACTTCAATTTATTTTCCAATTTCCTGTCCGCCGAGATCCTCTCTCTCTTTCTATCTCTCTTTCTATGAAATATTGAGGAATGAACTACAGCCTGTTTTTAGCCAGACACTGAGGTGATCGTCTTTTGCATCCTGGCTCAAGTTCTGCCCACACAACAACACAATAAATCAATGAAGCATTTCATTAGGGCAGACGGCTACATCTCCAGCCGGAGCGGTGCTCTGTGTATTGTTGAGGTGTGTGGCGGTGGAGCAGGTCAGGCTGAAAACTCCAATGCTGGTGTTGTCACAACGAAACAGCCTGACCCTTTACTCCCATCGTCACGACAGCACGTCAAGGGGTCAGTGAGGCATGACAACCCGCACAACAGAGGGATCGAATGACAGAGAGCAGACTATCAATGAATTCAGCGCTTCTCTATCTCTCAGTGTGTGTGTGTGTGTGTGTGTGTGTGTGTGTGTGTGTGTCTCCTGAGGTCTATCCTGCGCTTCAGATCTATCCAGTGCCATCAGCAGAAGTATGCAAATCATATTCTCACTGCTCCCTTGTACTGTTCGGCAAGTCTGATCTGCATATTCCAAACTCCAAAACCATCAGGATTCTCACACACAACAAAAAGGCAGCATTTGTACATTGAAAGATTCAATTAAAGAAATTCAATTTAAAAGAAACAAAAACATCCCAGTATGTGATCATCAGCACAAAACACGTTCAATCATTCCAATACAAGTCATCTCATTCAACAAGCAGACAATAAATGGTTTTTAATCCCAAATGTGCACCAGTCAGAAGCCAAATATCTCAATTTAGACTCTCATACCTGTTTGTGGTGCAGAAACGACAGGTAGGGGACGTGCAGGCAGAGCATGTGAGCAGAATGAGCGTCTCCTCCGCTGTGATGTGATAGCAGCATGTGAGCAGCTTTAGCTCTCTCAGCTATTGTTAGAGCCTTGAGCTGCGCACTGAGCATGCTCCAAACACAGCTCCACTCACCGTCGCCATGGACACCACTCAAGCACAGATAGACCTCCCTGATAGACTCTCTCTCCCCCCACCTGTCCGTCCTCTCAAGGGGTTTTTTCTTGTTTTTGTGTCTGTTGTCCCGTGAACTAAAGCACAGCTTCCCATAGCAAAACCGATGTGCAACATCCACTCTTGAAAGTTCATGCGACATCATCGTTTTGTAAGTCATGAGTCAATTACCAAGAAATTAAGTTTATTACATGTTGTTCTGGTGTGGGGGAAACAACTGTTTATGCAAGCATACTTTGACCTTTAGCAGTGCAGTCTGCCTGAATGAATGAGTGTCATCATATTGAAGGAATGTTCCGGCAACAGACTACTGATTTAACAAGGTCAACAAGTCAATCAAAATTTGTATAAATATTAAAGCATTTTTTATAAATACATTCCATATTAATTGATTAAAAAAAGTTTACAAAAGTTTTTAGCAAATTATTAAAATTGTTAAATAAAAAATGATCAACAGATTATTGAATTATCACTGATTATTGATTAAATTGAAAAACTAATATGAATATGAAGTTTACCTTATGTAGTTTCTAACCTTTTTTTTATTGTATATTTAATACACTTATTTAAATAACTATCTAAATATATCTAAATGAATAAACACCTACTAAAAATAAACAAAGTCATAGAGGTGTTTAGTTTTAGATTTATTTTTTAAGTAGCTAAATAAATAAACAAAAAATATGTCAAGAATAATGCATTTCCACAGTAAATACATAAACAAATATCTTAAAATAAACAATTGAATTAAATTATCCAGTTAAAAGAGTTTTGACATTTACAGTGCTCAGCATAACTGAGTAGACCCCATTTTGAAAATGAATATTTTTATCCATTTCTCAGTGAATATAGGCAATGTATTTTGGAGCATTTAAACAAAACAGATTTATTTATTAAAATAACATTTTAGTCACCAAACATATTTAGAAATTTAAAGATAATACAATCAAATTCAAGCAAAAAAAATTACAACCTACAAAATTTCAACTAAATTTTTCATTTTTTTTTTGCTTCTCTTGATTTTTCCTCTTTTTTAAATTTGTATTTAATATTTTTCTCTAACATATAAATTTGGATGTACTAGTTTTTGGAGCATTATCGTAAGTTATTTTGTTAGATAAGCTCCAGGTTTGGCTTCAGTACTGACTAATCTAATGTCAATGCACAATTATAACATTGTATAGCTTCCTATTAAAATTCTGAATTTAAAAGACTGATTTGTGAGGAGTGTACTTGTATATGCTGAGTACTGTATTTATTTGAATAAATGTATTTTCATCTCAAATAAAAAATATCTAAAATCAAAAAAAATCTAACGTTTATATAATGTACATAATCAGGTTGATAGTTTTATATTTATTCATTCTAAAATCAATAAATATATATATAAATAAATAAATAAGTAAATATACAAAAATTTAATTGGGTGACACAATGGCTTAGTAGTTAGCACTGTAGCCTCACAGCAAGAGAGTTGCTGGTTCGAATCCTGGTTGGGCTAGTTAGCATTCTGTGTGGAGTTTGCATATTCTCCCCGTGTTCTCTTGGGTTTTCTCCGGGTGCTCCGGTTTGTCCCCCAGTCAAAAGCCATCTGCTATAGGTGAATTAACTAAACTAAATTGGCCATAGTGTATGTATGTGTGTAAATGCTGGATAAGATAGCGGTAAATTCCACTGTGGTGACCCCTGATGAATAAAGGAGCTAAGCCGAAGGAAAATGAATGAATGAATAATAAATAAACAAGGTCATGGAGGTTTTTCGTTTTATATTTATTTTTTATGTAGCGAAATAAACAAACAAAGAATATTTAAACAATAATGCATTTCTACAATAAATACATAAACAAATATCTTGTTTAAAATAACTGAATTAATTATCCAGTTAAAAAAAGTTTTTACATTTATTTATTTGAATAAATGTATTTTCATCTCATCTCAAATTAAAAAAATATCTAAAATCCAAAAAATGTATATTGTTAACTCGGGTTTATAGTTTTATATTTGTTTATTTTAAATAAATAAATAAATATATGGAGAGTTCAGATGCAAAAACCTCTAAGTGCCGTCTGGAATTTCCATCAAATATGAACATTTCCTTTGTTTATGTTGAGCTATTTCACTTTAAAGACCATGAAAAGGACATATTCTTTGCCATAAAAGTGATATTACTGAACCTACACACAGAATCCTGATAAAAATGCTCATTTTAGAGGAAATTTTCAGACGCTGTTTAGAGGTTTTTGCATCTGAACTCTTCATATACGAATAAGTAAATGAATAAATAAATAAATAAATAAATAAATAAATAAATAAAAATTTAATCTAAATAAACATAAAATCTTCCCAAAATTAGGTTGCAGCTGGAAGGGCATCTGCTGTGTAAAACATATGCTGGATAAGTTGGCGGTTCATTCCGCTGTGGCGACCCCTGATTAATTAAGGAACTAAGCTGAAGAAAAATGAATGAATGAATGAATAAACATAAAATCTATGTCAATATAGCTTGAAACAAATGCATGACTGAATTTCAAAGCACGAGCAAAATCTGTATAAAAATAGTATGGGTTTTTATAGGCAGGATTTTATATATTTTTTATATAAGAAAGTATATAGAAAAATAGTAAAAAGTATAAAAATTCTAATTAGTACATGACTGAATTCCAAAGCACGAGCACTACTCTGTCCTGGAACGCCATGCAGGATTGTATGGCATTCCTCAGTATCCCCGTGAGAGAGCTTTCAGAGCATATTGGCTGTGCTGTGTAATTACAGTATGCTGCATGGGCTGCAGTGACCAGGCCATATGGACAGAGCTAATCCTCCACATCAGCACACACTCTTCAATACAGTCATCAGCACGCTAAACAGACATCAGCCGTCAATCTGCCATAATCCACACACTGGATCTCTACAGCTCAGAGCAAGGGATTTCCTCTTTGTGTGATCTATTGGGATCAAGTGCTGCAGCTGGACACACATTTACTATCAGCTTCTTACATTACATTTTTGCTGTACATTAGCCAAAGTGCCACTTTTATCAGAGACTAATGTCTTATTTAGCTTTTTATTGTGTCATTTATCTTTATAAGTTATTCATTTTAATATGTAGCTGTATTCGGGACTAATAGCTAACCGCATGCAGTTGTGGTGGGAGGGGGGATTGACATAAAAATCCAGGTCCCTGAGGTTCAGTTGGGTTAGCTTAATGCACTACACTACAGCCAGTAAATGCTTCATCCATTAGCTTGAATGCTTCTCCAGAGGGCCGATATTTTTTATATAGTCTATTTATGAGCATGGCACATGGTGCAAATACAATATGGCAAATATCATCTGATTAATAGTAAAAACCTGCATGGCTTCAATTAGAAACATATACACCAAAGGAATACAATAAAAAATATATCTATCATAGTGGTATCAAGGTATTTTGGATGTACCATGAACTACACTCACCGGCCACTTTATTAGGTACACCTGGTACCAGGTTGGACCCCCTATTGCCTTCAGGACTGCCTTAATCCTTCATGGCATAGATTCAACAACGGAAATATTTCTCAGAGATTTTGGTCCATATTGACATAATAACATCACACAGTTGCTGCAGATTTGTCGGCTGCACATCCAAGATGCGAATCTCCCATTCCACCACATCCCAAAGGTGCTCTATTGGATTGGGATCTGGTGACTGTGCAGGCCATTTGAGTACAGTGAACTTATTGTCATGTTCAAGAAACCAGTCTGAGAAGATTCAGGCTTTATGACACGGTGCGTTCACCTGCTGGAAGTAGCCATCAGAAGATGGATACACTGTGGTCACTGTGTGCTTTCATGTTGTTGATGCCAAATTCTGACCCTACCATCTGAATGTCAAAGCAAAAATCGATACTCATCAGACCAGGCAATGTTTTTCCAATCTTCTATTGTGCAATTTTGGTGAGCCTGTACCAATTATAGCCTCAGTTTCCTGTTCTTAGCTGACAGGAGTGGCACTCGGTGTGGTCTTCTGTTGCTGTAGCCCATCTGCCTCAAGGTTGAACGTGTTGCGCATTCAGAGATGCTCTTCTGCATACCTCAGTTGTAACGAGTGGCTATTTGAGTTACTGTTGCCAATCTATCAGGTTGAACCAGTCTGGACATTCTCTGTAAACCCTAGAGATGGTTGTGCATTACAATCCCAGTAGATCAGCAGTTTCTGAAATACTCAGACCAGCCCGTCTGGCACCAACAAACATTCCACACTCAAAGTCACTAAAATCACCTTTTTGTCTCATTCTGATGCTCGGTTTGAACTGCAGCAAATCGTCTTGACCATGTCTACATGCCTACATGCATTGAGTTGCTGCCATGTGATTGGCTGATTAGAAATTTTTGTTAATGAGCAATTGGACAGGTGTACCTAGTAAAGTAGCCGGTGAGTGTAAAGTTCATATTTTGGTTAGTTTTTTTTCAATTATAGGCAATTTGTAAAAAAAAAAAATTGTATTTTACCATAACTATCATTGTATTGTTTAGTGGTTTATGTTCTGCAATGAAACGGTAAATGGCAATATTCTGTGAATATTCATTTTGGATTATTAACATTTACATTAACATTACATTTTTTGGAATTAAATGCGTGACCCATTTGTTTTGTTAAGCTACATTGGTAACAATTTCTTGTAAAATCTACAGTAACTTACTTGCAGCAATTTACCAGTAACTTACTGTAAATCAATTACAGCAAAAATACTGTATTTACATTTACAGCACCATTTATCTTGCTCTATATGTATTTACAGTCATTTTCACAATGCAACTCTAAAATATAGAAACACTGCATAACTACAGTAAAATCTACAGTAAAATTCTACAGTAAAATTCAGTTCATATTACAGTTAAATACTGTATAATTTACAGAAAATGCTTTAACTTAATATTTAACCTAAATAATATTTACATAGCTTTAGAACTAAAGATTTATTGGTGATTTACCAAAATAACATAATAATAAGTAATATTTAATAATTTTCTTTATAACAGTTGTCTGGGTGTGGGACAAAAGTAACGGCAGGATAAGACTACATAATATTTTTGCTTGTTACAAAAGTCACTGTGTCAATTTATTTGATTATAACTTGTATATAGAAGACAATAAAGGCCAAAGTCTTTAAATAAAACGCGAGACATTTGATCGTGTCAGCACTCACAGTTTGCCAATGCATCAGCAAGCAGAACCAGCCAATGAAACTGCTGCATTAGAAACTATAGTTGTCTATGTGGCACAATGGTTCATTGGGATATAAATATACAAATGTCAGACTTCATGTTTATTCATTCTGGTATGGATGTATATGCAAGCATCAGATATTATATTGCCATACATAAAAATTGCTAAATGTGAGAAAGCATCACAAGATGCGTGTTGTCCAGTATGATCATTATTTGAGATAAACTGACTGAATATCAAGTTGATATGCTGGTATAGAATAATAAATATCTACATAACATACTACAATTCAAAAGTTTTAGATGAGCCTCTTCACCAATGCTACAACAATGCTTTAAAATATCAATTCCATGACCTTACAAACTTCACGTGCCCTTCATTTAGAAAATAGTTTTACTACAAGTCAAGATAACCCACTGGACATTAAATTGCCTTCAGTGGAAGAAACATCAATTTAGAGGCCAGTGAATTACACATTTTTAAACTGACAATGGTACAGGATGGATCCAGGTTTTTTAATACAGAGCGTTTGTTGCAGTGTCTGGGCCAGTGGAAGCATTAAAAAGATTGATGGGCCTCTGGGCTTGGAGCTGGTGGCTGTGACACTCAAGATGCAGAGCGTCCACTGAGCAGTGGCCGTCACCCTGCCCAAAGACTCGCCATTCCTAATTTATGAGGGCTCTGCCAGACCTCAATAATTCATTCAGCCAGCTCCACACAGTGATCACTGGACCACGGACCGCCTTTCACACAAGACCAAAAAAAAAATTATAAATTCTCTTTCAGACAAGGTGTGCTTCTCCATTGTGAGATTCTCTTTTTTTTTGCAACAGATGGGCTATATTTGGTTCTGCACATGAATCAGCATATGACGCACAAATAGAAAAAGGATGAGAAAGCTGATGTGGCATTCATTAAACTGTCAAACCCAGTGAACATTATATATAAAAATAAGCAATATGCAATGTTGTTTGTCTCTGCAATAACATCAGTTCTTAAGATATTACACAAACATGTTACATATACATATTACATAAAATGCTATTATTTTTAGCTATGTTTTTAAATCATTTATTTACTGAATGATATTAAAATAAACAGGTAAAAGATATTTATTCATTTGCTTTTCGGCTTAGTCCCTTTATTAATCAAGGGTCGCCACAGCGGAATGAACCGCCAACTTATCCATCATTTGTTTTACACAGTGGATGCCCTTCTAGCTGCAACCCATCTTAGGGAAACACCCATAAACTCTTATACACCTATAGCGCATGTGTTTGAACTGTGGGCGAAAACAAAGCACCCGGAGGAAACCCACGGCAACATGGGGAGAACATGTAAACTCCACACAGAAATGCCAACTGACCCAGCCGAGGCTCAAACCAGCAACCTTCTTGATGTGAGGCGACAGCGCTACCCACTGCGCCACCCTAGGTAAAAGATATTTTTTATCTAATTAATCAAGGGCGTAACATTGGCATAGATGGAGGGGACGTCTTCCTCACCAATTACTGAAATGTCCCTACCAATACTTAAATCGACTTCAAAATAAAATAATCCTCCGTTAACCCTTAGTAACCTACAAGTTTGCTATGAGTTCATCGTAATACTATTAACCAAGACTGTGCAATTAATCGAAATTGGGTTTTGATTTTGGCCTGCATGATTATGAAAAACAATAATCGGGAAAAAACTGTTAAATTGCGTCACACACCTCTTTAAATTTCTCTACATTCATACCTCTTCAAAGCCCGGCTGCAGTGAAATCATAGAAATGGACTTTTGCAGCATGAGCTGTGATTGTTATTTGTATTATTATGTGTTTATTTTATATTATTAAGTACTTTATTCATGTTTTTAAAAGCGTGAAACAGAATTTGTGCTGTTGAATGCATGCGCTCTAGGGATGTATGTCCTCACCAATGTCAAGAGCTAATCTACACCATTGTAATTAATTCTAATTTAGACCAAAAAAACTGTTGGATGAATGAAAACGGATTAATGGATGAGTGAAAACTTCAGATATTCTGACTCTGATTGTCTGTTTATTTTGAACCCTGGGTTCACCTTTGGACCACTCCAGCCAATAGCAGGACAGCAATTACTGTGCAGGTGGGGGCGAAATTTAGTAAGGCCCCCTCTGATTGGTCAAATTTAGATGAACAATCAATTAATAAAATAAATGTAATTTATCACACATCTGCAATGTGTTTATTGCATATAATATTATCAACAATAATCTATTATCAATAAAAAATTTGCAATATATTGGATAATATAAACAATATACATATATTTGCAATGATATATATTGTATATTACTAGCTTTTTTAAGTTTTAAAAGCTCTAAAAATGTGTTCTTGTTTTATAACACATTGATCTCACTAAGAATCAGAGCTAGTTAAGCACTATTGAACAGCTATCCATTTTTTTTTACTGAACATTGAAAAATAATAATTTATATATTTATTATATATATTTCAGCTACTTAACAAGGATTTATCATTTTGATTTAGTTTATGTTCAAAATAACAATGATATTGTCCTGTTACAAAACAAAAACACACACCAAGACTGCTACAAGTTTTGAAATAAAAATTAAAATAAAAGTAATTCAGACTACTAGGCTTTTATAAACTATGATCACCCAAAGAAGAATGCATTTAAAGGACACAACACTTGTAAAGATGACCCTAAAAAGTAGGCCTGGCCTAACCAAAATGAGTATCTGTGTAGGATGTCATTAAAAATGTATTAGTTTAGCTCAAGGGCTCTATATCTGGCACCATTATGGGATGTAATATTGGTGGTGCAATGTGATCAGATGATGGACAATCAATTGCACCGTGAAAAAAAAGCGACTCGGCAAACACACTGACACAAATACGGAGAGAGGACATCTCAGTCTAACACAATGACACACATACTGATGCAGCATCTCCAGCTAACTCGGTTCAACAAAGAAACCGTATAGAACACGCATTTATAATGTATCAGATGTAGGTCAGTGCTCAGCTATGCGGCTCCTGTACATTGCTCATATAGATGTACATGTTTAATATTCCATATTGAGGTGGCATCACTTTTTGCCAGTACTCTGGAGCCTGGGAAACGGCATGGGAACTGTCCCAGATTCCTCAGACGAGTCACGACTGGGGACAGCAAACGTGTACAATGGGGATGTATTGTCATTAATGCATGGACCCACGTCAACATGGTATTGACTCAGCTGCAATATTCAGTGAAGCTGCTGTATACCAGTGCTATGTTGGTTCAATGAGTAAATGGAAAGTTTAGTTAGACCATTAATAGGGCAGATGGTCTAATGTCAATGTTTTTATATTACCTTATGCAACCCACATTCTCTCAGTCAGATTAGGATATTTCTCTTAGATCTCTGATTAAATGCTCAGCATATTGACAAAGTCTAATCACTACTAAATTCCTGTGCTGTAATCCAGGTGCCTCATAATGACACTATAATCTCAAATCTCTAACTTTAATTATTAAACTTTGCTGCGTAAGTTGACTCAAACAACCATTATGCAGCTTGACTTGGTGCAGGATCATTTCTTATTAGATTTCCATGATAAATAATCAGTGCTGGGCGATTAATCGCATCTAAAATACACGTTTGTTTTGACATAATATACAGTATTTTTCTATATTACTATCTTCAATATGATTTCAGGAGGTCAGTTCAAGCGAACACAGACAATGTGATTTTTTATAAAGGGATAGTTCTCCCAAAAATAAAAATCACCTCATCGTTTACCTCACAAAGTATCAAACCCATTTGAGTTTCTTTCTTCTGTGTAATACAAAAAAAGATGTTTTGAAGAAGGCTGCTGGAACCCATGAATTTCTATAGTAGGAAAAAAATATTATTATGGAAGTCAACAAGTGCCATCAATCAGCATTCTTCAAAACACCTTTTGTGTTCAACATAAGAAAGAAACTCAAATAGGTTTTCAACAAGCAGCAGCAGTAGTAGAATTAGTAGTAGTATTGACAAAAATAAACATTTTAATGTTTCAATAATACATTCAAACCTGAAATTATTCATACCAAGTTATTTATACCAAATTATTCACACATATTTTGGGCTTGACTGTATATTTATCTTGATGTCATGGATTTAAAACTACTTTTTTATATTTCACATCACGATATGTGACATTTTTATCTGCGTTCTTAGGGTGAAAGAATCAAGATGTTCGATTGAAATGTAATAATTTCTAACAATCTGCATAGAATTGCATTTTATTAAAAACGGATACATTCATCCCTAGGAAGTGGAAGTAGCCCATATTTGGTCATATTTATTTTTCATTAGTTGATTTAACTGAATTACTAGTGCTTTGATTCAACTTTATGTAAAGTAGGAGGAAGACCTGAACTGGCAGCAGTATTTACACAACAAAAGGAGTTCTAACAAGCCCTTTCGTTGATTATCAAGCGCCGGCACTATTATGATGCAGAATATTAAATGCATTTGATGCTGAACGCTATGCAGATGAGACCTGGCTATGTGGCCAGTTCATAGTTCTTTTTTTCCACCAACCTTGATGTAGAGAGAATATAAAACGACACAATTAATGCATTACTCATCCCTAGACAGCTTTTAGTTCATCAAAATAAATATGAAAGAACAGACTTTAATCAAGACATTCAGGGGATTGTGGTCACCGCAGACTGATTGGCAATAAATGACACTGATGTCCTCAAACACGGTTGGTGAAAAGAAAAAATTTACCTAAGACCTATAGGGCACTGGGCTGACTTCATTAAACTGTATTTTGTATACAGGAACTGTGAAATACTCTGCATAAAAGCAACGTAAGGAGAATATAAATGAAAGCTGCTGCTACAGTTTCCTTAATTTGCTCATTCACATGAGCAGATAATCATGAGTATTACAGTTTTTCCTTTGGGAATCATCAGTATCAATGAGCATCATGTCTACATCTGCTGATTCAGCAGCACTCCAGGGTAACCAATACTTAAATGATATCTTGTTTTCAGGCCAGAGATCACAAATCAGCAGAAAACAATGTTTGTATAAATACAATGTATGTACTGTATAAAACTGCACCTGACCTGATAATCACTCCCAGTGGGCAACAGAAGCAGGAATGTGACACACCTGGGCTCTTATATATTCACTCACAGTTGAATATTATGGGATATAATGAGCAGTATGTTTGCTGGCTCTGTGAACAAGTTTATTTAAGGTTTATTTAAAGAAATTAAATACTATTTTACAAATATTGTTTTTCCTATTTACTATTCTCAACTAAAATCTTGATAAATTGTACATTTTGTAAATGACCGTTGATCTTTCCATATAACAGTTGATGCATGCTTCTTTCTTATTTTGAACTTGTCATTTTAAAAAAAGCATATCCAAGTTCACAGTTTTCTGATCTTACATTATCTTCTTTTTCAGTATGAAGAAAAACATTAACATCCGTTATACATATTCTGAACCGTAAAGTTGCGCAGACAGCTAAACAAGAAAAAACAGAGATGCCCATAGGTCCCGTGGGCCAAAATTGACCCATGGTAACCTTTGATTTGAGATGAGAGGGAGAATGATGGGGATGGTTTTGAGATTCTAATTTAATTTAACCGTTTGTTTATTTGTTTTATTGCTAAAAGCTAACTGAAATTAAATGTTTCAATTCATTCATTCATTTTCTTTTCAGCTTAGTCCCTTTAATAATCAGGGGTCGCCAAAGCAGAATGAACCGCCAACTTATCCAGCATATGTTTTACGCAGCAGATGCACTTCCAGCTGCCCTTCCAGCTGCAACCCAGCACTGGGAAACACCCATAAACTCTCATTCACACCAATACACTACAGATAATTTAGCTTACTCAATTCACCTATAGCACATGTCTTTGGACTTGTGGGGGAAACCGGAGGAAACCCACGCGAACACGGAGAGAACATGCAAACAGAGAAATGCCAACTGGCCCAGCCAAGGCTCGAACCAGCAACCTTCTTGCTGTAAGGCAACAGTGCTACCTGCCATGTTTTAATTAAATGGTGTAAATGAAATCAGATTGTTTAAACGTACACACTGTCACCAGACGATGCAAAGACTTTGGTGAGCAAATCAAGTCAAAGGCAGATTCTGCTTGACTAGTGTATTCAGCATTGAACTCCACTGTGTTATAAATGTGATTGTTTTTTTTTTTTTTGCAGTAATATACGATTTAAAAAGTTATACTGCTTTCGTTAGTATGAATTAAATGAATGTTTTCTTTTTATTTTGAAATATTATGAAGTAAATTATGAAATTACCCATGGCAACTTTAATGTAATACAGTTAGGTATGCTTACCTTTGGCCCACGGCTCTTGATGATATTTGTTTATATAAAAAAGTGTGGGCACCCCTGAGATAAACAATCAAAGCAAATAAAGTCTATTACAACTATTGAACTAGTGCAAAACTCCACATCATTCTGCCTGACGGTCATTCAAATTCTTGTGTTATAACATGGTATTATCAAAATTAAATGAAACAGCTTTTCAACAACTTAACACAATCTGGCTCTTCTTACTGAAAAGGTGACCTAGTCTATGTTAAGAACAAAACAATACAAACACACACCAAAAAGGCCCTTCATCACAGAGCCACACAATCAGATGTGCAATACTAGTGCGGTAAGCTGCTAAAATACAATACACCAAATGATGGTACATCTATATATTTTGTTTCTTTCATTTATAGCAAACTTGGCTCATATGACTTATCATTTTTTGTCCATCTGTGCGCCTCAGATGAAAAATGAACGATGCCTTGCCATCATCAACGTCATCATCGTCGTCATCATCAAGCTATGGTAAATTATTCTTAATCAACTCCATCAACATACCATGATCATGTAATGTGGTATTCTAGTTTTAGCATTTCTGATGATATTGTGTCTCTTGCGATAAAAGAAACATCAAGGGCAAGGCCAGACTGATATGATGTTGTTCTTTCAGCAGTGGCAGACGTTCCAGAGGAGATCCACCCTTAACTTTAGACAAAACAAACAGCAGCTTTACAGCCTCATTTGCATCTTAGCTAAGTTCAATTAGGGAACATGAGTTTGATTAAATAAAACACTCAAAGTGGATCGCATACTATATGTAATCTAGAGAGGATATGCAAATAAGCCCTGACTGACTCATCCTGAGCTCATCTGTCCTTCAGCTCTCCTGCCATGCTTTCTCTGCTAGTGACCATGATGGCGAGGTCAAACAATGTTTTTTTTTGTACATTATTCCTCTGTTAACTTTACACAATAAAAGGTCATTCTTTGTCAAATCATCTAAATTTCCTCTCTCAAATTTCTTAAGTCTTATATTTATGATGATTCAAGCCAAAATCTTGAATATCTTGGATGTACAAAGTAGATGTGAAAATGACAATATTCAACCCGATGTTTGAAGTCTAATTTTGAGGGTAAAGGGACTTTATATTACCACACGGCAACATCATGTTTTGTTTACATAGAAATTGGTAGGAATTGCTTTTGAACTTATCAGTTTTGGTTGCAATATATGCCAATAGTGAAAGCACAAAACACCCTTTGAAAAGAAAAACACAGTTTTTCTTAATTTTGCATGCCTGTAACTCAAGAACTGTTACATATACTATATCTTAAACTCAGTTTAGATTTTGGTTTTAACAAACTCTGCAAACAAGCTATAAAGCCCATACGGTTTATCTCCAAAAATACATTTTAAATCAAATGTGAGTCATGTTTTCAGTAATGCATGTTTTCATAGAGCTATAATATATATTTTTCCTTTAAACTCCTTTTAACCCCTGAACTGTCACTCCACTTTTTGATTTCACATTTGAAATTATAGGTAATGTGTGCATATCATATCATTTTTTAAACTATGGTGAAAAACATACCACCTGAAGAACAGCTAAAGAACTTTGAAAAGGCACACTTTTGATGAAAATCTACTTTTGTAAGCTGTTTAGGCAGAATTGTGTGTAGGTGTGTCGTATTGGAGTAATAACAACCCAACAAGTTTCTTTTTTTATTTCCTGATGTTAAAATAGAACCCAAAATCCCAGTAATTTTGAAGCCCACCACAACGTGACATAGGACTGCGGGTTTTCTCTGGCCTTCGAATTGATTGACAGGCACCATGTTTCCATAATAGGATGTATACACATGTCCACAGAACATTATTTTGAAAATAAACTGTGATTCAAATATTTGTTCCATTAATTCATTCATTCATTCATTTTCTTTTTGGCTTAGTCCCTTTATAAATTTGGGGTTGCCACATTGGAATGAACCACCAACTTATCCAGCATGTGTTTTACACAGCGCATGCCCTTCCAGCTGCAACCCATCACAGGGAAACATCCATACACACTCATTCACACACATACACTACGGACAATTTAGCTTACACAATTCACCTGTACCACATTTCTTTGGACTTGTGGGGGAAACTGGAGCACCCTGGAGGAAACCCACGACAACATGGGGAGAACATGCAAACTCCACACAGAAATGCCAAATGACCCAGTCAAGGCTTGAACCAGCGACCTTCTTGCTGTGAGGTGACAGCGCTACCCACTGAGCCACCACTCAGCCAAAATTGCAATATAAGTTTGTAAAGTTTTTTAGCATTAAGTGAAGTGCTTGAAATTATTTTTTCATGCCTTTGCAGACTGTAAATTAAAGGATACATTTCAAACACATATTTTTGCCATTAAACTGTTTTTTTTTTATTTTAATATAAGCATTAAAGCTGACAGACGTGGATTTTCTTTCTTTTTTTTCTTTTTCTTTTTTTAATACAATTTTCCATGGCTCCTAGTACACAAGTTGATGCACATTTCCAAATTTTCACTCCTAATCTCAGCCAATTTTGCACAGCACAGAGCCCTAGAAATCGAAGAGAGGCTGAATTGACCTCCCCAGATTCCAGAAGCGTGTTTTAAAGCATTAAATCAATAAAACTGGAGCACCCGGAGAAACTGGAGCACCCGGAGAAAACCCACGCCAACATGGGGAGAACATGCAAACTCCACACAGAAAAGCCAACTAACCTAGCCAAGGCTCAAAAAAGCAACCTTCTTGCTGTGAGTCGATCATGCTACCCACTGCGCCACTGCGCAGCCCCATATTTGTTCTAACTTTTTTCTAATTTTTATACGTTTAAAACGTTTTTAAAACAGAGCATGTCTTTAATAAAGACAATGAAATCGCTATCTAGTTCTTAACCACTATAATCATCATGGCTGCATGGTGTCAGTAAACGCTTATATGTGTGTTTGTGTGTACTGCAAATGGCATTTGTGAGTGACTCATCAATTCAGAAAGGCTTGAATAAACACCACCACAAATACATGAAATAAACTTGCTTGGTATTTTTGACTAATGAGCTGTATTACAGCTTCATCCGAGTCTGCCTCTGTCACTGACTGCTGTTTATCTGATGTAAAGCATGATGAGAAGCAGACAAGCACATGGGAACGGTGTGCGAGGAGAAGCAGCTCATTTGGATTTAAAGCCACATGCTACAGGTATTTCGAGCTGAAACTCCACAGACACATTCTGGAGACAGCAAAGGCTTATCTTACGTCTTGTAAAAGGGGTAAAATAGGTGCCCTTTAAAGCACTTTTTACAGTATGTGTACCTAAAATGTACTTACAATGTTTTTACCTAAGAAAGCCCTCATTATGTGATGTAACTTTGTGGGTTAAGGTCAGCCAAATTAAGGCTCTGCCAAATTAAGGCTTTTCCAAATTAAGTACATAGTATTTACATGTAAATAATGCTATAAGTACAAATGTATCCTGCTTCCTTTAACATAACAATGCAGGGCATATCCTTTTGTGCACCTAACCCAAGAAGTAAGAGTACGTTTTGTAGGGGTTTTAGCAAACTGTTCATTGGGATCAAAACTTTATATTTAGTTACAATACTGCATTACACATCACACTTACAAATGATCATGGAGTAACAATGTGTACATATTAGTTCAGCTGAACGTGGTGCAGCTCTCTGCTGAAAAACCTGAACCACATACAGAGATCAAAAAACCAAACCACAGGACCCTTGATTTCTTGAATCTTGATTTTTTTTTTCAGTTTTAGACTTATTCAAATATTTAATTTCATTGAAGGTGTTCCTGCAAAAAAAGTTCATTAAACCTTCTCTTCCAGAATAGCTGGTAGCTCTCATTAAAATTAAAGACAACTTTATTAGTCCAGTAAGCAACTGAAGAGAGAACAGCAATCCTGTAATGACTCCCCTGATGGCTATTACTTAGATAATGCAGTCGGTGTGGACAGGAGCCCTGAACTCAGCCAATCATTTAATGGAGAACAATAATCATCTGTCCACCATTGCTGACTAAACTAAAGTCTTGTGTGTACCATCAGCCCATGGACACAGCAAACGTACAGTTAAAGAAAAAATGAAAAGGACCACTGGTAAAAAAAAAGTCTAATAAAAAAGCATGTTTTCTAATTCTTTTCTAATTACTGAACACATTTCTAATCATTTCCTTTCTTTACAAATTATGAATTTCACAAGGCTGCATGCAGGAGTTCTGAAGCTGGTAAATAAATATGTAAGAGCTGTAAAATAAATCATGATAAATGTCACGTGTGACCTATAATTTGTGCAGAAATGGAAATGTTTTCATTGATTCTACATCATTGCGAGATTAATGATCACTCACACACTTTTGCAATGCAATATAAAGCTACAAGCATTTACAGGTGGAATTTAAAACTCAGCATATTAAAAGATCAGATCAGCGTAAAATGCAGAATCTATAACTCAATCAAATCTAATCTTTTCTAATGGCAAGTAGTGTTAGACTTTATTTTCACCCCATCATATAAGATCTCAAAGGATGTTTTTCTTTGTTTTACAGACAGTCACCCAGCAACCTGCTAATTCCCAACATCACATGCTCCCGCTGAACCAATCTCCATCTCTATTGAGATTAAATGATCCCGGTATTCAGAAACAGTGGACATCATAGTGGAATTAGTTTTACGTTTATGATAAATGGCACTGAAAATAACCCAATATACGGTATCCCGTGAACATTACACCGAAAATAAATACTTGAGCTGACAGAAAAGAAACCTTGCTCAAAAATGAAGTGAACGTGACAATTCATTCATTTAGCCTTCGCTTCGTTAATGAACGGGTCACTTTCACAACCAACTATATCAAAATACAAGAGAAATTACAGTGTGGTGTATGCTCATACTTGCATTTAGTAGCTATTTGTTTTCATAGAGTTGACATGTCGACGCTCTCTCATCCATACACGCGCTGCTCGTGAATGAACCGGCGACCTCCAGATAGCAGAAGACCCCATACATAACGGTACTCTCTCTCTCTCTCTATCAGTGCAAACAAACCACATTTTATTAAAGAAAGCAATTTCTTATTGCTTCACATTTCACATTTAGGAAAAAATAAACTAAGCTGCAGTATAATTAAAGAGAAAACGATTCCAAAACATTAAGGCATATCATTTATTAATATAATTTAATATTTTATGATAAATTATGATTTTATTGTTTGTGCTAATGAAATTACCGCTTTGGAACATACTTTAAAATATTTATTTTAAAACAAAACTAAGTTTTAACATGTCATTTTTTTTGGTTTATCTTAACTGACTAGACTTTTTGTTTTGTCATCGTTAACTGCAAAAATACAAAAGAAGCATTCTTAGGGAACACTAGAGGGCACTAGTGCAGTCGTGCAAAGCGAAGGATGGGCACTTCCGTCAAACGATGCGTCAGCGTTGACTGATAGTCTTCTAAACCAATTACAGACAAAAAGAGCTCGAATGAGGCGTGACTAAGGGCAGAAACGCAGCCAATCACAGCGTAGCAATCGCGAGCAACGGGTCCAGAAGTGAGGCGTCTATTTCTGCCGTAGATGGTATCAAACCAAGCAGAAAGTTAAAAATCGCTAATATATGGTTAAAAATTGTGATTAGAATGAATGGAACAGCATATTCAAACTTTGACAGTCAAGAACACGTCCTCAAACTAGGCGAAACTTTTGAGAAACAACCTAAAAGTGCATTCCACACGGTACGATGTAAGTGGTATATTTTTGTCGCTATCTGTAAATCAAAATAATCGTATAAACACGTTAATTTGAGTCATATTTTGAAAAAGAAAACGATCTGTTTCTGAAGTTGATACTGAAACCATATGTTGTTTTCAAAGAAAACGCACAGGCATATCAGGAGGCAACTATGTGCTTTCCTACTTTGCTGGCTAAAACTCGGTTGTGCGATGTTGTTTGTGGATGATTTAAAAAAGCATCCTTTCTCTGTGTTCATAACGAAAACCATTATAAATTAACAAATTTTTATTTCAGTCGAAAACTTGTCGTTTTAATGAAATTGTGAGAGACATTTAATTCATGTAGAATTAATGACTTTTTATGGGAAACACGCGCCCTCTGTAGGTTCTACATTGCTACTGCAATGTTTCTGTTTTACTGTGTACTGTACGTGTCAGTAATAATAGCACACATTATTATCATGAAAATATTTTCTTCCTGGACACAGATGATTTCAAACCAGCCTCCATAGACACTACATGTGAGGGGGAGCTGGAAGTGGGAAAAGGAGAGCAAGTTACAATCACACTACCGAACTTGGAAGTAGGTTTCATAACATTATATTTTGAAGTGTAAAAATGTGTGTTTGAAGTAAAATGAATGATTCTTTAGTCTTTTTCTCTCTATTCAGGGATCCACGGCACCGGTTACTGTATTTAAAGGCTCCAAAAGGCCTTATATGAAGGAATGTATTCTGATTGTTAATCATGACACAGGAGAGTATCGTCTGGAGAAACTCAGCAACAACATTGCAGTCAAGAAGACCAGGTAAAAACAGTTTCAAGTCATATTGGAATGTTATGTACATCTAATTCTTTGAATTGTTAAGTAAGTTAGTTGTCAATGTATTTTGTCCATCAAGGGCTGAGGGAAGTAGTAAGATTCAGTCACGGCTAGAGCAACAAACCAGCAGACTCAGCCAGCAGATGAAGACGGGCAGTGGAAGCAAGGCTCCATCCAGCACCAAGAGCTCTCCTCCCAAGGAAAAAATGTCTCCATCATCTCCTATGGATGATATAGAGCGAGGTAACATGTCTGGTCCAAATTGGGGAAAAAAGTTTGAATCTTAACTCCTGCAACAAATCATCAGTTTCACATCCATAACTGATCCACATACAGTAGTTAAATGGATTCCTGTGGTCTCAAATGACTGTGATTGGTTATTCTCAGTGCTAAAAGAAATCTAATGCAAAGTGTGAAGATATAAAGATAATACAATGAAATGGCAGTTAAAGTAGTTGTGATAGATTTAGTCTAATAGTCCTTGGTCATTAAATCTTTTTAAATTTTGTCCCTCAATTACTTCTGAACCTAATAAATACACTTCATAATGTTGCTATAGAGAAATTACAAGGCTTTAACTATAACCAAAAACTATAGAATACACAAGACATGTCACTCGTATCTTTTTGAATGGGAAAAAGTGTAACGGTCAATATGGTCAAAGAGCATAGAATCACCAACAGGTGACACTCTAGTGCGATTTGGGAAACAGCCACTAGATGGTGCAGTGGACATTTTGAAATGAAAATTTCAATAGAATAACAGCATATTATAAGTCTGTAAAATAAACTATTAAAAGTGCTGATGATTGTGATAGTAAGTGTTGTATTGTCGTCTTTCAGTTTGTAATAATGAGCTTTTTAAGTAAATAAATTAAATAAAAAAACAAAGCAGCTGCTTGCCATCGCGACAGCAATAAGATCCAATGGGCAGCCGATCGCTTTCACTCCAAAATGGCGGAATCCGAGGCTGTTGCTGGGCGCTGCTGTTGCAATAGAACGTTCTATTGAGTGTCGCCTCATGGTCATTCTAAGTTCTTTGATATAGTGAATAAAGCCTTTTAGTACAGGAGCCAATCATCGATCGCTATATGGCAAATAAAGCCCGCCTTCTAGTTAGGTCTGTGCAAAAATATCAATACATTTGACTATCGCGATAATTTCTTTTACGATAGTGTATCAATAGTCCAACCTCAAAAATCGATTCAAGTTGTGCCAAACAACCTCTTCCTCCGCTCCTGTAGATGTCGCTAACTCGCGATCAACAAAACGTACAGAATTAGACAAAAAAAATGCCATTTGTAAGCTTTGCAATATATATAATTCTCTGTTTAATCACACTCTGCAGTTATAATGAATTAGAATGGATGGAAAATAAATTGCAATTGGAATTTTAATTTGTCTGCTGACTTTATCAAGTTGTCAATATAATGTGACACGCATACTAATACAAACTATTGCAATATATCACAGTATTTATTGTATCGCAATATATCGTAATATATTGTATCGTGACCCATGTATTGTAATATGTATCATAACGTGAGGCCCTTGCCAATACACAGCCCTACTTCTAGTGCAGGAGCCAATCAACAATCTCTATAGACTGACAACACTCTGGGGGAGGGGCTCGGACCAGACATGACTTTCTGCAGATTTTGTGTGATTTGGAGGTTTAGAAATTAAACTAAAGACACAGTTGTTTAATTTTATTAGTGATTCCTAATATGAAATTTAATGGTAAGATTGGCATTGAAATGACTTGCCTTAAAGGGACTTTGCTATAACACAGCTGTATATTTTTTTCTTGGTCTTAAAAGCATGTAAAGTTATTGTAGGAGACACCCACATAAAAAAAACTTCATAAATCATAATAGGTGCATTTTTTTTTCTCTCTCTACAAAAAAGATAGATAAATTGATGGATGGATGATGGATGGATAGATAGGTAGATAGATAGATAGATAGATAGATAGATAGATAGATAGGTAGATAGGTAGATAGGTAGATAGGTAAAGTTATTCAGCAAGATTACATTATGTTGATTATAAGTGGCTGAAGATTTAAACATGTACAGGGTGTCCACGGGGTCTTAAAATGTCTTTAAATAAAAAAATTATAATTTAGGCATTAAAGTTTTAGTAACTATTGTCTTGTATGTGTTAAATCATTTGAAACAGATCTTATTTTTTCTATGGCCATGTAAAGCTAGCCAATCGGGCTAAAACCTATCCACTCACTAACATTCCATTGCATTAAAAGTTTTAACAAATTAACAATATTTAACAAAATGGTTTAATTTTCTTCCTTACAATAACATTTGTTTTAATTTTTTTTTTATGTTTAAACTGTGCCATTAGAAAAATCTTTAGCGTTTAGCCTTGTGTAAGTCTGAAATTTCATTCATTATGGTCTTAACAAGTCTTAAATCTGACTTGATGTAACCCTCATGTAAATGCTGTCTTGGTAATCACAAGCGTTTAATATGAATGAGTTCTTCAGAGAAAACTCCTTGTTGTGATGTGTTTGTGCAGAGCTCATGGCCGAGGCGCGTGTCATGGATCAGATGAGCAGCGGCGACAGCTCCTCAGATTCCCACAGTTCCTCCTCATCCAGCAGCGGTGACAGCTCCAGCAGTAGTGACTCTGAGGATGAGGGTCGTCCTCCACATAATGCAGCCCCGGCTCCTCCTCAGAGCTCATCTGCCCTCAGCATATCTCAAAGCCGCGTGGAGGAGAGTGGCGGCGATTTCATGAACACACTCAGTGAGTTTCAGAGCCAGCAAGTGTTATTGCTGCTTGGTCGCAGTTCTCTTTTGTTTCTCTAATTTGCTGATATTTGATCTGTTGCAGAAAATGATCTCCAGTTGAGCGAGTCTGGGAGTGAAAGCGACGATGACTGACAGCAAAGATACCTAATGCTGAAATAGGGTTTACAGAAAGCACAGTGTCCGTTCACTTGCTAAAACTTCACATGATACCTGAATCCAAATCCCTATCAACTTTTCAGTTATGAAATGTTTTCTTTCCCCCAGTTTCTTAGTAGAACTTGCATCGGCACAAGTCATTGAACATAAAGCTGGGGGGTGGGTTTGCTGTAATAGTAAATTAAGAAAAAGTATTTATTTTGTTGAGAATGCTACTTAGGTTATAGTTTTATAGGAAAGTTCTATAGTTGCTTTCTCAGAGGTTAAAGAAATGTATCTGTTTTTGAGATAACTTGAGTTTAGAAAGACCACCGTGGTCATCTTCTATATATGAACAGTTCAGATGCAGAAACCTCTAAGTGCCATCTGGAATTTCCATAAAAAATGAGCATTATTCTCAGCCTCCTTTGTTTATGTTGAGTTATTTCACTTTGAAGACCATGAAAAGAACTTCTTTGCCATAAAATTGAAATTACTGAACCTACACAGGATCCTGATAAAAAAATGCTAATTTTAGAAGTAAATTTCAGACGGCATACATACATATCCATATATTTTAGGCTCGACATACTCAAGCACAAGAGACAGAGCAGAATAATAAAAGGAGTCTTAATGAGCACCAATACATGAAGGTGTCAAACTTAAATCTTATTTACACATAACTCAACCTGCAATACTTGAATCTGTCTCTCTTATGATTCAGAGACATTTGTTCATAGCAAACTGTGCCTTGTAAATAAGGTGTTTTTACTATCCATCCCATTCTCATGGATTGAATTTCCCTTTTTTTTTTATTCCTGCATTGTTAGAATGTAATCTATGTTTAGAGGTAAAAGCCTGTCTTGTATATGTCTTACTGTCTGCCTCTGGAAGGCCCAAAAGCAACACTCACTCTTAAATTATGTCTTCATCCAGCCCTTCTTGAGCACTAATCGCAAATTATGAAGTGCCATTGTGTGCATTATAGCAGGGTTGACTGATAGTTCCGTCAGAGGTGTTTGATCATTCAAATTGTGTACACATTAATAAAGATTTGTTTTGCGACATGCATTTGTTGAGGATTTATGATTTGCAAATTCTTATCACATTTTCATGTAGTGGCATGATTAAACCGCATTGAATCATTGTGAAATAGCAATCTTTAGTTAAAGGTTTCGACATGGATCTTTTTTAAAACTTATGCAATCACTTCTGCATTATTTATGTATGATTGGAGCCTAATAGATCTTTTTATACATTTATTTAATCTCTACAAGTAAATATGTTTCAAGTGTCCCCACAACTACAGTTATACCAGTCATTTTTGTTCATGTGGAGAATTTTGTTTTGTTTTTTGGTCCATGAGGAGAACAGCTTCTAAATCATACAAGTTGTACTGTAGGCTATGCAAAAATAAAAATGCAGAACGTTTTATTTGAGAGTTGTGTTTAGGGGTGGGGTTGGTGTAAGTGGACAGGATATACAGTTGAAGTCGGAATTATTAGCCCCCCTGTTTATTTTTTTTTGCACAATTTCTGTTTAATGGAGAGAAGATTTATTCAAGCCATTTCTAAACAATAGTTTTAGTAACTCATCTAATAACTAATTTATTTTATCATTGCAATGATGATTGTAAATAATATTTGACTAGATATTTTTCAAGACACTTCTACACAGCTTAAAGTGACATTTAAAGGCTTAATTAGGTTGACTAGGCAGGTTAGGGTAATTAGGCAAGTTATTGTATAATGATGGTTGGTTCTGTAGACAGTTGAAAAAAAATTGCTCAAAGGGGCTAATAATTTTGACCTTAAAATGATTCTTTAAAAATGTAAAACTGCTTTTATTCTAGCCAAAAAAACAAACAAGACTTTTCCCAGAAGAAAAAATATTATCAGACATAATGTGAAAATTTCCTTGCTCTGTTAAACATGATTTGGGAAATATTTAAAAAAGTAAAAAATTCAAAGGGGGCTAATAATTCTGACTTCAACTGTACAGTACAGTTTTACAATCGTCATGGGAAGTCCCTATAAAGATAGCTATTCGAGTGTGCCTTTATTTTCTCTCTTGTAACATTCTTTCTATTGCAGTTAAGGTTTTACAGCTGGTTAAAGAAAAATACATTATCTATAATGGTCATACCCATAACACACCCGTAAATTAGTGTACATTACAGTAAAACAACACGGATTTCTTCCATTGCTGCTTACGAATATACACGAGCAAGGGTCGTGTTTTGATGTGGTTACTAAAGAGGCGTGTAAACACCGGCGGCTTTCACGGAATCTCAACAAAGCAGGATTTGCTCATGGTAACAATCGAGTTTACTCAAGTTCATCAGCGTGTGAGAGACGCCTTTTGCACAGACTGCCATTACTGCTGTAACAGGACTGTTCAACACAGTGCGGTGGACTACGAGATCAGATATGTTTTCCAATTCATTGCTGAGAACAGGACTATTTTTATGTAAGCAAGACTGCAGTGGAATAAAATGCTTGACATCGATGTTCCTCAATGCTCGGACGACCAGTACACTGATAGGTGGAGATAAACAAAAAACCATGGACGACTTGGATGGTCCCAGCTTTCTGACGTCTTTATACTGGCTGTTTGGAAAAGGATATTTTCAAACGACTCATCAGATGCAGGTACAGGTTTATAAAGCTCTCTGGGTTCGTTGTTGTATTGACATAGTTGCATATCAATAACATTTAGATGGCTTAATTGTTTCTAAATAATATATAATTTTCGGTCTTTGCATCTTTCAAAGAGACTGTCATAGAGAAAGATGACACGCTTCCCTGGCTGAAAATGTCAACAGTGCTTGAAAACACGTCACTCAGGCAGTCACTAGCTATAACTTTATATATTATTACATTATAACTTAATGTGTTTAACATGTTAAGTGAATATAGACGGAATTGTTTTAAACTGTCACCCTACATTTTAAGTTAATTGAAAATTATAGGCGATAATGGCGTACAAGGCAAAGGTAAATGGGGACTCCAGTGTGATTCTCTTTAATATGTGTGTGATTTCCTTTTTTATTATTAATTATCCAATTACAGGCTATAAATATTATTATTAATAATAATACACAACAAAACATATAATCCAAATATGAAATACTTTCAATTTTCAGACGTTTTCAACAATATGTGTTTAATGAAACGTTTCAGCTTATAATAATAATAATAATAATAATAATAATAATAATAATAATAATAATAATAGTGTAATAAGCTTTGCAATATGAAATGGGGTGATTAATTGCTCTTGTACAGTTATACTCAAAAACTGAATCTTTTTTTTTTTAAGATAGAGCACAGCAAAATCTATGGCCCACTTTGGAAGTCCAAATATGGGCCATTGGTTATTGTAAATGTGGCCAATGCAGACCTCATAGAACAAGTTCTGCGGCAGGAGGGTCGCCATCCCATCCGTACAGACATGCCCCACTGGAGAGGCTACCGGAAACTCCGCAATCATGCCTATGGACCCCTCACAGAGTAAGTGGCACTACTACGATTAGCACAAGCGTTGTTTCAGGATCACAGTGCAGCACCAAAACACATAAGCACATTTCAAATCTTTTACATTTTTAAATTTTAACGTTTTTGTAAGGAAGTCCAAATGGAAAATAAAATATCTAAAATATAATTTATATGTAATATCCTTGCTTAGGGTGATACTCTAGCTTTTAATATATATTATAACATTTATTTTTAACTTAAGTTTGTTAGCACTGAACATTCTTCATTTTTCTGAAATATAACTAAGATCCAGAAATTATTGCCACAAACTGTGGTTCAGTGTAAGGGATGACACTGTTTTAACAGAGAATTTGCTTTAAACCAAATTATGAAACATTATCATAAATGACAAAACTTCCATTATTTAGCCACTATATATGAGCATGGCCAATAAAGATTATCACAATTATTTATAACATCTCGTAACATTACTCATAATACCTAGAGTACCCAGAAAACTAATATATTTTAATTTTGATAATTAATATGTTTATTCACATGTTTAATGGTAAGGATCATTACACTGAAATGTAATTTTACAGTTTGGAGCATTATTTCACTCATATTTTGACATTTTATACTGACAAAAGTTGTTTTACTTTTTAAAGTATACGCTTTACTCTCGATGCCAGTGGTGTAGTGGTTAGTGCGTCGACACATGCACTCTGGTGCTCATGACAACCAGAGTTTGATTCCGCCTCGTGGTCCTATGCCGATCCTTCCCTTCTCTCTGCTCCCCATGCTTTCCTGTCAATTATCTCTACTGTCCTATCCAATAAAGGTGAACACCCCCCCCCCCCACACACACACAAATAAATACACTTTACTTGCGTTTAATATGCTTTCTATGTATATAAAATTACTTTGGAATATGTTATTAGATGCAAACACTCATTTGTATTCTCAACACAAGTGTTATTGCAAGCATAATGTGCTTTCAGTCATTCTGCAATATGTACATAAAAACAACTGCAGTTAAAGCCACAAACTTTGTGCACATGTCTGAACGTATCAAATAGCCAGCAGCATGTAACTGACAGACAATCTCAAGTACATAATGAAAACTTGACTAAGCACATAATTAGATATATATTTTGATCCATGAATACAAACACAATTTAAGAATACCAATCTTACGACACTAACACATTTAATTGGGAGTAAATATAGTAAATTTATAAATATATATACTTCCAAAATATAAAAGTGAGTGTTCAGAGGCCAGGGCGACATGGCTCAGTGGTTAGCACTGTCTCCTCGCAGCAAGAAGGTTGCTGGTTTGAGTTGGCATTTCTGTGTGGAGTTTGCATGTTCTCCCAGTGTTCGCGTGGATTTCCTCTGGGAGCTCCGGTTTCCCCCACAGTCTAAAGACATGCTCTATAGGTAAATTGAATAAACTATATTGGCCATAGTGTATGAGTGTGTATGGATGTTTTCCAATACTGGGTTGCAGATGGAAGGGCATCCACTGTGTAAAACATATGCTGGATAAATTGGTGGTTCATTCCACTGTGCCAACCCCTGATGAATAAATGGACTAAGCCGAAGGAAAACTAATGAATGAATGTTCAGAGGCCAACCACAACAACAGATCAGCTTGCCTTATAATTAATGTAAATATAAAATTCCAAGATGCCTTTATATCCTGCACTCTTAAAATAAAGTGGATCTTTATTAGCATTGAAGAACCTGTAAAAGAATATGTAATATTCATAAAAACATTTCATACAACAAAAGTTTCTGTGGATTGTTTGTGAAAATGGTAAACACTATGACAAAAAATACAAAACAAATCATCAGTCCAAGGCACTCGAAAAGTAGGTGAAAAGCCTTTATTAACATGGCTAATATAAAAAAAAACAGCACTCATGCACTTAACGTTTTGGTAAACATGCCTTCATCAGGGTAATGAAATGCTTTGAGTGTCTTGGACTGATGATTTTTTGTAAATCCTTATTAATCCCTTATTCAAAGAGCATTGACAGCTGAATTACCCCTGAAACACTTTCTGTTTTGATTCTGGATTTTATTATCAAAAATGCTTTTACAGGGGAGCTAGAAAAGTTTCTTTCAAAGTATATCATTGAAAACCCTTTTGTGGTTCTTCCTGGCAACGTTTTTTTAAGAGTGTAGCAAAGGGTGTGAAAGTAATGTCATTTTGTTGTGTTTCAGAATGGGTCCGGAGTGGCAGCGCATCAGAAGCATACTGAATCCTCGAATGCTGAAGCCGAAACATGTGTCCAACTACACCAATGCTATTAATAGTGTGGTGAGCGACTTTATTGAGAAGATGGCTAAGCTAAAGACAACCAAAGGCAATGACGTTATGGTGTATGACGTGGCTGGAGAGCTGTACAAGTTTGCCTTCGAAGGTATAACATATTGGGTCATTTCAAGCTCAAGATAACTGAACCAGAGCTTCCAGTTAACAGAGTTAAATAGATTGTTGATTTACAGATGCGAGTACAGAGAGCCAGTATCATATTTTAGATAACAAAGGTGCTAGGATTTACCAATTTTTCAGCTAGAAGTTTTTGTAAGGAAGTTTAAATGTAAAATAAGATATATAAGATAGATATAAAATATAGTATATATAATATGTAATATCCTTGCTTACGGTGATGCTCTAGCTTTTAATAAATAATATAACATTTATTTTTTTGTGAAAATATTCGAAACATTCCTCGTTTATCTGAAAAATAACTAAGATCCAAATATGATTGCAGCTAACTGTGGTTCAAGTGAATCAAGTGAGTACAAAGGGCCGGTGTCATATTTTAGATAACACAGGCATGTAGTTATCTGCTACAAAGTATCGGCCTTGACAAGTTCATAGATTGTATCTAACTTTATATCATAGTTCAATGTCAAAAGAAAACCTGTTAAGTGTTCTTTATACATCCTGAATATATAGATGCAATATATATATATATATATATATATATATATATATATATATATATATATGAATTATGATCCCCCCTAAATTATTGGCCCCCCTGTTTATTTTTTTAAACCCCCAATTTCTGATTACCGGAGAGAAGATTTTTTTTAACACATTTCTAAACATAATAGTTTTAATAACTCATTTCTTATAACTGATTTATTTTATCTTTGCCATGATGACAGTAAATAATATTTGACTACATGTTTTTCAAGACACTTCTATACAGCTTAAAGTGACATTTAAAGGCTTAACTAGGTTAATTAGGCTAACTAGGCAGATTAGGGTAATTAGGCAAGTCATTTTGTAACAATGGTTTGTTCTGTAGACTTGAAAAATATATATAGCTTAAAGGGGCTACTTATTTTGACTTTGGCTTTTAAAAAATAAAAAAATGCTTTTATTCTAGCCAAAATAAAATAAATAAGACTTTCTCCAGAAGAAAAAAATATTATCAGACACACTGTGAAAATTTCCTTGCTCTGTTAAACATCATTTAGGAAATATTTAAAAATGAAAAAAAAGGGGGGCTAATAATTCTGACTTTAACTGTGTATACCATATTGTCCGTCACACTGCACATGTAGTTTTGTTTTTCTCTTTTCTTTCATAAGGAATATGCTCAGTGTTGTTTGAAACTCGCATGGGGTGTCTGAATGATGAGATTCCCGAAGAAACGCAGAAGTTTATCTTCTCTGTGGGGGAAATGTTTCGTCTTTCTCCCATTGTGATCCTGTTTCCTAAATTTCTCTGGCCCTATATGCCTTTTTGGAAGCATTTTGTGGCTGTTTGGGATCATTTGTTTAAAGTTGGTGAGTCTGTTTTTATTACTGTCATGAATGAAAAATATTATAATAATAAATGACTACTATTATAACTATTATAATAAAAAAATATTTGTATATCCATTAGTTTGATACGTTTAGGCTTAATAAGATTTTTAATTACCCTCTTATATAGCAAGGATGTCTGATACTGATGTCTAATCAGTTTAATACTGATCAAAAGTGGCTGTAAAGATATTTGTAATGTCAAAGAAGATTTCAAATAATCCTTACAAAATTTATATAAACTTTTTATTTTCTATGTTCTATTCCAGAATTCTAAGAAACAAATATAACAACAATTTAAAATAAATATATTTTTTTTCCTCAAAAATATTAAGCAGCACAACTGTTTCCAGCATTGATAATAATAAATATTTACTGATCAGCAAATCATGTAACACTGAAGACTAGAGTAATAATATTAAAAACTCAGAATAAATTTCAAAATAATAATATAAAATATACACACACTAATAGACAGCATATTTGTAACCATATTTCACATTATTACAGTTTTTATTGTATTTTTAATCGAACAAATGCAGCCATTTTGAGCATAAGAGATTCTTTTCAAAAACACCATGCTTAAATATGCTGTTTTTCACACAGCGGATGAACTGGTGCAACAGAAGATGACCGAGATACAGGAAAAGGTGAAAACTGGTAGTCCAGTGGAGGGCGAGTATCTCACACACTTACTGATCAGTGAACAAATGTCCTTCACAGAGGTTTTGGGAAGCATTACTGAGCTTCTGCTGGCTGGAGTCGACACTGTAAGTATCTTCACTCTTTTCAAAGGCGATGCGTTGATAATGTTTTTATTGTGTTTGTAGAAACGACACGAATGATGATACCGTTTGTAGCATTTGATATTAAACTAATAGAAATGAATAAGTGTATTTGAGCAATCTGATGTCCACAATGTAGACTTCAAACACTATTTCCTGGGCTCTGTATCATTTGGCACGAGAGCCGGAGATTCAGCGAAAGCTGCATGAGGAGGTGGTCAGCGTATGTCCAGGTGGCAAGACGCCCAGCAGTGATGATATCACCAGGATGCCACTGTTAAAGGCCATCGTTAGAGAGACACTTCGGTACAGCACATACATATCTTTACACCTTTAGAAACGTATTTGGTAAGAACAATAACATAGCCCTGCATCTTGAAGGAAAACAGCTGATAAACAAGACAAAAAAATATTAACTCGTTTATTAATGCTGAGTTAAAAAATATCTGTAAAAATGCCATTTACAAAAGGGATTTTTATAGCACTATAAATGCAAGTAAAGTGAAAAACAGTTCATTTATTCGTTTTCTTTTCAGCTTAGTCCCTTTATTAATCTGGGGTTGCCACAGCAGAATGAACCACTAACTTGTCCAGCATATGTTTTACGCAGCGGATGCCCTTCTGGCTGCAATCCATCACTGGGAAACATCCATACACACTCATTCACACACATACACTACGGACAATTTAGCTTACCCAATTCACCTGTACCACATGTTTTTTAACTTGTGGGGGAAACTGGAGCACCCATGCACACACGAGGAGAACATGAAAACTGCAATGCCAGAAGACCCAGCCGGTGCTTGAAGCAATGACCTTCTTGCTGTGAAGCGATTGTGCTACCCACTTCACTACCGTGCTGCCGAAAAACCGTTCAGTATAACATAATTAGGTAAAAAAAAACAGTCTGAATTGTTCATGATATATTCTGGAAAAGAATACATTATCAACAAATGGGTAAAACCTGGTTGAAGGTGAGTGGTGAAGTATAAAAGATTAAAAAAGACAATTAATTAGTATTTTTGTATGTTTATCAAATGATTCTTGTTCTAAATATGCCTGATCAAATGTTTTGTTATTTAAACCATTATTACACTGAATGGCATGTTGTTGTTTAATCTATCATGGTACAAAATGCATAATACTCATCTTTTTTTTTTTGCTAAAAAAATCTAAAATAAAAAGGACAGTCTTTAATGTACAGTAAATTTAGCTCTGTTACACTTTTATTGATTTAATGCTTTAAAATCCACTTCTAGAATCTGGGGAGGTGAATCCAGCCTCTCTTCGAATTCCAGGGCTCTGTGCAAAATTGGCTGAGATTAGCAGTGAAAATTTGGAAATGTGCATCAACTTGTGTACTAAGAGCCATGGAAAATTTTATTAAAAAAACAAGAAGAAAAAAAAAGAAAGAAAATCCACGTCTGTCAGCTTTAATGCTTATATTAAAATAAAAAATAAACAGTTTAATGGCAAAAAGATGTGTTTGAAATGTATCTTTTAATTTACAGTTTGCAAAGGCATGGGAAAATAATTTTAAGCACTTCACTTAATGCTAAAAAACTTTACACATTTTCAATTTTGGCGGCGCAGTGGGTATCGCTGTCGCCTCACAGCAAAAAGGTCACTGGTTCGAGCTTTGGCTGGGTAATTTGGCATTTCTGTGTGGAGTTTGCATGTTCTCCCCATGTTGACGTGGGTTTCCTCCGGGTGCTAAAATTGTCTGTAGTGTATGTGTGTGAATGGGAGTGTATGGGTGTTTCCCAGTACTAGGTTGCAGCTGGAAAGGCATCCCCTGCGTAAAACATATGCTGGATAAGTTGGCGGTTCATTCCGTTGTGGCGACCCCTAGATTAATAAAGAAACTAAGCCAAAAAGAAAATGAATGAATGAATATTTTGCAATTCTATAAATAAATGGATGTTGTCAAAAAGCGAGAGAAGCAGAAAACATCTGGATTGTGTTTCATTTATTAAACCTTGAAATCAAAATAAAACAAAATTAAATAATATCATGCATTATTAAGATCAGCTAAAGTTTAATCAAGCTCAGAGGACATCATTAGAACAGACCTTCAGCTGATTATGGGTTAAAATGAGACTTCAAAAATGGTGGTATTAAATTTCATTCATCAATATAAAGTATGATGTGTGGTGGTGCAGTTGCAGAAAATAGATATGTTGTATGAAAAGGTGTTGTCAATTAAACACTGTCCCTCCAAACATTGTCCTCAGATTATATCCAGTAGTTCCTGGAAATGCTCGTGTTGTTGCAGAAAATGAAATAGTGGTTGGTGATCACCTCTTCCCTAAAAACGTAAGCTGATCTACAAACTGACAAAACATGACATGCATTAAACATTGCAGCCATAAATGAATCCGCTCCGTGTTTTCCAGACTCTGTTCCACCTCTGCCACTTTGCGGTGTCCTATGATGAGACAGTGTTCCCCGATCCCTTTGCCTTCCTCCCACAGCGCTGGATCCGGGAGCAGAAGCAGTTAAACCAGCATCCCTTTGGATCTGTGCCGTTTGGTTTCGGCATCCGTGCCTGTCTGGGCCGCAGAGTGGCTGAACTGGAGATGTATCTCCTCTTGTCCCGGGTAAACAATACATACAGTTTCATAACTGCTCACTTCATGCATATTCTCTGATCGAATAGCTTGAATAGATCGAATGGCCATAAAAATAAACTCCAATCTTCAATTCCCCTTTGAAATGCACATCAATTATTTATAGTTTTCGAGCAGTGTTAATTTCGTCAATGAAAATAAGAGCAAAAATGTTTACTTACTACCTTTTTTTCTAAGACGAAAATAAAGACGGACAGACATGGAGACCTGCATCAACAATGCTTGCATCAACAATTGATGAAAAAGGACGAGACTAAAAAGATAAAAACTAACCAACATAAATAATTTATTTGTGCTGTTCAATCATTAGACAAGCAGATCAGAGTGTGTGAATTCATAGATTTCAGTCACGTTATACTGGCACAGCAAACCTGTCAAGTTTCTGTTCGTTTCAAGCCACAGGCAAGAAACATTTTTCATCTTTATTTTCGTTGACTAAATGAACACTGATTTCCACTAACCTTAAAATGGCAGCTACTGTTTTTTTTCTGTCTTTTTGGCATTGCAGGTGGAAAATTAAAAACAAACAACAACAAAAAAAATTGCTGTGATGGGAATCAAAAAAGGCAGCATTTTATGTATTGTAGTTTCACAGTTGGCAATACTAAGTTTATTTTTTTTAACTTGCTAGAAAACACCCTATTACCCCATTTCCCCCCCCTACTTATTAATGTATGCGCACAGGTAAACACTAGGGGCCCTATTCTAATGATCTAGGCACAAAGTCCTAAGCGCAGGGCGTGCATTAAAGCATTAAGGGTGTGTCAGAATCCACTTTTGCTATTTTAAGGACAGAAAATTCAGCTTTGCGTCGCAGCGTATGGTCTAACAGGGTTGAGCTTATTCTCTTAATGAGTTATAGGTGTGTGTTGAGAATAAACCAATCAGAGTCTCATCTCCCATTCCATTTAAGAGTCATGTTTGCGCCATAGCGCATTTGCTATTTACATGGCAGACTTTGTAAGTGGAATAACTGAGTGCTTCACTAGCGAAAAAACAGTTCAACAGAGCATCTGCAGTGTGAGAATGAGAGATGAGCCTCCTCATTCTTTACTTTCACTTTCACTCTCTTCCGTGGATAAGGAAAGGTGTTGTACGCACAGACATCCATTAGCCTACATAATTATTTTCGTTTTTTAAGTGCAAAGATTTGTTTCAAAACAATTTCTAAATTCAGTTCTAATTTCCAGCAAACGAATAAATGAACAGTAATAGTGTGGTCAAAAAAACTGAGTTATTTCCAAATACACATGCTATGCCCCATATGGTCCAAAACCTGACAGATGGGCAAATCTAAGCCTGATTTTAATAAAAAAAAAATATAAATATGCATATCATAAATAATACTGCTAATAATAATAACATTATACAAAAGCAAATTGTCATGATTAAACTGAAAAAGCCCCCCCGAGATGAAGATGGCATCAAGGCAGTGGTTTTTACATATATGTAGTACAGTAGTCTGCACCTTTTTTCTTTCTCTGTTTCTTTTTAATGTGTTCTGTGCTGTCCAAATCGGACTACTCATAGCATGTGCATAATATTGCTCTTTTGTTGATTTTGATTGCTTCCATTGTCTTAGTTGTTTGCTGAATCTTCAGTCATTCTCAAGAAACATCTAAAAGATTCATCTTTTTTGTCAACACTACTATTGCTAACTCTCTCTATTCTAAGCTATCTATAAAAAAGCTCTAGTCCACAAGCAATATCACTTTCCAATCTATTTTCTATTCTCTCTTTTTTCTTTTTCTCTAACACTTTTATCTATTCTGTTTCCTGTTTTGTGAATATATATTGATCTCCTAATACTAAGTTCTAATATCGAATCCCTCTTTTGTTTTCTATTTCTGTTCTGATTTTTTGTTATGGATAAATGTGTCTGCCAAATTTCTCAATGTAAATGTGATGAGGACATATGTTGATATGTTGTTGAAAACATTAGTGTCTGTCATTTTACCATCATCAGTAGTTTGTTGAAGTTATCAATCCATCTTTTTCATTTCTTTTCCAACTGTAAAATCTACTGTGGGGTTCAGTGTTGACATCTCATGAACAAATAAAAGTCGACTTTAAAAGACTCTGCACTGAAAACACAAAGCACAGAGAGAGTCCTGCTTTCTCATCTTTTTCAATATGCGTTCTTGTATGAACTTGAGTTCTTGTGAAACACTTTTTTTTTCTGTCCAAGTGCCGTTCCAATTTGAAGTTCACATCTTGCCAAATACACTTCCAGCCCCTTGGTGTGTTCTTGCTCCACTTTGATTTATGCATATATCTTTTTTCCCTGTGCATATTATTTAAACTAAGCAGAAAGTTGTATTGCATGTGTTAAATTAATTATGGTGGCTTGAGAAAGCCAACATACTGTTATGCTACTTAATTTTATTATTCTTCTGTCTTCTTCTTTTTCTTCTTCAACTATTTTATGAACACATCTCCTCCTAGACTGTTCACACTACAACCACCAAACTATCTCCAAACCTCCAAACTATACTGAATTAATTTGCTACATCTTTTCCAACTGATCCGACTTATGGTTTTCCTAAAACTGATCCGGAAAATTCTGAAAAGTCCCATTGACTTAACTTTATGACCTCATAACTTTTCACCAGACTGTAATACAGACTTAAGTTTGGGCTCATTTAGGCCAAAACTGATGACCTTTTAACTTACTAGCCACAACCTAGCAACCACATAGCAACACCTTAGTAACCACCTAGCAACACCTTAGCAATCACTCAGAACAACCTAGCAACCGCTTGGCAAGGCCTTAGCAACCACCTAGCAACCACTCAGAACATCCTAGCAATGCCTAAGCAACCACTCAGAACACCCAAGCAACTGCCTAGCAACTGCCCAGCAACCACTCAGAACACCCTAGTAACTACCTAGCAACCACCTGGCAACACCTTAGCAACCGTCTAGCAACACCTTAGCAACCACTCATGACACCATAGCTATCACCTTGCAATGCCTTAGCAACTACTCAAAACACCCTAGCAACTGCATAGCAGCAACTTAGCAACTGTCTAGCAAACCACTGAGAACGTCTTAGCAACCACCTAGCAATGCTTTAACAACCAGTCAAACCACCATAGCAACACCTTAGCAACCACTCAGAACACCCTAGCAACGCTTTAGCAACCATTCAGAACACTCCAGCAACCACTTAGCAACCACTCTGAACCCTCTATCAACCACCTAGCAAGAAAAATGCCGATCCATACTAGAAACATGCTAACATATATGTAGTGATCCATCTATGCCAACTGTTTTAAATTTCTTAAAAACTACTTCAATTATTAAACTTTAAAACTACTTTAATTTTCAGACAAGGCTTTCTCAAGCCACCATAAAGTTTGACTATGAACTTTACTGTTAATAATGTGCTGTAGCACTGACTTTGGACATTTGATTTGATTTCGAGCTCTGTTTGAGTGTAAGTAACAACAGTTATGACTCAGATGTCATTGGTGATTTTTAATATGAAATTTAATTGTAAGCTTGGTGAACTTTTTCTGAAGAATTTGATGCTGCCCCATTGGAAGAAACATGACGAACTGTTCTTGGATGAGTGAAATATTTGTCTTAGAGGTGTTGCAAAGATGAACACAGTGTTCTCGTACTGTTCACATGACGAAATTTGTGTTGCACACTGCAAGTGTCTCCTGCCATTCATTAAAAACAAAGCACGCATTGTACTTTGTGGTCACATGTAGATGATTGAAACTAATGGCAGATACAGATTTTCATTGCAAATACATGGAAGAAAGTCAGTTCAGAATCTGACCGAAATCTAACGTGAACACAATTTTTCCGCCCCTCAGTGCCAGTCAATGATTGTCTTGACCCAGTTCAGCTCATCATATTAGTGTGTTAGTTTTGGATCTTTGACAAATCTGCAGTCCTTCACCTTTAGCCCAGACTTTTCTGCTATTACAAACATAATTTGCTTGTCAATTAGTAACTAAGATTAATGTTATAACAAATGTCGTAAAAACATTTAAACACTGGTGTACAGTGTTGTTAGATCAGAATTAGTTTGGCCAAACCACTGACATTTTTTTTATAATGAAGCTACTTTTTTTCTTAATTATTGACTGCATACATTTTATTTTATTTTGACATGCAAATAGATATTTTTTTAACAATAAAATTGACGACATACGTCTATCCCACTATTTACTTTCCCTTAAGTGGGCCCAAACGCTTAAGGGTTTCGTTTTCCTGTCTATATGTCTAATAAATTATTTTGAAGAGTGTTAGAAACCATTAACATTGACTTCAATAGTATAAAAAGAAAATACTATGAAAGTCAATGATTACCTATTACCAACATGTTTCAAAACTATTTATTTTGTAAAGCATGAGTAAATGATGACAAAATTTTCAGTTTTGCATGAACTGGGGTTTTAATTTTAAATGTAGATTTAAATGTAAAGAATTGTACTAAAAATATACAGAATAATACCAAAGTTGAAAATAAAGAGCAATTTTGGGGTTATGGAACATGCAAAATACACAATACTAACATGAACTTACATATAGGTAATGATCTACTGATTGAAAGAATGACTATGAGACCTGCCTACAAAACATTCCCAGCTTGTACCCGTTAACATCATTTATTGATGTATTTGGTAAAAACTGCAAACCAAAACCATTTACTGAGTGCTGAAGCCTACACTGTAAAAAATCCAAGGTTTCACACAATTCATTTATGTTGTCCCAACACAAATTGATTAAGTTAACTTAACACATTAAACAAATTTATATGGATTGAACATAAAACAATTATGTTGTCCCAATGAAATCTCAAGAATTGTGTTGTTTCAGCTCATATAAATAAGTAGTTTGAACAAGCAAAAATATATATTTTAATATAATAAATTTATAAAAAATAAATAAATCTATAAATTAAGAAATGAAAAAAATATATATCCCTGTATGTTTTTTTTAAGTTATAAGTTGTGTAACACAAACAGAAGTGTTAAACTTGATCACAAATCTCCTATTGATTTTGAACTACAGTTCTTCAAACAATAAGTTAATACATAAAGAGTGAGTTATCAAGCAATGCCGGAGCAGAATTGTTTTGTGTCTCAGAGCAACACCTGATTTTTCCTTCCTGATTCTGCTTTTGAACTAATCATTTGACCCAAAGATTCAATATATCAGTCTTATATTGATGTACATCTATTTATGCATTAACCAAACCTAAACCAGCTCAGCAAAAAGTCATTATTGTTTTATGGTTTCATTATTGATTAATAATAATAATAGTAATGAGATGATATTGTTTGTCAATATTGCTAAACACTAACTTTCTTTTTTTTATTTTGCAGTTAATCAAACGCTATGAAGTGCGTCCAGACTTTTCAGGAAAGACTGTGAAGCCGATCACACGAACTCTGCTGGTTCCTGCAACATCGATTGACCTGCAGTTTATTGACAGATAAAAAGAGTAAGAAGCATCTGTCAAAGCAAATGCGTCTGTATCAGTAACTGTGCACTTCCTATAGTAATCTTCTACTTTATGTTTTTAGCCCTGTGAACACGTAGCACTTACACAAATACATGGCATTACTGTTGCCTTTTTTAGGGATTTTTTATTTATAACAAACAGACTTATTTTACCACCAGGAATGCTTATGAACTAAAGATGTACTATCATTCTTTTGACACTACATTGTATTAATATTTTAAAATGCATGTGAGCTTTTTAAAGGGACAGTTCACCGCCCCACACACAAAAAAGAAAATCTGTCATCATTTACTCGTCCCTTAAGCCTAGTTCACGCTACATGACTTTAAACATCGGCTGATTGCTGTGCCGTTCGGACTACATGGCTTGATTTTGGCTCAATCTCAATTCTATATTTTTACCCTGCAGATTTTCACCCGATCATAGCCCGATCTGTCGGCGAGCTTGTTAACTTAAAATTCTGTAGTGTGAACTAAACATTACTTGCTCCAAACCTTTATGAGTTTCTTTCTTCTGTTGAAACGCCAAAGAAAATGATTTGAAAAAAGCTGGAAACCTCCAACCATTGACTTTCATAGTTTTGTTTTTCCTACTACAGAAGTCAATAGTTGCAGGTTTTCAGCTTTCTTCAAATTATGTTATGTTCTACAGAAGAAAGAGACTCAAACCACTGAACAAATAGTGAGTGATTTTTTATTTTTGTGTGAACTATCCCTTTAAGTACACGCTGTAAAAAAAGTTGACAACTTAAAATTTGCAGGCAACCAGCTTCAGGATATTTTGGAGTTTACTTAAATCAAGTCAAGTGCAGTACTTGGGTTAAAAGTTGAGTCAACTTAAAATAGCTCTGCAGCAAGTTACAATTTTGAGATGAGTCAACTTTTTTACAGTGTATGAGGGCTTTTAAGATCTTTTACAAATAATGTCAATTTATTTTCTTGTAAATGCAGATACATTTTTGTAATTATATGTTTTTAGAGCTTGCATATCCAATTTCTGGTAACAGTGTCCTTGCGAGTAAGAATAATTCTCATATTAACAGAAAACATTTCATAGCTTTCGCTTAAGCTTCAATGAAATAAAACTCCACTGATGCCCCCGAGTGGGTGAGAATTGGCGGTGCAATAAATAAAGAGTCCAGCTTTTTCACTTACTTGTCGTTTTTTCTTTTTCTTTTTTTTTTTACATGTATATCAGCAGCCAATACAATAATTAGTTATTTAGACCTATGCAGTGCATGTCTAAAAAGGACATTCATTTGATGGCATAATCCAATCCAAAGTTTTGCCTTCTTCCTCCATTGAAACATTTGATTTTGTAAAATGATATGCCTTTGGATCTGCACTCTATCTAAATATGTTTGAGGGTCCATTTTAATATTGGTTTTTTAATGAATAATAATGTCAGGAAACGTAATTTATTCATAGTACTTTCTTTTTGCCCGATATGCTTGTGTTACCAGTTATATCCAGCAAATGGTAGTGTTTATGCGTTAGAAATAGCACACAGAAAAACATTAGAGAACAACTCCTCAGTTATAGTTTGTATATAAGTAGGCCTGTATATATTAATAAATACAAAATACAATACTATTTCATTGGACACGAACATCTTTTGCAATTGAAGAATTCAGTTCCATCTGAAGTTGTCTTCTGTCATGCGTTTAGGTTCAGTATTTTCACTTTGATAGCAAAAAAATGGTCTATGCATTCCCTTTTAGAGTCAAATAACTGAACATAAATATAGGAGGTTGAGAAATAGATGGCACTTCAATTACTACTACTTTTTTCAACTTAAAACTTGTATTTTGTTATCTAACTGTTATATACTAATCACTGGTAAGATTACAGCCAAATAGTAAAGTTCAATTCAAATCTTACTAGCAAAAACAATAAATAAAACAATATTTGACATTGAAGTTGTAGTATCAACTGAATAAATACTTACAGAATGAGTAGCTAATCAATAAGTACTAGTATCTATTTTATAGGTAAACGTTTCTAAAAACAAGTACCAATACCTTATGAACATTATGCACTAATTAAAACTGAAAGACATACTAGTCAAATAAATAGGCACTAAGGAAATACAAACTAGTATCTAAAGAAGCAGTCTCTAATGAATAAATACGAACTAGTACCAAATGAATAAGTGCTAATATCTTTTTAAAAGCTACTTGCAACTAAACAATGAGCATTAGTATCTAATAAAATTGCCGAATCAAGCAAAAGAATCAGGTAAAAGTACAAGTACTTGCAGAAATTTTTACTCAAGTAAAAGTAAAAGTAACAATCTTAAAAGTTACTTGAGTAAGAGTAAAAAAAGTATCTGATTAAAAGAATTACTCAGGTAACTAGTTACTAGTTACTTTTCACACACACACACACACACACACACACACACACACACACACACACACACACACACACATACATATATATAAATATAT
>CAIGQZ010032266.1:4509170-4538766 GCA_903798205.1 Danio tinwini | reverse complement strand
TACTATACTATACTATACTATACTATACTATACTATACTATACTATACTATACTATACTATACTATACTATACACTCTCAGAAATAAAGGTACAGAAGCTGTCACTGGGCTGGTACCTTTTCAAAAGATACATAATTTGTACCTAAAGAGTCCACAGTGGTATCTCAAAGGTGCATATCAGTGCCCAAATGTACCTAAAAAGTACCTTTGAAGTACCAATATGGACTCATCAGGTACAAATATGTACCTTTTGAAAAGGTACTGCCCCAGTGACAGCTCCTGTACCTTTATTTCTTAGAGTGTACTATACTATACTATACTAAAACAAAAAGCATCTGATATAATGTAATAAAGCAGGAATATGTATGCAAACATGTAAATTGACACTTTTTTTTAGCTGAATGTTTGTTTGAAAATTTGAAAAATGCTAAAGAACCCTGTAAAAAATCCTTAAGCTTAGAGGGTTTTAGAAATAAGTAATGTGTTTGCATACAATGACATGAGTTTTCAACAGTTATGCTTGGTTTATTGCTTCATATTAACCTATCACATAGAAAAACAACCCACAATGTATATCTGTTACATTAATTGAGACCGTTTTTGTTTTTGGTGCAGGACAGGTCTGAGGTTAGCAAGTTAATCCAAGTTAATTACGTCCACAAACTGGGTTACGCTGCAAAATCCCCAGGAACTTCATCTTTGGAGGCTTTCTACAAAGTACACAGTAACACACAGAGGTTTTCCTTGCTTTAGGTTTTCAAAGATGGCTAAAAATGCTCTGAGGTGCTTTTAAATAGACTGCTTCATCATTATTAATACATGTCGCTGACTCAGTTCAGTACGTATCGAGAATACTAGCAAAGTGCAAAATATCTCCCTTCAGTTCATCACCCATTAATTCCCTGGTGGACTTTTAGAAAGAATCCTGATATTAGAAGAAATGCATGCAGATAGGATGGCTTCTGAAATCACATGACTGTGCAGGTTTTGGCCTTGGTCTTGTGTAGATTCGAGTCCAGCTCTGGCCTGCTGGATACACGCGAGGTCCTCTTGGTGGCTCTGTTGGACTTGATGCGCTTCACGTTCTTGTTGTTTTTACTAACGCAGGCCAATGTGGCTATGTGAAAAATGTCCCTCACGCTGTTCTCCGACTGCTGCGCCGAGCACTCGATGTAAGGGGCCGAGATCAGCTTGGCCATGTTTGAACCCTACGAGACACATAGAGCCAAAACATTCATTTAATGTTGTTAGCTAATGGACTGGTGCATACTTGATTTCCTGTCATCTAATTCAGGGCTCATCGCTGCATGTTAGGAAAATATGCATTTTAAAAATATTGTTTTTTTAAAAGGAAAGTCTAATGCACAAGCATATCTTTGTGTGTGCATTAATATTGATTATTTTAATAATTTAAAATAAACATAAATTAATATGGTACTACAAGTTAATATAGCTTATACCAGGGCCAGACAGAATCTGTAGAATCATATTTTTTTTTATTCTGCACAAAATTTAGCAAAACAATAAAAAAATAAAATAAAATTATATATATATATATATATATATATATATATATATATATATATAATATATATATTGATATAAAATATAATAACTGAATAAATATATATTAACATTAGCAAATAAATAGATTGAATGATGCGTTAAAAAATCTGCAGATTTATGTGGGCGCAGATTCTGTGTGGGGCTACCTACATTGTAAAAATGCCTTTGTGTTGTCCTAACTTAATAGTTTTCACAACTTTAAGTAGATTGAACGTAAAACAATTAAGTTGTCACAAAAAAAACTCAAGAATTGTGTTGGTTCAGCTTATTTTAAGTAAGTAGTTTGTATAGCTAAGCCCAGTAAGCTGATATATTGAATCTGTTTTTCCACATTATAATTCCATTAATATTCCATGAAAAAACCCACCTGGTCATATGATGAAGGAATGTCATTGGATAGCTGTACAAATGTTGCCAAGTCTGCACGCAGGTCTGACTTGCATCCAACCAAAAGGACTTTGGTATTAGGACAGAACTCTTCAATCTCTCCCTTCCACTAAAGGATTAAAAAACAAGAAATAAAACAATATTTAACAATTTTATTACAATGATAAGTGTGTTTTTGCAATATATACACCACTTTTTAAATGTTTTAGAACAGCAGGCTAATCTTTCATCAGTGTAATACGGTATTTAGCCAATTACACATTCCGTTCCACAATGTTTATATGACATTCACACCATGTTTGTTATCTCAACATTATGTGAAATCTCAGATTTTATGGTCATTTTGGATGAATCCATGATAGTGTACAGTTTCTAATAGACTAGTTTTAGGTAAGACAAAATTAGTCAGTCATTTTTTTCTTGAAGAATGGTTGAAGTTTGGTTTATTTAACCTAGTCACATGAATACCTCTAACTGCTAATTTGTCAAACTATTTCCAAATAGCTTCTCAAATGACTTCTCAATTATTAAAGGACAAAATAGTAATAAACTTGCAGATAGGATTGAAAATGATCAGCAGAACATGTATCATCAGAAATACCAAGACTGCTCTTTTTCACTGTTTTTAAATGTTGTAGTGGAATAACCCTGTTGAAATAAAACCCCTTATGAATTTAGTATACCCTGGCTTTTCTTAAATATGTGCAATTCATTCTAACATTGCTATTATATCAAAATGACAAAACATAAAGAGAATTTCACGATTAGGGTCAAATTGTCTGTACGCATTACAAATGGCATATTATTTCAGCATAGGCTACTTTTTTCATACTGTAATGAAGTTTACGGCCACCTGGAAGAAGGAGGAGGAGAACCGATGAACTTTAAATAAGATTTAAAGGGCACCTATGGTAAAAAATCTACTTTTTAAGCTGTTTGGACAGACATATGTGTAGGTATAGTGTATAGACCGTCATATTAGGGTGATATAAACACGCTCAGTTCTTTTTCTTCAATTTAACAACATAAAAACGGTGGACCAATTGGAGCTGTTTTGAGATCGACTGCAACTTGACGTAGGAGTGCGGTCCCCTCGCCCACCAATATTGATTGACAGGTGCGCATTACCATATTCTCAGTTTGTTTTCACGTTCGCCATTTTCAGCGTGTGAGTCAAAGCGACGTCACCAAAAAAAACACCCTTGTTCTATTTTTAGATGTAAGGCTCAACATTCACCAAGTTATCGCTCTCCGCGCCGCCAGTGTTTGTGAGTTTTGGTGGGTTTGCATACATGTGTACTTTTCATTGTGTCTTCCGTAAATTACAGGGCCTCACGTTCGCTCACTATTCTGCTGCCAAGGTCACCTCTATGGACGCGCTGGCCCTGCTCAGGACACTGTTCATATTTCTGCCACGCCACAGAGCGTTATCTGAATAGTTTCATTTTAAATAACATGCAAATGTGCGCGTCTGGTGTGCCATGTCATGGCTCTGAGCGGCGCATCCGGTGTATGATGCCCTTTAGTTATAGCCTCAAGCAGGTCGTACACCAGAAGCGCCGCTCAGGCGACAAGCAGCATCGCACCACGCAGCGGCATGCATTTCTGAATTCTAAACATAAGTTTCTATCAGGCGTGATGCCCTTCAGTCAAAGTTAATTCAGTGTGCTTGGTTATTAGTCTCGGTGTAAGCTACAAGCTCGGAGCTTTAAACTAGCACACAGTTGGCTGTAAAACTATACAAAGACACAAATGATTTTGTAGTCTCTGCTTAGTCTGTCTCCGAGTCGTACATGTACAGCTGAATGCTGGTCCTCTCGATCATGTTGCTTCTCTCTGTCTGCCTGTCTGTAGCCATACACAAAGTGGGGGAGCTCTTGGCTCCGCCCCTTTGTTAAGTTGGGCGGGAAGTCGAAACTAATTTTCATGTGAAGCAACACGCCCCTAAAACAACGAACTGTGTACACGCCCCCAAAATGACACTTTTTAACACATCATAATAAAAAATCTGAATTGTGTGTTGAACTGAACCTAAACTGGCACACTCAGAAGAACCATAATATTAACATTACATCTTAAAAAAGGGGTGAAATAGGTGCCCTTTAATGTGAAAATTAAAAAACATACGGCAGCTCCTCACGGAGACTGCGTCAAACTGAAAGTAAAGCTAAAGCATAATATGTCCTCTCTCGTCTACCACTGGCGTCTCTTCTTCTTTTAGCTTCAGGGTTCCTCCGTGAGACTTGAGGCAGGTGATGCATCCAAGTGTTTCTGATTATCTCACTCACGCCACCCGCCTCGTACGCCGTCACGGCTCTTGGCCCCGCCTCAGTCGTCACACATACATTTTCAGAAAGGTTTTTTTTTTTTTTATTGTGCATTGAAATGCTTATCTGTGACGTTTTTATAAATTATTGTTCACTATTATTTCATTTTATTTAACAAAGAGGCTAAAAGCATTAACCTATTTTGAAATTGAACAAGTAATTAGTTACTAGCAGGCTCTGTGGTTGTCTGTGATCTAATACATTTTCATTATTACCATTTTAATTTTGGGTCCTGATTTTTATCATTACATTATCCTAACATAAAAGATTTAAAAATTTACACACAATTCCAGTGGAGGCTGCTCATGATTTAGAGTGTTATAAAATCAAAAACTCAAGTAGCCTATTGTTATTTTTAGAGGTATCAATTTCCAAAATTCACAGTTTTTATATCCACATTTGTTGGCATTTAGACTTTCAAAAACAACACTTTCAAGGCAAAGAAAAATCTTTGCCCTCCTGTTTGCCTAGTGTGACACACAACTTCAGGGCTGGCAACTCTTATACAATTAAATATACAATTTAACAACAAACATTCTAAAATTCATTCTAAAAACTCAACAGAAGCGTCATATGTAAATTTTATATATGGCATTAATCTAAAAATCTGTCTAATATGAATGGCCTGAATGACCATTATATGACCATTCTAATTATAGAGGTAAAGATAGTTCTAGTGTTAAAATTATTTATTTAGCTAAAGCTGTGATTTTATAAATCCCCCAAAAACTTATTTAATGTTCTATCAAAGAAAAAAAAGCAATTGACATCTTGAGTGGCCTGAGGTGAGCAAATTAACAGCAGCATTACATTTTTGGTTAAACTTTCGCTTAAAACGCATTTAGTATTATGTGTCATCTCTTCACCCCAGTATACAGTAGGTGACAGTAGGCATTTGTGTTCACCAATAGTGTTCTCTATTCACCTAAAATCCCCCTTTGTCATCATTGGCACAGATCGCCTCTCTCACAGAGATGCAGTCAGTGGGCGCACCATTAGAAAAGTGCCCAAAAAGGGATGGCTACTTCTCTCTCAGAGCTTCTCATCCCCTAATGACATCAGAGGTTAGAAGCCATCGTGTGGCACAAAGCCTCTGTGATTCTGAGGCCCAACCTAAACAAGCTCTTATTGGTTGTCATTCTCTCCCCCTTGAGGATCAAAGTCCTCCTACACATTGGCTCTCTCATTCACTGGACTCTTCTTTCAAATGTCTGCACTTTTGTTCTCAGTGCCACAAAGACGGGGCTTGTAAGATTATACCAAACACAATTCATGAGAGCTATGACAGTTTATAAACTGTATCAATAAATAAATCGAACGTCTTGAAGATCAGCTTACCTTCCTTAGCACATTCTCCAGAGTCTCTGGTCGACCGATATCGAAACAGATGAGAACTGCATCAGCATCCGGGTAAGAAAGAGGGCGCACATTGTCATAATATGGAGAGCCTGTGAAATAGAAATAGAGAAAACCTTTTATTAACAAATAAATTATTACTGGAATGAATAATAAAAACGGGTGAGCAGACGCAGCCATTTGTATATTGAATGTGTCTGGCTTCCGATGGCATCCACTTCCAGATATTTCTATCTGTACAAAACCACTTGATTTGCTGCTTGCAATATTAGGGTTCCTGCCATATTGTTTTAGCCCTTTATTGGATAAAGAGCCATACTATATAGTAACTTCATTGACATTTATTACAATATATAAAGTCAGAAAAGATCAAAGGTCTTGTAATAACCTCCAGTGACACTCTGAGGATTTACCAATGAGCATTTTAATGAGTGCCCTAGAGAAGGTTGAAATATAAACATATTGGTCAGCGCAAACAGGTCTACCTTGTGAAGTATCACACTTTTACAGAAAACCTCAGGAAGAACAGCTGTCATTTAACAGTAAAAGGCAAGTAATTCACATTAAATAATGTAAAATATAAAAGTGTATCCATTTATTTACTCAGAGTATAGCTGTTAGTAAGATCTTCTGGCCATTCTGAACCTGTTTGGCTGATACTTATTGTTTTTCTATGAGGTCTTTGTGCAAGTCACTGTCCCTCTTTACATAGAAAGACAGCACATGTACCCATGATTCAAGCCCACTAAATTAGGTTACAGTGCTATTCTGGGAGGTGAGTGTTGAATCTGCTCTAGAAAGTTTGTAGGGCTTGAAATGAGTTCAAACCTTAGATCATTAGCCATCATTACTAAAATATTTAAAGCTTTCATTTTAAAATGTCTGTCCATTCTGAGATGAAGATGGAGAGCAGCTGCATGGGTTGCTCACAAAAAGATAGATGAGGAAGCAGAAAAAATGTTTGCTACGAAAAATCGTGCCACAATCACATACTACCACATACTGTATCTGTGGTTTATTTTGAGACTAGTATTACCTAACATTAACAACAATCATCTGAGTCATTCTAGAAGTGTGGGAGACAACCATGAATCTGCTGCATGAATATCATAGGCAATCTGTGAGAATGTATAAACTACACTGCTCAAGTTTACTGTACACTCTATACAAATAAAGCTTAGAATAAATTATCAAACAAGGTTATTCTGACATAAAAAGCCTATTAAAACATTGAACTGAACTGAAAAATGTGTTTCTTATTAGAAAACTTGACTGAAATCTTTATATTTTATATATTTTAAATATATTTTAGCACAAGGTAGGTTTAATAATGTATTTGCTGGAAAAAACTTCATGACTGCCATGAAACAAAAAAATGATGATCACTGTTCTGAGGGGACCATGGGACTTAAATAATAGAGGGGTAATCGGAATGGAAACATGTGTAAACTAATAAACACAACTAGACACAACTAGAACATAGAAAACAAACCACAATGAAATAAAAGTAATCCACTCTTAAAATATATATATATATATATATAAATAATTGATTCCCTTAAGAAGCTTGCAGTAAAAAGATCTCCAAAGAACCGTGAGTTTGAAGAACATTAAAAGTAAGTGATATTTTAAAACTGTAAAGAACTTTTTGGGGAATAGAAAGTTTTTTTAGATGGTCAAAGATTATTTGATGCCAAAAAACAACCTTTATTTTTAAGAGTGCACAACAATAACTTTCAAATTTGTGCTTCTTCGCTTTTTGTCAACCACATAATCACTGCATTCATTTCTGAATTTCCTCATAAGTAATGAATGATATCAGTGGTCCTCACCCACTCCCTACAGTCCACTAGAAATAGGAGGAGGTTTATGGAGATATGGCCATTATAATAATCTCTAAAATTTTATAACAGATTTTTTCAATAACTAATAAAACACATATGTTTGTGCATGTAGTCATGGAGCAGATTTAAAATTATCTATTATTTAGAAATCTAATTCTTCTTCTTACCTGAAGTATCCCAAAGACTGAGCTCCACTCTCAAAGTGTCCACCTCAAAACTGGCCGTGTAGTTCTCAAACACTGTAGGAACATAGTTCTGTGACAGAAGGGTCAGAAGTTTATCTAAACACTGTTTACACATGACAAAAATACAATAAAAGCTGAATTAACGTTCATAATAGTGACATCTTTTTTCCACGAACCTCTGGAAAGGAGTCTTTGGCGAAGACGTTTAACAAAGACGTCTTCCCACACTGAGTGTCTCCGACCACAACTATTTTACATTTGAGATCGTGATGGTGATCCATCATGAACTAACTGAACCTCATCTTCATTCACAGTCGCTGAACATCAACCGGCTGACCTCGAGTCTACACTCTGTCCATGAGAAGGAGAGAAATAGTCCAGTACTTTTGTTCAGAGCGTATAAATTGTGCTTGAGATGAAGATGGATTACGAGTAAAGCTGAAGCTCGACTGATCGTGCTCTTTGTGAAGGCATCTTCTGTGCGCTGCACTGAGAAATAAACCTCTTCGACTGGAGTCTGTGAAACATCCACATACTTGAGTGATGAGCGCAGCGCGAGCCTGCGCCGCCCCTCATCAGCTCACATTCCAGTGCGCGAGTGCGCGCCGCGCGTTCCACATAGACAAACGCTGCTGGAGAAACCAAAAACAGCTTTTCTGCAGAGCTGTGTCAATAATAGTCTAGAAGAACACAGCTGTTGTAACGTTAATAATACCACAGGGCTGTGATGTGACCAGCTAACCAGTTAAACTGCCTGTAAATTTAGTTGAAACCAAAACTTTACCTAATCTACTAAGTTGTAACTTACCGTTTTTACTAGACGGTTAAAAAAAAAAGTTCCACTCAAAATGAAAAGTAGCTGATAATGGATAGAACATTCAAGAATATTTCTGATTCTTTGAGTTTTAGTTTGGTGATACGAAAAAGGTAAGTCAATGGCTAAAATTGGCATTTTAAATAAAAAAAACACTTGAGAATGAGAAATGGTGAAGAAATTAACTTTTTTGAGTAACCTATCTCTACATAGCTGTTTTGTAAATGAGTCATAAAAAATTAAATTCATGTCAATTTTGTCAAATTTCATAATCTCAAAAGCCCCAGCACATCTTTAATCAGTGCAACAATGAACTATATAGTTCAATAAATGGTTAAATGTCTCTAATTCTTCACTGTTTAAACACAACTATGAACTATCTTTCCAGAAGTCCTTCTTGTTGTTTGTTCCATAGAGCACTCACCACGAGGTCAATATACAAGATATTTTTAAGAGAAAACAGCCACGGAGTGACTTTCCAACCTTATAGAGAGGCCAAGCTTTTGATGAAATGCGAGAAGAATGCCTTGTGGTTGGCTTGTCCTCTTTTTCTTAACAGTTTCACAATAATGTTGGCTCCACATGCCTGCGTCTTAACACAAAAATCACATGAATCCTGTGTTTTGTCTTTTGGCTCTGTTTATGACGTAAAACATATTCATGATAAGCAGGAATAATGAAATCATATTTCCTTAGAACTGAAGCATTTTGCACTTACACACATTGTGAAAACATAATATTTTAAATATTAAAAATGAATACAAAATCATATTTTTTAAACATTTAAATATTTGTATATGCAGAAATAAAGAGTGAACACCCTTCTGTTTCTCAGCGTCAGCAGCAGTTTGAGATCAGCCCAGAGCAGGAATGTTCTCCGGTTGGAGGATAGCCAGAGCGAGAAGATCCATGACTGAAAGAAGACCACATCCTCACAGTCAACCAGCAAGAACTGTCTCCTTCCTGGATCATTTACAGATCAGCCTGGAGACTTGTGAAATGCTTTTTAACAATACTGATCACACATGGAAACACTTAAGAATTGCTTATTTTTCCACTTCAGCCTGTGATTTTACTCAAATTCTTGCCTAATATGATTTTGTCTACAGATAGCAAACTAGCAGTATTATTTGGTAAAGTGTTGATTTGTTTTTTCCCCTATGCTCACTTCTAGACATTCTGTTGGCTGTAAGTAACCTTATGCACATTGTTGCCATATGGAGGAAAAATGCTAAAGTAGCCATTGTCATTCATAGGAGGGAAAATGCTAAAAAAAAGATTAGCAACATTCTTTAATATATTCCCTTTTGTGTTCAACAGAATAAAATACTCAGACAGATTCAGAAGTGGAGTAAATTAGCATCTTTGAGTGAACTATCCTTTTAAATGCAGATCTGATTGTTTTATCCCATAACAGAACTGCTAGCATGTGAGCGAGTGATCTTCTAGGAGTATCAGTATTCATGTCTCTGTCATCATCACTGTCTACATGTTTATGTCATTTCCTCTTGTGTCCCTATGAAATCCCCATTGGCCACAGCTGGGGTATAACTTTATGCTGACAGAGCAGAAATACCACATGCACTTTATACAGAGCTGCAGAACTTAAGAAGCGGCGCTCGCTCACTGTGGGTGGAAACATATGGATGTGATAACGGCATTTTTTGACAAAGTTATTCGCAACCCCTGCTGGACCACCAGAATATAGAATAACAAACTGTGCGAGTCTGTGGAATGTGAAAGTTAAACATCAAACTTGGGCCTCTTCTGTTTCAGGACGGCTCCTCTCACCTGATAAAAGAGCTCTCTGATTTTAGATTGAGCCGGTGAGAAAGGAGAAACTCAAAGATGGAGGCAATTTGCCAGAAATCTGCAGTTCCCAGCATCGAGACATGAAACAAGCTAAAATAACTAGTGCACTAAGGAGGTGTATATTTAGATTGTGGCCTTTTCATGAGAGCACATGAGTGATTGAAAGTTTGTGGCAAACTCAGGGTCATCATGTATGTTTTTTTAGTATGCTGTCCCAGATTTGTGCTCCAGGCAAGAGCAACATGACCAGAGAAATAAACATGACTACTTATAATACTAAACATTTGTAAAATGCATTTGTTTTATTGTGGTGCAATTTTAAGGGGACTCAGATTCAGATTATGTATTACATTTTACATTAACCCTCATTTTTATTGATATAAAATGTACATATTGCTATTTTCGAATGCATACTTCAATTTGATACTAGTTATGTGAACACAGAAACACACACAGAATAGACAAGATTTGATAAGGCTTTAAAATTAAAGTTACTGCACAGAAAACAGATAAGAAATTAATTTTATTTAGTGGATGTGTTTGTTTTAACACCAAACAATACAGTTATCAAGAGAGTTATCAACATCAACTTTGAATCTCACTGTTTTTATTTACTGTACTGTATTTATTCAGGGTTTAGTTTTAGAGTAAATCATGTCTTGGAAAGATTTACAGTATATAAAATATAGTATTGGGCGTCACGGTGACGCAGTGGGTAGCACAAACACCTCACAGCAAGAAGGTTACTGGTTTGAGCCCCAGCTGGATCAGTTGGCATTTCTGTGTGGAGTTTGCATGTTCTCCCCGTGTTTGCGTAGGTTTCCTCCGAGTGCTCTGAACATGTCTTTGCCCCCACAGTCCAAAGACATGCGGTACAGGGGAAATGAATAAGCTAAATTGGCCATAGTGTATGTGCGTGAATGCAAGAGTGTATAGGGGTTTCTTAGTGTTGGGTTGCAGCTTGAAGGGCATCCACTGCGTAAAACATATTCTGGATAAGTTGGCGGTTGCATTTTATGCTCAAAAAACATAAATTAATTCACTATTGCATAAACATAATGTACAATCAAACTTGAATAATATATATATAGTAATACAGTACATCACAGTTGTCAAACTCAGTACCTGGAGGGCCGGAGCTCTGCATAGTTTAGCTTTAACCCTAATTAAACACACCTGATCAAACTAAGTCCTTCAGGCTTGTTTAAAACGTACAAGTAAGTGTATTGAAGCAGGGTGGGAATTAAACTGTGCAGGGCTGCGGCTCTTCAGTAACTGAGTTTGGCACCCCTGCAGTACATGATGATTGTTTATTGTAATTTAACTTTATACTATATATTTAAAAAATGTAATGTAGAAATGTAACAAATGTAAAGAAAGGGCAATGCAAGCAAAACATCAAAAAAATAGCTTTGTAGCATTTCATGTTTTTGTAAAACAAGTGTTAAAAACCCCCAAAAGTATTTAATTAAACACTTTGCATAACGTAAAAGAATGCAGTGTAGCAATCCAAGAAAAATAGGTGATTTGTGGACTCTCAAAATAATTAACATCAGCAAGAAGCAAGTATTTTGTGCTTCTGATTTGCAGAAAAATATCACACCCATCATACATAGGAAGATCAAGTTTTATCAACTAAAACCGCACCTCCGCTAGCATCTTCTTCATGCTCTAGTAAATGGTTTGTGCTTCTGGCTAGTTGTACATGCATGTTTCAGTGCACAGAAAGACCACTCTAAGCAAAGAATGAGCTATTGCTAAGATTTCTAGTAGATCTGGTGTAATAGCAAATGCAGCGTGTGGAGGCTTGTTGAACTCAAGATGTTTTGTCTTTGAAATCCTCGAGATGAACAATATTTCATTATTTATGCCTACTGCACCATGTCTCCTCCACTATTTAGATTATATCTGCTAAACTCTGGATTGCTGACTGTCTGGAAATTTGAAGTGTTTATTTTAGTTTAACTGATGTTTGTCTTGTTACCAAACAGATTCATTTGCACATTTTAATACCGTTTGTTTGTGATAAATTGTAATGCGTTCTAAACGTGTTTTTTTTTTGTCTTTACGGATTGGTAATAAATAATTTATCACTAAATTACTAATACGCAAGGAACTTTTTTTTACAAGAAAACTTTGAAAAACTTTAAAGAAAACTCCATTTGGAGGGCTAATAAAATAGTAAAACTCAAATTAACACTTTGTGTTCAATTAGTTATCTGTCTCTTGTTAGGAACTGCTTTCTTGGTGGGGCATTTTCCTGTAATTTATCAATTATCAAAAAACAACAATAAAAAAGCAAAAAACAAACAAACAAACAAACAATGATCATCAAAACCTGCAAAAATATAAATAACTTAATTCATAACTTCAGTCTTATCAGTCAGGTAGTCCCTGCAAAATGTCTTGGAGGGGTGAGGTGTGTGCAAAATAGCTACTGTATGGGGTGCATCAGGACTCTTCAGATCAGCCTGATCTCACGAGGAAACGTAAGTATTCAGTTTTGTCAGTTTAGTGGCTAGTTCATACGAATTTGTACGAGTTCAGTACGATTTTAAAAAGGAGGCGTGGCACCTAACCCCAACCGTCATTGGGTGATGAGCAAATCGTACCTATTTGAACGAATTAGATCGTACAAATTCATACAAAAAAAATCAAAAAGTAAATCAAAAAGTTACGAATTGCCATGAGATTGCGTTGTTCAGATCAGATTATGCTACACAACTCCATTTAGGCTGGATTATTGCTCTCTTGACGGATCTTCCAGTCAGTAGTGTGAAACCTCTCTAACTAAATATCTAATTAAGTTTATCAAAGCAACATTAGATTAGATCAACCAGTTTATGTTAGAACATTAAAATTAAAATTACAAAACATATCGACATTCATGAACAATAATAAATAAATAAATAAACTTTAAAATTTTGGAATTTTTGACTAGTACATTTCTGATGAATGCTAGACAGCAGCTAGCTCTCATTGCTGCACACTGAAGTTAAGCAGGCTGCGCCTGATCAATACCTAGACCACATGGGAAAGCTAGGTTGCTGTAGGAAGCGGTGTTAGTGAGACCAGTAGGGGGCGCTCAACCGTGGCTCTGTGTGGGTCCTGACGCCCCAGTATATTGATGGGGACTTTATACTGCTCGGTGAGCACTTTCAAATGAGATGTTAAACCGAGGTTCTGACACTCTGTGGTCGTTAAAAATCTCAGGATGTCCTTTTAAAAAGTGTAGAGGTTTAACCCTGGTATCCTTGACAAATTTGCCCTCTGTTCATCATGGCCTTCTAACCATTCCCATATCATAATTGGTCTCCTCTCCACCAATCAGCTGGTGTGTTGTGTGCGGTCTGGAGCAATATGGATGCTGCACACTGATGGTGGATGAGAAGCTTCCCCCCAAAAATGTGTAAAGCGCTTTGGTGGTCCAGAAAAGTGCTATATAAATGTAAGGAATTATTATTAAATTATGATGATTGACAACAACAACATATTGAAAGTCAACAACTTCAAACCAAGACTGGACTAAAGCATGTGAGCATTAAGAATGCCCTATTCCCTTTTTGAATTCCGAATTTTCAAGATTTGTTTTATACTGAATAGTCTAATTTGGAAAAACATTGAATGCCTTTTGAATGTTTGAAAACTGTTTGATCACATACAACAGATATGCGTCACAATAAGGTTTCAGAACTATGTTCAGGTTAATTTATAGATGTATCCTCAGTATACACATTTGACAACAGAAAACGACATCTCAGAACATCTTTGTGCTTTTTTAAGGAAATAAGGCAGCCAAGTGGCCAAGTGCCACTAAAAGAACATTGAAGAAAAACCTGAAGCTACATTGTAATTCCATTACACCTCATTGGAGAAAGTGCTGCGCTGCGGTTTTTAACTGTGCCTTTTGTTGAGGAGAAACCCTTTGGCTTTGATACAGCTTTTAGATGTTGAGTTACCACATGCTCATTAATAGAACGGACATACGGTGCCTGGTAATGCAATTCAGTGCTTCAGGGTGACCTGGAATGTCCTCAGATTTTCAGAAGAGCAGTGCAAGCCATAATAGGCCACAACAAAAGCCTCCTGTTCTTAACAGAAATATGCTTTTTGCTGTTGCTGTTTTTAGTATTTTCACCACTGACCCATAACGCACGATAAAAAGACTAAAAGAAGAGCTCAAAAACTGATTATTGTAAGACTGAACAGAAACTGTACAAATGCAATGTGATGAAATTGTTATTTTCATCAAGATTGTTCCTTATTTAACACATTGTTTTGTTCTTTTGTTGTTTGTTTAGGATGCTGTAGGAATGCCATGATGTTTTTGTCTTTTATACAAGCCATCTAGTGCAACTTACATTTGAAAATACAACAGTGAAGGATGAAATTATGTTTTCTGGTTGTCATTTAATGAAAGCATGCTGTACTGCAGAGAATTCACATTTTTTCATGTACTCCCAAGCTAGCTTCAGCAGAATAAAGGAACAGATGCCAAGATGTTTTATTAGACTATATAAATCACATTTTCTGGCTCAGAAGCACTGGAAAAAATCTATATAAATGTGTTTGGTTTTCAAATGTCAAGTTTTCTTCTTAGCTGAAAGTAATGAGGTCTGTGGATTTTTGTTGTGCACGGCTTACTTATAAAAGTAAAGTACCAGTCAATGATCCTTAATAAAAGACTTAAAACATAAAGAGTGAGCTGTTATCTTTTGGGAAAATGAATCATACACTGTAAAACCCAACAGTCAAATGCATCCAATGAAATGAGTGTAGTTAACTCAAAATTCACTGGAAATTAATTCTACTCTTTTGAAAAGAGTTTTGAACTCAGTGTTGCTGTGTGAAGCTGTTAATACTGTTTGTGAAATTGTTTAATGATCCTCTGCTAAGATTTTAAGAGATTGAACACGTTTTGGTTCTTTTAATGATGTGACTGAGGTCGCTGTAGTTTTGAGTTTCTCTTCAGTAATTTTTGCTTGTTAACAGCAGGTGCTCATCATTAATGCTCAATCAAGACTTACTTAATCACTTAATTATCTCATTACTTTAACTTAAAAAGAGTAAGTTCACAGTACTCATTATGATTAGTTTTTTAACTTGCCAGTAGGTTATAGTTTGTTACCTTAAAGGTGACCTATGGTGAAAAATCTACTTTTTAAGCTGTTTGGACAGACATATGTGTAGGTATAGTGCATAGACCGTCATATTGGGGTGATATAAACACACCCAGTCCTTTTTCTTCAACTTAACAACATAAAAACAGTGGACCAATCGAATCAGTTTTGAGACCGGCCGCACCGACTCCCCGCCCACTGAATTGATTGACAGCTGCGTATTAACATGTCTCCGTAGTAACAAGTATAATGAAATTAACATGACAGGGTGTGTGCAAAGCAACCAGGATTAAAAGGTCTGTTCAGTTTGCTAGGATCATCATCAAATGTGATCAAGAGAACAATCATAACAGCTTCAATCCGTTTTGTGGACGTTAAATCGTTTATTTTGTACATTAGCATTATCCATACAGCAGTAGATATTAAAGAGCCCCTATTATGGGCTTTTGAAAATGACCTACCATGTAGTGTGTAACACAGGCTCTAAGTGAAGTGAAATATCCAGCTAAGGCTTAAATCTGAAAGTGTTTAAAAATATTGATTCATTTATAAAAGAGTCGACTCCTAGTACTTTAAATGAATCGTCTTGATAAGGAGTCTTTAGCCATTTCGTTGTGACGTGGATATGAAACTTAAGCCCTGCCCAGTTGTTGTGCGCAAACCGCAAACCCCCGCATTAAGGGCATTAAATGTTTAACAAACGCATGAGAGAAATAAGGGGAAACGAGAGGGTAATATAAACATAAAAATGAATAGGCCTATTAAATAAAAAGCAATAAGCACAAATTTTAGGAGTTTAAACATTACTTTAGGCTAATACTTCTTGTTTGAATATGCTAAAAAGAGTTTACATATTTACATTTATAGATATAAAACTTTCCAATATATTTTAGTGTAAAACCCAAAACACTGTGTTTTGATTAAGTCTTAAACAATGATTAAGATTATTTTGGATAATGAAAGCATTTTCAAAAAAGCACTTTAATCCAAAAAGATTGAACAAAAGGACATTCCTAAAATAAGTGAGCTACACTTAAGTAGAAGTTTCCCAAAAAGAGAAAGGTACATCAATGTCACTTCTAAAACTTGTGCATAAACGAGACAGGAAAAAAGATACATTTTATAATCATACAAATCATTTGAGAATTATTTAATAAAAATAGTTATTTAACTTAATTTGTTAACAAACCTTTAGGGTGGCAGGATCAATGATAATTATTTTATTACAAGTCTGTAATATCTGTTTGAGTTAATATTTAGGATATTCACTAAAATATATAATTTAAATTGTTCATGGAGCTGAATGCAGTAACTAGTCTGTATAAAAAAAAGTAGAACATAAATCTATGCAAACAATCTAGTCATTATGACCAAATTATTTAACAAAAGATGATTACTGCAGTAAAACATTTGTAAGCTTTTAATAAGCATGATGTGTTCAAGAAAGAGATGACATAAAAAGTTAATCGTTTGTTATAAAATTTGTGAGACGGAAGTTGTCCAATAGGTGCATTCGACTTCATGCAGCGCTGCGCAGATGATCGAAATCTGTCTTAAAGCAGTGCATGCTGGTTAGAAATTTTGTCTGGATTGATGCTGCGCCAGTTTTAACCACTTAAAGACACAGAGAATAGACGTTGGATGTAAATAATATGTTTTATTTTAAAAACATTTATTAAACATCTAAAAGGTGCACCATACTAATCAAATAAAAAAAAACATTTAAACTAAAATATAACGAACGCAAGCAGAAATGTAACTGTGACAGAAATTAGGGAAAACATGATAAGGTATTATAGCCGACTGTACTATTCACTCTTCAAATAAATCTCACTATCAATCCCATTTTATCATGGCAACTAAAATAAAGTGAACTATAGTCTCTGCTGTCTTCCACATTGTTGAGATTGCGGAGGACATTTTCCCTGAACAGTACTGAACAGAACCGAATTTTTTGAACAGTACTATAGTAAAGTACTTCAATTAATCTGTTGTGGTAATACTATAGTTGCTATGGTAACACAACAAGTGTAATATAAACAAATGACCCAATGCTGTAGTTTTTTTTGTACAATATAGTGTATATTTTACTACAATTCACCACACTTTACTGAAGTAAAACTACACTTTGTATTTCATTTTATGAGTTCACCATTCTTAATAGTATGCTGAAGCATTCATTAACAAGTTGTTAAAAATACTAGTCTAAAACATAGGCAGTAAACCTTACACTCAAAAACACTAGTGTTTATAGAATTTTCCCTAACCTGTAGGTAAATAGTGTAGCAATATATAAACCATATCAACATTCTTGGGATAACAATTTAACAGGAGGATCTCTGGAGAGCAAAAGCACGAAAAGAGAAGGAAACACAAGACACAAATTGTGAGTTTGCATCATCTGCCGGAGCGAGAGCAGATCATTCGCACGTGAGCAGACAGTGTTTTGAGTGCATGCGAGGAGTTTTGTCCACGGACAGAAGAAACTGGTGCGTTCGCTCTCTCGTTTTACATGAATGCGCTCTCGACCTGTAATACTGCGCTTACGACCTGTAATACTGCGCTTATTTTTGTCAGTGAAATAACGCCATATGTACGTACATCCATCTCGCGAATGTACTGTCTTCTGCCATTTTCATCTATTTGCCGCTTTGCCGTTAGGGCTTAACGTTACCGCGAACCGGGCTGAGCCAATAGCCCCTGATCTCGAGCTCAGAGGCTGAAATCATTCCGCGTTCAAAGTAAAAAGTCCCAATAGCCAGAGGGAGATTAATGACAACACACACGTATGATCACTCACCACGAACAGAAAATAAAATTGCAGTATTTTTTATTTGTTATTTACTTGTGGGCGAAAAGTTTGTTGTAACAGTCTCGGCTGGGCACGACCAGCCGAGACTGGGTTCTCTCCAGGTGTTTGTTTTGTTTTTTTTTTCCACTCCTTTCGCTTGGACAAATGGCGGATGCAGAACATCAGAGCTCCATTCATACTGCTCACATTCATACTGTATAGAACACACTTTTCTGACAGTCGTGCACTACATTTACATTCAGATGTAGTACACACTCCAGCAGTAGCTGTGTGGACCGCGCATGCTGGAGTGACGTCAATCTTGTTGTTACGGTTGCCTCGTGGCGTGTGTTTGGCGCTCTGTCACGTAGATTGGTCATTTCCAATTTATGTCCTAAAATACATCCCCATTGGTTACTATTTTTTCAGTTTTACAGAGGGTACACAAACCCTTAATACCATTCTAAAAATAAATCGTCTGGAAGCGTTTTGATTCCTGGAGTGTCCACTTCTAGCCTATAGCTTTATCCTGCTAGCATCAGGCATCAGAAGGCTAAAGCTCTCAGCTTATTTCACTTACTGTCTTGGCTCTTCAGCCTGTGTAATGTGACTTGTGTGTCTATCTTTGAGTGCAGGAGAAGCATCAGTGGAGGCATTGGAGCTGCAGCTGGAGGCAGTGGAAGCACAGATTCGTTGAGACCTGGAGTTGAAAGGAGCACCGCTTCGGGAACGAGTAGGGATGGGTACCGAAACTCGGTACTTTATCGGTATAGGTGCTAAATTATAAAATACCAAAGTATCGATAAGCTCTGACGTTAACGGCTCTGTTATCGGTACTGGAGCATTATTGCTGAATAAACATTACTCACAGTAGCGTAATTTAACTGACCAACCTTTTCTAATTTGTCATGTTTGATATCCGTCTGCACAGTTGGCAATCTCGCATGAGAAATGCTTGTGTTTCCGGCGAACGCATCAAGTATAAAAGCTTTCACAGTTCTCAGCTGTGCGCACGCACTCAGCGGAGGCTCAAGCGTTGCCCGTTGCAACAAACGCAACAAGTTGTTTTCTTGTATAAGCGGAAACGCAAGCAATCTGGCAAGTGAAAGTGTCTTTCAAAAGTGCATTAAGCGCAATGAAAAGTAATGAAACGTTTTTGACTACTTACTACTAACTAGCTAAGCAGTCAATCACCTACATTAGTATAATATTAATAAATAAATAAACACACACATTCGTTTACAATAAAAACTGTACTTTTTTCTGCAAGAGCCTAAATAAATCTTAAACATTATAAATGCTTTTACATCAGCTGTATTCACAAATATAGCCTACGAATAGCCTAATAATAAACTATGCTTATTAAGAAATGATGGAGAACTGCTTATTTTTACATTGCAAGATGCTCCAAAACTGTATTAAAAACACAGTTAACTTCCAAAACACAGATAACTCATTTATGTGAATGCGTTAATGAAAATCATAAACATTATATCTCATACGGCATTTTGCAAGTCAAAGAGGGTATTTTAAACTGCAGGGAGCACAATAAAACAAGAAAGGTCCCGATTTCTGCCAGAAAAGTCAAACATGTTGATTTTTCTCCAAAAGAATGGTTAAAAGTCATTTTCCTTCAAACCAGTAGACATTCTTTTACAGGAAAAAAATGTTTTACAATTATTGGTTTCGTTTTATTTGACATTAAAAACGTAATAAAAAAGTGTTGTTAATTCTGATTAATCTGTTTGTGTATTTAAAAAAAATGTTATGAAAAAAAACATTAAATAAGTACTGATAAGAGAACTGTTAAAGTGCCGAACCGATAAGTGGTATCGATAAAAGTCGTAATATCGTTAAAACCTTATTGATACCCATCCCTAACAACGAGCCTTGCTTGACGTCTCCCGGGCTGCTGCTCGCTCATCTGAGGTAAGTGTGGGGTACAATCTCAACACTCCTTCCACCTCAGCCCTGTGTGTTTCTCTGTGCAGGTCCAGCGCATCAGGGATGCCCAGGTGTCGTTCACACTGATGCCAGGCTACCGCGGCCCTCGGGTTCACCAGCGGCGAACTCGAGCCAAGACCCGGGCAGGCGCTCTCCTCCACCACCTCCTCCGGTGTTTGAGATGCCCAATGAGAACCGATTCGTGTACCTAATAAGCCCCGCCTCTCCACCCCAAACGCTCTCTGCGAGACGGGACGCAACATCTGCGATTCCATCGAAGAGCCGCTTCAGGAGCCTGATGGAGAGCTGCTTCCTGCCACCTAGTGGAATAAAATTAAACCTTCAGAAAGAATATGGACCAAACAGATCTTAGACAACACAAAGAAAACCTTAAATTGCAATGAACAAAAAATGTGCAATATCCGACATGCATCTTAAAATGGGTAAGGTTTTCTGCAAAAGAAGAGCGTATTCATCAATCTACTCCGATGCTAGGGCACTCATTTGAATTCAATGAGGCAAAATTCTGTATGAACAACAACAACAAGCAATACATGCAACAGAACTGAAGGGGTTTAAATGAAAGCTCTTAAATTTATTTATACAAGCAATATAAATTATATAATTTTAAGGTTTGTTATTGTGTAAGTGTTAGTGTTTTTTCTTTCTCTCGTTTTTTTCAATGTGCATTCGTGTCATAAAACGCATGCATGTCATTTGAGATTTTGGAATAAAAAGATTTATATTAAAATCATTTGTGTGTAATATTCCTTGTAGACAATTTGTGTATAATATCTCTTTTTTATTTCTATTACATGGTGGGTTTTTGATAGCAACTTGGCGAGCATTTGATCTGTTTTTATGTTTGTTGCTAGGCTATATGTATTTTTTCATCATTGTTATTACATGCGTCATATTTGAGGGCAAAAGCGAAAATAATTTGTGCCCCCTCAGTTTTCATAAAGGATTAGTTCACTCAAAACCCTCCTGTCATTCCAACCTTCAGAACACCCATTTTAGAAATTCTATATTATGAAAAGGCAACTAAATTGTGAAATTAAAGCAATAGTCCAGAGATCTGGTCCCCGCGTCAGGCCAGGGTGCGCCCGTATAAACGGGCACGCGGCGGCTGAGGCGCACTCTAAACTCACACCGAAGAAAACTGAACTAGTGGATGACATGAAGGCCAGCAGTCTAATTCATTACATGTTTTGGTTCACTAGTTCTTCAAATACAACTCTCTTCTTGAGCTCTAAAGGGGAACAGCGCAAAAGAAATTTGCCGTTTTAGCAGAGACGCGAATGCCCGTTATTTTTACATTTGTTTTTCAGTTAAGGGTTAATAGGCCTATGTAGCCTAATGAGAATGTTAAGCCGGACACTGCACAGTCCCACAGTAGTCTACACTATAAATATTACTATAATTTATTATATTCATTATTATTAATATTACAATCAATCTATAAATATGACAAAACGCAGAACCCTTTTGAATTATATATTATTATATTATAACATATTATAACATCCTGGCGCCGGGCCTAATTCTCACACACACACACACACACACACACACACACACAAGCTATTTCAAGTTGGACGGCGACTTCGGTCCAGACAGGCACAAGTCCTCCAGCCGGGTCTTGAACACGGGTCCTCCTTGTTGCGAGGCGAGCGCGCTAACCACTGAGCCACTGAGTCGCCGTAGCGACAGCGGGAAAAAAACGTTGCCTTTTATAGTACCATCAAAGAGTCAACTCTGCCAACACAGTGTCTAGGTGACGAACTGATCAAAGAATCCTTAAATTCCTGCATAAATAAGTACAGAAACAAATATTAGTGCGGGCTAATAAATAATGAAATAAATTACAGCAATGTTGGGGAATTATGACAATATAGAAAGAAATAAGAAAGACTGTCTGTCAATCATCAGAAGCCAGTCCAAAATATACACTGCAAAATTGTTCTAACCGTCCACCAATGATGGCATAAAGACCGGCCTCTAATCATTTCACTTTAGCATTTTCTTATCCCCCAACATTGCTGTAATATTTTTCATTAATTATCAGCCCGCACTATTTTTTTCTTCTGCTTAGTGGATTTTATATTGATTGTTTTCTTGTTTTATTCATGCAGGGATTTGTGGATTCCTTTACTGGTTCATTTATTTAAAGTCGTAAGTGTCTTTTATTTTAAGACACATAAATGACACCTGACCCTGGATAAATTGGCTTTTTTTTTTAGTTATTTGTTTTGATTTTTTGGGGGCTTAATTGTTTATGCAGGTTTGGTCCTCCACAGCTCGCAGACAATAATAACAAGGTATGCAAGTAAAAAAAAATTCCCAGGTTCTGCTGGCTGCAATTTGCGAATTTTCATTGCCAATTTTGAGCCAATTGTTATGAGATGTTTTGGTTCAATTTGGAATTTCCCCAGCCATTGCAGAGCCCAGGGGACCAACGGACTAGCTCCAGCTTGGCCTCCGCTGGTCCAAAGTAATCTATAGAATCCGCTATATTTTATGTTACCGATACGAGCGCTGTTTCTTCTCGACGGTGAGTCACATTTTCAACTGTCACCCAGACTGCAAGGACAGACTCAACACAACTCTTCGAGCAACGTGCTGTCATTTTCCTTGTTTAAATGTCTGTTTATTTGTATTACTAGCCGTTTTAAAGGGCAAAGTGCGCTTCCCACAATGCATTGCGGCAACGAAACACCTATCAAGGGGATCGCTGCGTTCCAGACGTGTCTTTCCCGCTTTCTGTGTGTAAATAATGTCGAGAACGCCAAACAATGCAGTGTACTCTGACGAGGGAGCGCGAGACGGGCCGTGGGACACGTAAAACTCACTGAAACTCACCCTTCGTTGGCCTTTTGATTGACAGGCAATCCGGCCAATCACAACGCCGCTATGCTTTGCCCACGCCCCGACGACCAGGAAGAGACAAGTACACCCGCCTGCAGCCTGCAGATTGGGGCGGGGCGGTATATGGGGCGGGGCTTTATGTGCAGGAACTGAACATATCGCCCCGCCTACAACTTTTTCATTGGTTAACAGAAACATATTTACGTTGACGTCATATGCTTAATGCTTTTGAATTGATTCCGGATTTCATGACTGCATGGTGAGTTCACATCTTATGTACACGCCACGAGCTACGTATTATTTGTAATTCATTAAAGTCCTTAATTCTTTAGCTGTGTGTAGCTGAAAAGAGATGTTAAGTTTTAAAGCCTTGTAAAAGTTAGGGTTGGCGTTTTCCAGGGTGATCGTCTTATTCACTTAGATTAATGTAAACTTTAAAGAGTTTTGAGCAACACAGTCTATCAAATGAAGTTTATTGATATCAAAGATATGAACAAAATGTATATTTTTCTTTGTGGCTTGTTCTCTAATTTACATACACTGATAATGTTACTGCTAAATATATACAATATACAACTTTTGATTCATTGCCTATTGATCTATACTACCTTCTGCTTGCAGATCATTGGCATTGATATAGCCATCACTATAATTGTTGTGGAGCATATTCCCTGTTTTATTTTACCTCAGTTCTTTCTCTCTTTTTGTTTTAATGCATGGTGAATGTGAGCTGGGGGCATGCTTAGTACAAACATATTTATCTGTTTGAGTTTAACTTTAATATGCTGTATTTTAAGCAACAATTTGGCCTGATTTTTGGCTACTTTTTTTACAGATGCCACCTGAGATTCTGCGGCGTATTCTCTATAGACGTACCATAGAGGATGGTGATGGGGCATTTCTGCAATTCTCACTGACATGCAGGACATTATGAGCCATTGTCAGCGATCCAAAATTCAAGGAGCAGGCTCACTACATCTGACTGGACAGTAAGTAATTTATGGTTATTTATTTGAAAATAGTGATTACTGGGGAAAGTGCTTGGCATATTCCATATTTGTTTATCATTGTTTTCATCATAAAGTAATTCTTGTTTGTGTTGTGTGTGTGTGTGTGTGTGTGTGTGTGCATGTGTGTGTGTGTACATGATAAAGAGTACAAAATATGCCAAGCACTTTTTTATGGAGCGAGATTAGTATCTGAAGTATTCAATCAGAGGAGAGCTGTATTCGATATCACCCACTCTGCGCTCCGTTTGTGCAGTCAGTTCCTCTCCAGCATGGCGAACGGAAAAAGGGATGCGCAGGATTCAAGCATTAAATTCCCTGACTTTCACTGACTAAACCATTATATCTAATGAACGTAAACAGGCTGTTGTTGTGCTTTAGTTGCCTAGCCTACGTAAAATATACCCTATCATTCAGTAATAAATATATAAATATAAGCATTTTAAACGTTTCTTGTGATTCTTTTATCTTTATTTAGCCAGAAAGTAAAAAAAAAATGACAATAAAAACATGACAACATAAATTAAGTGTTTATTTGCTTATCATGGGCTGTAGTAAACTTATCTCCTTTTCTCAGAAGGTGAAAATCGAACATAAATCAGGCTAAAACTCCTGTAGTCTCAGCTCAGCTGTAGGCTTTATTTGACTGGATTTGACTGACTAAGGCAGCGACTCTGAACACAAAACTAAAGTGCTGTCCAGCTGAATATTCTGATTTGTTGGTGGTTAAGGACATTATAGCCCGAATAATAAATTAAATAGGCTATTGTGAATGTGGTATATGTTAATCTGGTTTATCTTTTTTCAACATTAAATGCATGTTTTGTCGTGTGTTCTAATAAGTTTCAATTTTGCTTTAGCCTACGTGGATGCGTGGGAGAAATGAGCCACGACATGATCGTCTTTTCAGTATAACTTTTACTTAACGTCTTGAACAATGCAGATACACTCACACAGTACAAGTGGCATAAACAAATAGCTTACTATGAGGCGCCGTGTAGGATTTAAATCAAACTTCGCTTATCAACACAGACATAAAACACGTGCATATACACCTATAAATTGCTCGCATATACACCTATACTATTGGATTTTCAAAACAACATATATGAAACTTGCGCATATACATATAAACTTCATGCATGCATACACCCACATACACACGCACATACATATAAACTCAATCCTCGCATAAACACCCACATTAACACACACACATACATATAAACTCACTGCATGCAAACACACCTATACACACTCGCACATACATATAAACTCGATCTATGCATATGCACCCATAAACTCTCACATATGAATGTAAACTCGATGTGTGCATAAATACATAAATAAAACTCGTGCAAACAAAGTAAAACATATATACAGTTAGTTGTGTATATACATATATGCAAGTGATTTCATATGTGTATATGCATGAATTCTTAGTTTAAGAGGAAGTTATTTCACTTTAAAAGGAAGTGGTTTAATTTTAGCAACCTTTGAGCATAAATGAACAAGGTCATTATTTGTCATGAATCAGGTTATTGCAAAGCTTAGGAAACTGAAATAATGTGATTAATGGAGGAATTACATCTGTTGAAAAATGAAAATAGATTATGCTAATTATACATTTTTTTAAAAGATAATGCTAAGGAATGCTCCTGCAAAATAAAGGTTTAATATGCAATTAAATTATTAGTAAGCTATGGGTTTAATAAATATATAATATATATAAATATAGGTTGCATAAGTATTTTTTAAGAATAAAATATGTTTGTTTAATGTTTGTTTTTAATGTTTGTTTTATTATGTCACTATTCGTCATGAGTTACGATACACACTTATGTCCAGTAGGGGGCAGGAATGCACTTAAGTGGGTTTTCCTGTCACCAATAAACAGGCTAATGCACCAAAACGCTGGATGCCAGCTGCTGTAAAAATATAAGTAGTTATTAAATAAATGTCCAGAGGATATATATATAGCTTTCCCATGGGGTTAACTTGACCAACATGATGTACAGAGACTTTTAATCAGCGTTTTCTTTTTTGTATGCTGAATAATTACCAATCAAAATGATACCAAAATCTCGCAATTGTGACATCCACATTGCAAAAACATAAAAAGCTTAATAATTATAATAATTAAAAAACAAAGCAAGAAGGGTAAAGACTGCATTAACATAGAACAGAGGAGTTTAATTGTTTGAGTATACAGTTTTTATAGTTCTGGTTGCTTTTCAACTTGAACGTCTTTTAAGGGTTTTATCTGTCCATTTATATTTGTGTATGTAATCACCTAATTAAATTAAAAGGTTTAAAATAAAAATATTTTTTATTTTATATAGTCTATTTATATAGACTAATAATTTATATAACATATGTTCATAATTTAACACATTTAATACCTCTATTAATTACATTCTATTTCGTGATAAATATGTTTGTGAATTTTTTTAGTATGTTTGCACGAGTGTTATTTGGGTGTTTATACACGCATTGAGTTTAGGCATTGGGGCTATATGCCAGTATAGGTGTATTTGCATGCAGTGAGTTTGTGTATGTGCGCGTGTTGTTGTGGGTCTATATGCAATGATCAAGTTTATATGTATGTGCGAGTGTGTATAGGTGTGTTTGCATGCAGAAAGTTTATATGTATGTGCATGTAATGTAAATGTGGGTGTTTATGCGGGAATCGACTTTATATGTATATGCAAGTGTGTACAGGTGTGTTTGCATGCAGAAAGTTTATATGTATGTGCGTGTAGCTATATGTGGGTGTTTATGCAAGGATTGAGTTTATATGTATGTGCGTGTGTATGTGGGTGTATGCATGCGTAAAGTTTATATGTATATGCGCAAGTTTCATATATGTTGTTTTGAAAATCCAATAGTATAGGTGTATATGCGAGCAATTTATAGGTGTATATGCACATGTTTTATGTATGTGTTGATAAGCGAAGTTTGATTTAAATCCTACACGGCGCCTCAAAAGCAACCTCTATATTGAACTGAACTTCCCGTACACAACGTACCTCAGTGTATTCTCTCTGATTGACATAACTAAACAGCCGATGGAAATGTGAACAGAAAAAAACACAGTGGATAGATTTAAAGGGACCATGCCCTCTTTACTACAGTAGTTTTTTTAGCCTAATCTTGTTTAGGCGATCATTTGGAGTTTTACGTTTCAAAGGTCTGAAAAATCAGTAGGACATGTTAATCTTATTTGCAGTGTTGGGAAAGTAATACAATACAAGTCACTAAAGAAAAGGAGCTAAATGTGTGACTTTTTAAGGAAAGTAATGTGTAAATAGTCTATTGTTTTTTTTGCGTTTAAAAAAAGAGGAAGGTTTATTTGCTTATTTGCAGTTATTCATAAGCATTTACATTTTAATTTTTATACATTGGCTTAATTAAATATACTTGTACTACATTTTATTTTATGAAATGTAAAATTTTTAGTTAGGCTACATTTGGAATGTCTCATCACTCCTCATTACTGATCTGAATGCGCCACCTACTGGAATGATTTAGCATTTTTATTCTGTATTCTGTAAAGTCTTTTCTGCATGAGTGATTAATGCGGCATAATATCATATCATATCATAATATTAATGCGGTAAATTGACCGAGCTGGGAAGAATCGCGTCAGTTTTAATTTTATAAATTTTCATTTTAATTTTATTATAATTTTTTTCATTAGCCACGCGTTATTCTCTGTGTGCGGTAAGTTATTCATGACACAGATGACAAGTAATAAAATAAAATAATAAACAAACAGGCTAATTATTGATAATAATAAAAAACAAAGGCAAAAAAAAAAACTAAAACAAACTTTATTTATTAAAACCGACGTGATTCTCCTCAGCTCTTCTCTTCTGTGATGCAGCTGTAGGTTGGAGGGCAGGTTATCACAGCAGTGATCAGCCTAATTTAAAATCCTGAACAGCATCAAACATGTTTGAAATGACTCCGATTTGTGTTGAAAAAGATCCCGGAAAGTATTAATACTATATTAATATTCTACATATTACTAAAGCACAACAACAACCTGTTTACGTTCATTAGATATAATGGTTTAGTCAGGAAATTTAATGCTTGAATCCTGCGCATCCCTTTCTCTGTTCGCCATGCTGGAGAGGAACTGACTGCGCAAAAGGAGTGCAGAGTGGGTGATATCGAATACAGCTCTCCTCTGATTGGCTGAAAGGTTACGAGTTGCCTGCCTTTGCCAGGGCAGTCTCAAAAATACACACACGTACCCAGGGGGAGTCGTACGTAAAGAGGATTTGCACATTCTCATGAACTCGCAAGATTTAAACATTCAAAACTTTTTGTACAATCTTATACATTTGCAATTGGTGTTTTGCATTTGTGAAACGTATTTTATGAATATGTATTTTTATTTTGTGCACGTGAGTTGTTTTTGTGAATATATATATAAATATTTTACGCACGTGAATTTGGTTTAATGCACGTGAATTAGGCTACGCATGTGTACATCGTGTTATTTGCGTAAAATACTTTAGATACTAGTCTCGCTCCATAAAAAAGTGCTTGGCATATTTTGTAGTCATTTCTGTAGTCATTTTGTAGTCATTTCTGATTCCATACTTTTTACAGTACTTCATTAGTTATAAAACTTTAAATTACGTTTGTGTCTTGCTTAAAAATGTTCTTGATTTTATTTAGGTGTCATCAATCAGAGTGCCATATACTTTGACGAAGTGTGAAGTGAAAAAAAAATGAAAAAAAGTTACAAACATATACTTCCCTTGATAAACAATATCTTATTCCTGCTCTAAATAAATCAATAATTTTCAAACTCAAAGCAGTGCAGTATTGAAAGAAAAACAATTGGACACATGCCCAATACTTTTAATAGTCTTAAGTCACAACATGTAATGTTAAAATTTTCAGTTGTAAATTTTCTGTAAAATATCCCATTCATTTAAAGGTAATTTTTTAAAGGTAATTAATTTTGGGATCCTGTCTAATATAATTGTCATAATATTTTTAGAAGAAATATCATTATGAAATTCACATAACCGTTTTCTTTATCGATTATATTCAGAATTTATTCATTTACATAATTAACATATAAAACACTCAGCAAGAATACCCACTTTTGTGTGTTTTTTTATGTTTATTAACAATAAAAACTATATTTAAGAAGTTGTAAATGCATTTCCTGTTTACTGACACCATGTAGTGGGGATCGACACTATTACAGTACGTTTCCACTAACCAATGAAATTACAGGTGGGCGTGGCTGAATGTGCAGCTCCGCCCCAGATGCTGCGCCGCCCCGATCTGCGGGCTGCAGACAGGGGCTTCTCGGAAGAGAGCAATTAAGAGGATTAATTCGGTCCTCTTAAAGTTTCGTAGATCTGTCATTGTTTTGTCTTAATTCAGACCCTTGATATTCCGGCTTTTTGTGCTTTGAATTATGTGTTGGGGAATTGGTATATTTATACATGTATTGACAAGGGTGGGCTTAGTGATTTGGGGGCCCTAAGCAATTCCAGGTATGGGGCCCTAGCATTGTTGAAAAATGAACTGTATGTTAAAAGGTATG
>CAIGQZ010032266.1:4467295-4508770 GCA_903798205.1 Danio tinwini | reverse complement strand
CAAACTAAAAACTACTTCCAAAAATATTCAGCTTTGATATTAATGAGTTTTTTGGGTTCATTGAGAACATGGTTGTTGTTCAATAATAAAATAAATCCTCAAAAATACAACTTGCCTAATTATTCTGCACTCCCTATATATATATATATATATATATGTATGTATATATATGTATATTTGAACGCAAAGTGAAGAGGTTTGGGGGCAGAGGGGCAGTGGCTTTAGCCACCGGGCCACCCCCCCTGTGCATGGCCATGATGTATTTTATAGTGTGTGCGTATCCCTCAAAGCTGTTTAGAATTAAATGCTTAGAAATGGTGTGACCAAAGTCCCTAGTCTTTAGTACGTGCCTTTCATGTACCCCTTGGCCACATTGTAGCCCAATATTGTCAATAGACTGGACTGTCTTAGCAACTAGCTAAATGTTAAGGAGGATTAATCAAAAATACAGTACAAATTATAAAATTGTGAAATGTTATTGCACTTTAAAATAACTGTTCAAAAGTAGTTTATCATTTCATTTAATCATTTATTCCAGTGATTTTAATGATGAATTGTCAGCTTCAGTACTCCAGTCTTCAAAGTCACATGATCCTTCAGAAATATGTTTAATATTAATACTAATCATTATTATTATTATTATTGTTATTATTATTATTATTAATAGTAATAGTAATAAATCAATATTGACTGGAGTAATAATTTCATTTGGAACTACATACAATAAAAAAGCAGTTATTCAAAATTGTAATAAATATTATCATTTATTATTTAAAGAAACCTAATGTTAAGTTACTAATGTACAATTAAAAGAAATAAATTTAAAAAACAAGGTCACAAACTATGTCATATTTCTACTTTTTTCCCCAAATGTTCTCAAAATTCTCCCTACCTGCCTCTACTCTGATCACTGGCAGACTGGTGTCACTAAAATCTCTGATTGTGAACAGCAGCAAGAAAATAATAATAAACGGTCCATTTAAATGATTAAATTTAAAACAGAAGCAGATGGATTTGACTGTACAAGGGAAATAACTCATGCCAGCGGTGCCAAATCATTTGTTGTGGATATGCAGAGGTATGATGATCTGCTCTCAGGCTGCAATGTGAGAGGCGGCTAGGTAGCGATGTGTCGCCTTTGAGCGCTCTGAGCGGGGGAGAGACCGTCGGCATCACCCGCAGCTCGTTGCAAAGACTAACATTAGGAACAGTACGGCACAGACAGGAGAGTCCCTAAAAATCTCTAGTAACACCTAAAAACATTTGCTATTCGCTTTTTTTTGTTGACAATTTGGCACTAGGGGAGTCTGAAAAGTCGCTAAGCTGACAACTCGGGCAGGCAATGTAATTGAACTGAAGCGCTCACACCTCGCTCATGTGCAGTACAGATGGAATGTTCCATTATTCATGGGGGCCCCCCGATTTTGAAAAGTAGTAATAACGTTAAAATATTAACAGTTATAAACAGATTTTACAACATAGGACAGAAAATGTATAAAAGAGCTATATGATTAACATAGGCTTCTTGGCATTGGTCGGGGCCCCCTAATTCCCCGGGGCCCTAAGCGGCTGCTTACCTCGCTTATATGGTAAGTCCGCCCCTGTCTGTATGGGCTTCCCGAGGGAGAGCGGGAGGTTGCCGCTTGCCTATGGCACACTGACAGGCACGTGGAAACGGTGGGCGTGAAGGACTAGCCTTAAAGGCGGAGTACACAAAAACCACTACCTGATGGTTAGAGCTATAAAATAGAAACTTATGAAAGGTATAATAAAAATTCTGATGGGTGTTTTGAGCTGAAACTTTACAGACACATTCTGGGGACACAAAAGACTTGTATTAAATCTGGAAAAAGTGGTAACCTAGGTGCCCTTTAACTTATTGGGTTTTACAGCATAAACCAAATCTGACTTCATTGTGTCTTTGATGGCAATGAGCTTTCCATTTTTTTCATACTGAAAGAAACAATGAAGCATGACATTTGACAGAATTGGAGATGATCATAGCTAAATTATTTTTTATGAATAGCCTAAACCTATAAATATCTAAAAAAAGAAAGAAGGAATTAAAGAAAGAAAGAAAATAAAAAGTATGGTTGGACAGTGGGAATAAATATTTATAGCTGTGGAAAATTTCTATTAAATGTTGAAATGTTAAATGTCTGAACCAGAAAAAAAAAGTCTGAAAAAAAAAACATTTTCTGTGTCTTGCTGACATCTGGTGGAGCTGCAGTACATTTCGCGGAGGTTTTTGTGTTTGTCCTTTACACGCCGCCGTTGTTACGTAATCAGAAGGTTAAACAAGACTAGCTTGGAGTAGGCTAACAGCTAACATACACACTACAAAATTCAGGTAATGACAATTTTAATTAAACGTATGCGTCGTTGTTGCGTATCCACAAATAAATCGCCAAATACATAAAACGCTATGTTTCATTATTACAGTAGTAATTGTTGTTATTAGATGTAACTTAGCTCTTCGACTTGCTTTAGCCAATGGGCTAAGGCATGCTTAAAGAAACTTTGTTTACATATTCATTTTTCCGTTTTAAATCCGAATGTTTTAGTCGCGTATAGTCGTAAGTTGTATTCTTTCTAATGCAATTTAATGGCGTTAATGTTTGTAACGTGAACTAAACACAATCAGACAGAAATTAATGTGTTATTACTTACAGTTGGAGTATTATGTAATCAAATTTAAAAAGAGCAAATGTTACAACTTAGGATGATTGTAGCAGATTTATTTTAACTCTCTGGTTTTTCTTTATGAAATAGTATAAACATAGGTCTCATCCATGTTTTATCCATGTTTTTGTCAGATGCCCAGTAAATTATTAGAGTGTGTTGTGTTTGAACTGTATTTTTAAAAAGACAAATGACATCTGCTTACAATATTTACAATACAATTCAACTGCTTACAATAAAGGTGTCAGTTAGTGAGCATCAACATCAAAAATGAGAAATGGCAAAAAAAAAGCCTAATTTTAATATTTCTGAAGATACATTTGATCTCACATACAATATTAGTTATTGGCGCCATTAAATGAAATGGTAACATCTTTAGATTGTAATGAGTCAGTAGTAAATTAGCAAACAACATGCCTTGGAAAAAAAAAACTAAAATTTTTTTAATCAACACCCCTGGCTTGTCACAGTCCAGATTAACATGCGAGAATGGTTGAGTTTCAAATTAAATCAACACTCTGAATATTTTTTTTAAAGACTTTCGAAAAGTTTAAATTATGATTACATTATTTTACAGTATTTGAAGTGCCTATGATAATAAAAACAAACCATAAATATTAATTATCACAGTATATTGTGTTACTGAACATCAGCATATTTATGTAACTCTATACATTTTTTCTACCTACAGGTGAACCGTAAACAAGAGAAGCCCAACAGGATGGCCAGTGTAAGTGAACTGTAAATCTCACATCTATTTTAACTGCTTTGTCTTGAGTCCTATGTGAAAATATTTTCTCGCTTCCATGGGATAGTGCTTGTTATTGTTTAGGATGCTTTACGAATGTCATGATGTTTTTGTCTTTTATGTATGTCAAAACTATTTGGTGCAACTTACATTTGAAAATTCAACAGTGAAGGATGAAATAATGTTTTGTGCTTTGTCTTGATTCCTATGTGAAATATATTCTTGCTTCCATGTGATAGTGGTTGTTATTGTACCCCTATAAAGTAAAAGATGAAATCTACAGGTAGAGACGTGTAAGTGTTTGCTGTGTTTTGTCAGGTGCTCTGCAGCAGAGCTCGGCTGGTGAGGTACCTGCCAGGGCTTCATGTTCTAGTTCATCGTGTTGTAGGAGCAAGAAGTTTCTCTGGGGCATCGGGATCAGATGAGCCACACCTGAACACAACACCTGACATTGGTAAACAACTCTGTTTCTCTGTAGAATATCAAAGCAACTGCTATCTAGTGTAAAAAGAGGTAACGGTAATTCATTTACAATTCAACTTAATAAAACAAGATATTTCACATGCAGGTCATTATTTGCTCATGTATTTCTAATTAATGATGTGTTTGAAGAGTTGAAGTTTTTTTTACTTAAATGATCTCTTTTATTTCCAGCACCAAGGACTGTGTGGCCGGATGAGAGCATGGGCCCATTTGGACCTCAGGATAAACGTTTCCAGTTGCCGGGTAATGTAGGTTTTGACTGTCATTTGGAGAGTCCAGTGGAGCAGAGAACCACAGCGGTCCACTGTGTGATGCCAGATGTGCTCACTGCCCAGTCCAACAACCAGAGACACGACTTCATCCTGGCTCAGTTCATCAATGAGCTTCATGTAGGATACTTTCAAAAACTACTAAAATCTTATTTTCTAGTAAATCAATAAAACTTTTTAATCAATAATTCTATTGGTAATAATTGTGAAGTCATTAATTGTAGTTATTATTTTTTTATTTGATGATTATTATTTATTATTATTATTAATAATATTTGTTTACAATTGACCACTTTGACATTTAATATTTGAAAAGTGAGAGTAAAGTCTTCACAATCACTAGGAAAGTTAAAATTGATGTTGCTTGTTCATTTTGTAATGAATATAGGATCGTAACATTATTATCAAAATGAAAAACGTTATGTAATATTCTGTAACACTTTTAAAGTGTTTTTTTTTACAGTTTAACAATTAGTTTAACTGTTGAGTATTAATATTTAATTATGTTTGCTTACTCTTTGTTTAGGATTAATTGCATGTAATTATGCATAATGTATTGTAATTACTATAGTAAGTATATGGAACATTTGTAACAAACACACCTTAAAATAAAATAAAGTGGTAGCTAATATTCAAACAATGTTTTTGTTTTTCTTCCTGTTCTTGTTTTTGAAATAAGTCACTATAGCTCACCAAAGCTGGTTTTATTCAATCAAATTTTAAATGAACTATTATAATATATATTTTATTATATTTTTTCAGGAAGACGATAAAACATCCACAGCAAAGAACATGGATGAAGCAGATCAGTTTTTTGATTATTCCAGTGTGGAGTGTGCCATTCAGTCTTGCCCTGAGTTGTTAAAGAAAGGTATGCTGTTTTATTAAGAGTATTTCAGACTGCTAGAATGCACTTTAAATGTTGTTTGACTTGTCGAAATGTTGTAATGTAAAATCCCACCACAAGGGGGTAGCATTTACATCTGTATTTTGACCACTTAATAATGTGCTCTGCTTGAAAATGTAACAATAATATTTAGTATGTAATTTAAAAATAGATATCAGTTTTTGTTACTGTAGTTGATGTTTATTTAAGCATGCTTGGCCTGTTTACTTAATTCAGATTTTGAGTCCATGTTCCCTGAGGCCCCGTCGACTGGCATGATGGTGGTCACTGTGACACAGAGGACACAGAACGACATGACGGCCTGGACTGAGCAAGTAGACCAGGAAAGAGAAGAGCTGCTGGCTAAAGTGAGTTTATAGATACTGTGACATCATTTCTGAAATAAATACCATATATATATACACACATATATAATTTCGATTAACTAGGATATATTTGGAATGTTTTATTTTGATATTCATTTGAATGCAAATTTATTTCTGTCATTGAAATTTAATTCTTGTAATTGGCTTAACTTGATTATTTAGTGTCACATGATCCTTTTCACTTCATTAGTTTTTACTTTAATATTTACTACTGTTATTATTATGGCCAAAAGTGTTCGCAACAGAAAAAATATTGCTTTAACACAATCAAACATTAACAAAACAATCATTAACAAAATTAATATTATGTATATTGTATGCAGCGGATGCCCTTTCAGCTGCAACCCATTACTGGGAAACATCCACACACACTCATTCACACACATACAGTACTGACAATTTAGTTAACCCACGCGTACACAGGGAGAACATGCAAACTCTACACAGAAACGGCTACTGATCCAGCCGGGGCTCCAACCAGCGACCTTTTAGCTGTGAGGCGATTGTGCTTTACACTGCGCCACCGTGCTGCCCTTAAAAGATATTCAGTAACACTATTTCAACATATATAATAATAAGCAACGTTAAGAAATCAGCATATTAGTATAATTAGCGACATTAAAACCTGTAGTATTGTTGCTAAACAAATCCAGCTTTGACATCACATAAAGAAATTACTCTTTATAATTATAAAAAAATTGAATAGAAAGCATTTTATTAAACAAGTAGCTTTTATTTATATACACTGTGCCTAACCGAAGTTGCTGTTTCTTCATATCAATTACTATTCATGTTTAGCTCCTCCCTGTGACTTTGTTTTGTCCTTTAGTGCAGTTATGTGGTGGCAGTAGGGTAAATGTCCTCCAGAATGTGTATGAGAGGGAGCGCTCTGTGTTATTTACTGTCTGTGGAGTCACTGTTGATCTGGCATGAGGCCCTGCTTTAGGAATGCTGCAGGGACTGTATTCTTCTCATTCTGATGTTTGTTTGTGAGTCGGTACATTTAAAGGAGACAATTGTTACCGTACATGTGCCAAAAATGACGCAACCTTACCTGAATGGAGGCTCTACGTTTATAGCCATTCATTAGAGATGAATGAATGACGAGGCCTGATCATTTTTGTTGTGTTCAGTTTATTGAAGGTGCAAAGGAGATTTGCCACGCTCTCCGAAATGAAGGATTCTGGGCCGATTTCATAGACCCATCATCTGGACTTGCAGTAAGTCATACATAAATGTAATGTGAAGATGAAAATTAGAGAACAAATTACACTTTCTTAGATTTGGAAAGTCACTGCCTAGTCCTATGTAACATTTTAAGCATATTTCAAAATATAATAAATAATAAATGTCTAATTTCTAAATTCAAATTTCAGTACCACTTTAATTTAGGTCACAATTCACAGTATTAACAAACAATTAACTAACACTACTAGCTTAATAAACTACTAATTGGCTGTTTATTATAGTTGGTAAGGTAAAAGTTGGGTTTTGGGGAAGATTAGGGATGCAAAATAAGAACATACTTCATAAGTAGTGGTGTAACAGACCACAAATCTCACGGTTTGATCACAATATGGTTTTTAGTCACAGATCGGAGCATTTTTCTGATCAGCCAAAAAGGAGAGGATACAAATGCAATTTGCTTTCCATTCATTACAAAAACGGTACTGCAACAAAGGTATCAGTTGTAACAAACAGCTTAGAACCTGTAATTTTATTAAAAATAAAATAAAGAAATAGTCAGCTGAATAAAAATTGTAAAATATTCAATACTGTGAAAAATTCAGTGTTACTACTACTGTTGCTGATAACACTAATGTATAAATCTAACATTATAATTTGTACAACCCATATTTATTTTTAGTCTCATTTTCAATAAATGATTCTGTTATTAACTCATAAAACTTCATGTTTCATTGCTTGATGGATCATTTTTGAAGAATTATTCATTCATTCATTTTCTTTTCGGCTTATTCCCTTAATTAATCCCGGGTCGCCACAGCGGAATGAACCGCCAATTTATCCAGCACATCTTTTATGCAACGGATACCCTTCCAGCTGCAACCTATCTCTGGGAAACATCCATACACACTCATTCACACTTATACACTACGGACAATTTAGCCTACCCAATTCACCTGTACTGCATGTCTTTGGACTGTGGGGAAAAACGGAGCACCAGGAGGAAACCCACGCAAACTCAGGGAGAACATGCAAACTCCACACAGAAATGCCAACTGACCCAGCCGAGGCTCGAACCAGCAACCTTCTTGCTGTGAGGCGACAGCATTACCTATTGCGCCACTGCGTCACCTGAAGAATTATTCAATGGCATATTTTGATGGCTAGTTGTCACCACCTATTGGTTAATTAATGTAATTGCTGCCTACAACTTTCATTTTTGAGTGTCGTTAAATGCATATGACGATTATTTTAATCTTTACCATAAACGTTAGTGGTTTTATCTAAATTACAAATCAAACTATTATATGTCTCAGTACTTTTGTGTTATTTGGCTGTTTGTAACTTCATAACTAACTCAAAAGACTAAAGACTCAATCTCTTTCTTGATTTTTGTGTTTTTCAAACAGATTTGAATGCAGCGATTCGAAGGATTAATAATAAACGTATGCAAATCACCATCATTTATAATTTGTTGCGTGGGTGTTGAGATCCCAATCTTTTAATTATTAATCGTGCAGCTAACACTAAATGCATTAATGCAGGCTAAACAAGTAGTGACAGAAAACACCTTTAATGAAACCATTACATCCTGAATAACCGACCACAACTTCTTCCATCATCATTACATTTTACAGGAAAGCCTAAATGCTTTCATACATGTGATTTAAATGACGCGAGAATGTAGGATTAATCTACCAGTAAAAAAATGTATTAATCTGAGGGTCACGTGTGTTCCGAACCATGGCTTGTGATCAGAAGAATCACGTAGTGATCCGTTACACCCCTATTTATAAGTACTAATGAACAGTCGTCTTATTAATAGGCAGGTAATAAGCCAGTAGTTAATAGCATGAATTGTGACCTAAACTAAAGTGTAACCTAAGTTTTAAATAATTAAATAAAATTTTATTTCATACACAGTACAATATGCAGTGAAATGCTTATACAACCAACAGTGACCTTAATAAAAAGCTAAAGTAATATTGGTACTATCAATAACAATCGAAATTTAGATTTTCATAATAATACCAATCTTTAACATTTTTCAATCTCTCTGTCTTCAGTACTTCGGCTCATACACAAACAACACGCTCTTTGAAACCGATGACAGATATCGGCATTTAGGCTTTCAGATCGAGGACCTAGGCTGTTGTAAAGTGATTCGGCATGTGATGTGGGGGACGCACGCTTTTGTAGGTACACTTTTCACCTCGGCCCCATCCAACAGCCAGATTATGAAGAAGCTACAAGGGGACCTGAGTTAAAGATGCTGGCTCATCATGAGAACACTATGAAATATCAAAACCAAACCTCACCTTTGAGCTGACTAGCACAGTCAATAACACTTACAGCTCACAAATACACCCAATGAAGCTGCCTAATGAACATTGCAGGTAATGAGTATTTATTTTTGTAAAATAAAAAGCACTTGGGGGACTTTATTGTAGGTGTGTGTGCTACAGAGGATCAATGTGTCAATTGTCCAGCAGCTCTCTCCCTCTGTTGCCTTTCCTGTTCCACAGACCTCTAAAGAATTGAAATGTGTGACATATTGCTGTATATAAAAATCCATATTTGGTGAATGGGAATTGGTTGTTGATGGTTAATTGTTTGTCCATTAATTAAAGATAAAACACAAGTGAAATAGAGCTGTGATTGAGTTTAATTCAGTGTTGTAAGCATTCTTCATTGCTCCATGATGGGCACAATAAATTATTAAAGACAGTATTATTGGCTGTAATGTTGGTTTGTCGTTTGTGTGAACAGTTGGAGCATGTTGAGTTAAAGCAACCGATACTAATTAAATGTAATACTTTTTATTTTAATCTATTGATTTACAAATGAAGACAATGAAGATAATCAAAAGCAACAAAATATCAACAGTGTGTAGATATAACTATTTACAGTTAGGCTAATGCACTACATTACATTGCACTACGTCTTTAAAACACAATTTATCACCAATTGCTGAATTCTCAACGTCATTAGTCTTTAATGTCACACAATCCTTTAGAAATCTTTTTATAATGCTGGCTCGGTGTGCAATAAACAGTTTTTAATTAATGATATATATTTTTAATCAATGTTGAAAATGATTGCACTGCATAAAATTGTTGCGTCATAAGCATCATTTATTTAAAACAAAATTCCCAATATAATAATAAGCATATACACTACTTGATAATTCTTCTCACCTATCAAAGTTTTAGGACCAACAAATAATAACTTGACTTATAAGTGATCTTTTGATATCAGAAGTGGCTTATATAAAACACAAAGGCCTCTAGATTTATTTTACCAAAATAAAACCTGATCATGCCTTGGTTTTTAATTATTTAATTAGGACAGTAAGGTCAGACTTTGCTTTGACAAAAGTCTTGTCACTTAACAGAAATAATGTACAGTATAGAATATAAAGTCATGGTGCAGTGGAAAAAGAATTAATATTGTATATGACTCCCATGAGCTTGGAGGACTGCATCCATATACATCTCTGCAATGACTCAGATAACAAATTAATAAAGTCATCTGGAATGCCAAAGAAAGCGTTCTTGCAGGACTCCCAGAGTTCATCAAGATTCTTTGGATTCATTGTTGATGCCTCCTCCTCCATCTTACCCCTAGACACGCTCAATAATGTTCATGTCTGGTGACTGGGCTGGCCAATTCTGCAGCTCCTTGACCTTTTTTGCTTTCAGGAATTTTGTTGTGGAGGCTGAAGTATAAGAAAGAGGGCTATCCTGCTGAAGAATTTGCCCTCTCATGTGGTTTGTAATGTAATGGGCAGCACTCAGGCTTTGGATGTTGCCATCCACTCTGCAGATCTCTCACATGACCCCATACTGAATGTAAGTTGTAACCCCAAACCATGATTTTTTCTTTACCAAACTTGATTGATATCTATAAAAAAAATTGGGGGGTTAATGCGGGTTCCAATAGGTCTTTTGCAGTATTTGTGATGATTGGGATGCAGTTCAACAGAGGATTCATCAGAGAAATCTACCTTCTGCCTCTTTTCTGCCACTTAGAAGTCAAGTTATTATGTGCTACTCTTACAACTGGGATTGACGACAATACTTTTTTCAGGTATTGTATTGTCTATAAATTTAAAGCTTTCAGAATAAAATAAAATAATCTTCACAAGATTAAATTGACCACAAACTGCATGTATTGATAGGTATATATCTAAATCTTATTTATGATATATTTGTATTACTTTTGTACAAAAATATATTTCTGAGCAATTCACCTGTCTGTATTTTTGCATCTCTCATGCTGCTAAATGGAGTGACCAAAGCAGGCAGCTGCAGAGGTCTCGAAGGTGTCATTAGAATTCATTCAGAAGCCCAGCAGATGGATTGTAATCATTCTTCTTTAAACTCTGACACTCCCATTATTTAGACAGTTCATTGCTCTCTATTAGCGCATGTCTGACAGTGAAATATGCTTTGGAATCAAATTCATCAGATCCCTTACAGCTGATCTGCCCTTGATAAAGTCACAGAAATGTTGTTTTTTAGCAATCATTACATAAGTAGGCTACTTGCGGCTCAGTGGTTAGCACTGTCCCCTCACAAAAAAGAATTTGAGGTTTTATTCCCGCAAAAAATGAGTTTTTTAAAAAATAAGCAAAATAATCTGCCAATGGGGTAAGCAAAATAATCTTGTTTTTCCTTTCGACATAAGATTATTTTGCTTACCCCATTGGCAGATTAGTTTGCTTGTTTTAAGGAAAAACTCCCTTAATTTTGGCATATTATTTCTTAAAACAAGACAATATGTTTTGCTTCTCTAGAAAACGCTTCTTGATTTAAGGATTTTTAAATATTTGGACTAGAAACAAGACATTAAATCTAAATAAGAAAAGCATTTTTTGCAGTGTGAATGAGCCAGTGCAGTGCAGGGGTGTTTCTCAGCTCTGGGTTGCGGCTGGAAATTCATCTGCCATAAACATGCGAGCGAGATTAATTTGACTGTGACGGAGAGTGTTCACTGTGGCGCCCGTTGATAAGCCGAAGGATGAGTGATTGATTACATCAGTAGGCCTACTTGGATGTGCTTATTTTGTTGTGTAGCAGTTTTATTTCTAGCGTGGTTTACATCCATTTTGCGGTATTTGTCCATGAGTTGTGTTTGCTACATGTATATTTCATGCAATCTTTGACTGTCATTTTGAAATATAGCCATATTGTAGCATTAGGTTGGATATAATGCATTTTGTAGACCTGCATAGAAAGTAGATTACATCAAAGGTTAATTCAGCCCACCAGCATCCCTCAAGATATTCATTCGAAGGTGTTACATACATAATTTCTTATTTTTGTTAACATTTTATCACATTGGCCAAAAAATCCTTACATAAAAAAGTAAATGAAGAAGCTGTCAAAATGTGTGGTGAAATGAAAGTGTGCGGCTGATCAAAGTCAGGCTGTGTTGATGCTGAAGCGTGTTTTAGAGACAGCAGTCATCACCTCATACATGTCTGATTGACATGGCCATAAATTACATGTAATTGTGCTGGTGAACCTGGCTCCATTCCTTTGTTCATTGGAAAGTTTACTCTTAACTGTTTCACCGAAATCAAACTGTCAAACTGAATAACTCATCAACCTTGATTATAATGTCAACTGGTCCTGTTATCACCCCGAAGGAACATAGTGTTTGTGAGGAGGCGTCCGTTTCCATGTCTTAACTTCACATATTGTTTCAGGATTGCAGAGCATTGTGTTTCATGTTTGTATAATTGAATAGATAAATGCTGACCTGTTGACCAAGAAAATATACTTCATCTTTATTCTCTAGACCAACAGTTATGTTATCTCTAATCTGTCTCACAACATTTCCTGTGTTGTTACTGAAAGTTTGAGAACGATTTTCCTAGTTAATAGGCCTTAAATCTAATTGTTCCTCAGCTAATGGTTGCATTATTTTACACAAGATATTTGATATTTTTATTGATTCAAATTCTACACATTATAAATTATTAATTTATTAATTCTTATATTTTAAGCACAGTATAGTAAATAATATTGTGTTCTTGTGACAGAAAAAAATGTAATGTATATGTGTAAATTTTACCAATTGAGCATCATGTCAATGCCATAGTCTACCTGAGTATTGTTGCTGACCATGTCCATCCCTTTATGACCACAATGTACCCTGATGGCTACTTCCAGCATGCTAATGCACCATGTCATAAAGCGTGAATCATCTCAGACTGGTTTCTTGAACATGACAATGAGTTCACTGTACTCAAATGGCCTCCACAATCACCAGATCTCAATCCAATAGAGCTTTGGGATGTGGTGGAATGAAAGATTCACATCATGGATGTGCAGCCGACAAATCTGCAGCATCTGTGTGATGCTATCATATCAATATGGACCAAAATTTCTGCAGAATATTTCCAGTACCTTGTTGAATCTATGCCATGAAAGATTAAGGCAGTTCTGACGGCAAAAGTGGGTCCAACCTGGTACAGCCCAAGGTGTACCTAATAAAGTGGCCGTCAAGTGTATGTATATATATATATATTTATATATATTTTTTGCAAGTCTAATTTTTCTTACTTGTGAATATAATTTATGCTTGCATTTGTGAGTATGCCCAGTTTTTGTAAATCCCATTACATTTATTTGTGGATCATAAGACATTTGTTTGGAATTATTATGCTATCTCCATATAAAGCTATTGAAATCATTTAAATCACAGGACAAGTGAGAGTCATGCATTTTTAATTGGGGTTAGATATCTAGGTCAGGCTGCCATCTTGTTGCTTTTCATGAGGAATTAATTATTCAAACATAACCCCCACTTCCCGACCCCACGTTCGCCAATATTTATTTATTTATTTATTTAGCTTTTGATAGGTCCTGTTAGATATGGAAGATAAATTCTAGTTTTTTAATGTTTAAATGTATGAATAACACAAGTTTGATTTCCAGGAATTTCCAACCAAATAATTTTAATTATTAAGCATATTTCTATTTTTTTTTAAGGCTGTACTGAAACCAAAATGGCAAGGGTGGAATAAACACTTCCAAACTGACTCAAGGCAAAGACGTCAGACACAGGAGAAGAAATGAGCATAAATCCGCATAAATGAGCAATGGTGTGATCTGGGTGGAGAAACACTTCTGTCTCCTGTTAGTAAAGTGGCAGTCCATGACAGGTCTGAAAGCAGAGGAAAACCTGGTGTCAGAGGTCTGGGCAGACAATGGAACTTTCCCACTCGCTCTCTGCCAACACTTTCCTGTTTTGAGAAAGCAGATAAGATTTACATTGACTTGAACCAAATCGTCACTGTTGACGTGACGTTTTCTCTGCACTGGGCAAACAATGGAAGGTGTTTTACAGGGTTAAAGCATAGTATCTGCTGTGCTCATTTACTTTTAAAGCTGATTTAAAGGGATAGTTCACATAAAACTCATTTACTCACCCTTTACCTCTTTCTATTTAAACTTCTTTCTTCTGTTGAACAAACAAAAAAAAAAAAAGATGTTTTGAAGAAAGTTGCAAACCTGTAACCAATGACTTTCATAATATTTGTTTTTACTTCTATGGAAGTCAATGGTTACTGGTTTTCAGTTTTTTTTCAAAACATCTTTTATATTCAACAGAAGAAAGAAATTCAAACAGGTTTATGACCACTTGAGGGTGAGTAAATGGGCATTTTTGGGTGAAATATGCCTTTAAAATACACTTCATCAAACATTTGTTTTGAACTTTATTTGTGATCCCTAAATGCCAGGACTAAAAGCTGAAAGTTTGTGTATTCAAACTCGAACTGAATGGCAGGTATAATGTGGCCTGTGCACTTGCCCATTCAGCTCTCTGCATTCTGACTCTTAATCCTTTTTGGGATTTCTCTGCTGGAATTTCATTGAAGTAGACTTTAATGTATTAGAAAAGTCAGATTGTGTTTAAAGTAATCCGGATATATTTGAAAAACATGGTTTCTTTTTTTAAACCCTGTCCACATTAGTGTTTCAAATGTTCTCCGAAACTTTCTCAGCTGCACTGAAATGCCATACAACTGTCATGTATACTGTATATATACAGTTGAAGACAAAATTATTAGCCCCTTTGTGAAGTTTTAATTCATCTACAAAAATTATAAACATTCAGAACATCCAAACACTTCGGGAGGTCAGTTAACAAAGTGACAGGTGTACAAGGCTTGCATACATTTTTACATTTTTAGTTTTTTGACATTTAACATTTTAAAACTAGACAAAACATCTCCGTCTCTATACTTTCATGTTCTCTACAATGGCAAAAATTTGCAGGTATTTTTGCTTTAATTTGTTTACAAGTATTTTTGGTTTCTTTTTTTGGAGTGCCCCCAACAGAAGTCCTCTGATATAGTATATAATACTATTTTTTATTCGACTCACGACAGAAGTAGTGATAGTGGAGAGACCCCCTCATGATTGTGAAGCACTTTGGGTGTATGGCCTTACACAATACATTACAACTTATATTTTTAGATTGTTTTCCTTTTTTCCCCTCTGTACTGCTTACATTTCTATGAGGCCATGCATTAACATATTTTTTTCTCTTGTTTTGTCGTGATCACGACTTAATTATCTCGGGATCTCGACATAACAAAAAGTTATTTTCTCGTAATCACTTTTTTTCCCTTGTGATCTCGACATAACAAAAACATGTCATAATCATGCTTTTATTTATGTATTAATTATTATTATTACTATTATTATTATTATTATTAGTAGTAGTAGTAGTAGTAGTAGTAGTAGTAGTAGTATTAGTATTAATATCTGGCAAATGTCAGGACACCGGCCCCGCGAACAGGGAGAGAATAACTGCAGATGCGCATTTGTGCAACACAATTAAAGGCCTTCAGAACAGCCATAATATGAGAGCAAACGCTCGTGCTCATGAACGTACATTCATGATTCTATTCATGTATAATTATATATCATTATTTACAATAATATTCCCTCAACTGTTACCATTTTAAAGCAACTCTATATGGCACATTTTTAAAGTTGTAAATAATTTGTGGAAAGGATCAAAGCAAGAGCAGGATCTTCATTATTTTGCACTATATAGAGTTGCCTTAAAATAGTAACAGTTGAGGGAATATTATTGTAAATAATGATATATAATCATATATGTGAATATAATCATAAATGTACATTAATCATGAGCACAAGCGTTTGCTCTCATATTATGGCTGTTCTGAATGCCTTTAATGTGTTGCACAAATGCGCGTTTGCAGTTGGGCTATTCTCTCCCTGTTCGCAGGGTGGTGCAGACTCTCTGGCCAGACATTTGCCAGATATTAATAATAATAATGATGATAATAGTAAGTAAAACATAAATAAATAAAAGCAAAAAAAAAAAAAGTTGTGATCACGAGAAAACGAGTTATGTCGAGATTACTTGATTTGACTTTCAGACTATTTTTAGGACTCATCATTCATGTTTTGAAGTATCCTGAGTTTTTGTTCCCCCAGGGTCTGCAATCATTGTGTAATTCAGTCATCACAACACTGAATCTGTGATCCTGCACTTCTCTCAGTCCAGTCCTCCTTCAAGTCTTCCCATCACACCGCAGCAGATTTCCAGTCTGTCCTGTGAGATTTTCCTTCTGTCTCCTTTTCCTCTGAAGACAGTTTTCACACTTACATCACTGTCTGCTGTGTCTCCACCCTGTCCTGAAAACTGATAACAAAGCAGTTCCATTTTGTCCACCTTTACTCTATTCAGCTATTGAATTTGATGTATCGAATCTACAGAGAACTAACTTACTCTTACAAATAACACTGCAGTAGTTTGTGGAACTGCTTAATGCTGAATTTAACTTGTTTCAAACTGATAGAATTTTGCATTGTGATTCATTGGTTTTGCTATTGTACCTGTTTATCTTTGTAATGCTGCTTAGTTCTATAAAGACATTAAGTTAAAGGTGGTTAATTGAATAAATGGCACATTCAGCTTTACATTAAAAAAGGTTTTCAAAGGCAATTTTCATGTACAATTTGTCAGTTTTAGTGAACCTCTAGAGTCTAGCACTACATTCATATACATACAACATAGCTGATCCAAATAATCGAGGTGTTTATGACTCTTTTGATCACCTCAATTATTTGGATCAGCTGTGTTTGATAGGGTTGAAGCAAAACTGTGCAGAGCTGTGGCCCTCCAGGAATTGAGTTTGAGACCTATGCTGTAAATGAATCAGATTTTTTTAATGTAAATTTTGTCACTTGACAGATAGAGTACTATGCAGAAGACATCAGCGAGCAAATCAAGGCAACAACTAGTGTAATTCTGTTATAAATTAGATTGTTTTGTTTTTACTGTAATAAGTTTATTATAAAATGTAAAAAAACGCTGTATTAGTAAATATAAAGCAATGTTTTCTAGTCATTTTTAAACATTATTATTTATATTTACCTTTGGCCAACAAGCCTCAGTCAGGTTTTGTTTTTGGCCCTTCATGAAAAAAAGTTTGGGCATCCCTGCTTTTAGTATTCTTGGTAAAGTGCAGTTTGAATTATTCACAGTTAAAATCACTATGAATAGCTGTCTTCTCATCTTGTGCAGTATTAGGTCTGTATTTTCATGTGTGGCTCAGTGATGCTGAATGCAGACGATTGTCGTTTCCCACAGTAAAGAAGGTCTGCGTTTGTTTCCATTGCTTCTCAACCTCTCCCAAAGCTCCGTAGCAGAGTAATTAAAATCTCAGCATGGCTGTACTGAACAGGATATGCTGCCATGCCTTCCAACAATGAGGCTCATTCTTTGGACTTCAGGCCAGGTACCTGAAACCCGGCCCGCAACAGCTCCTGATCATTAAAAACATGTTACTGCTCATCTGGAAAGTCAGCTCAGCTCTATGAAGGAAATTTGACTTTGTATCGGCAGCGAATGAGCCGAGAAACTGGATTTCTAAAGCATGAAGCTCAAGGGAGCTTTTGTGTTGACAATTTTCTTTTTTTGTTTCTTTGTTTTGAATTAATTTAATAAAAATTTATTTTGGAAACTCATTTACTCATATGAAGCCAACTCAGGGTGTAATTCCATGAAGATTAGACAATGGTTCATGTCACAATGGTAGATTGTTACCAAATGCCTCTATAACAGAAAAGGGTTGACTTCATTTTCAACCTGCAGCCTAGTTGTGAAGTGAGAAGTGGCCAGAGGGACGCTGGGTGTTCACCTTTAACCTCTGCCATTGGGCTTAATGACAGTTGTGTTTGCCTCTTCTCTGCTGGATTTCAAAGGACAACTACACCATAATAAATTTGAAGAACCACAAAATAAGACCTAAATCTCCAATGTGTTTAGATTGATCTTCTAACATTGACATTTAAACTTTTTACACATCTTTAAATGCAGCGGATGCTTTTCAGATAAACACAGCTAAAAATGCATGTCTGTTAGGCTGGAGGATTGTCTCAAAACAATCTGGATTTAAAAAATACAAAAGTTGTACATGCCAGGCCAGGTGTCTTAAGTACACTGTAAAAAATGCTGGGTTTCACACAATTCCTTCATGTTGTCCCAACAAAAATCAATTGGATTTGGAGAGTTCATGTGGTTATAAAGTGTTTGGCATGCTGTCCTGGGAGAGAGCCCTGAGCTCAGGAGATTCTCGAGCCTAGGGCTCCCTCATGTTTGCAGGGTGAGAGGGAAGTTTGAGCTCAGGTAGGTCTCGAGAACTCCCCTGCTTTTTTATGGCTAATGACAAATTAGGGATTGCTATAAAATATATCCTGTTAACCAAGAGCTCATCTATGGTACCAATATGGTTTGGCTAATTCACTTATGTTGCATGTCTTTGGACAGTGGGAGGAAAACGGGGAACTCGGGGGAAACCCACGAGAGCACAGGGAGAACATGTAAACCACACAGAGATGTAGATTAGCCTGGAAAAGACTTGAACCAGTGAAGTTCTTGCTGTGAGGCAACAGTATTGGGCTGCCAAGCCACCCTATCTAGGAAAAAGGAGAAAGAGTAAGGGTGGAAGAGGGATTCTTCAAGATGAAGATAACTGAGGTAAAAAAAAAAAACTCTGGTTACTTATGGTGACATAGGAATCATCTGATTGGTGAACCATGTGTTAGCTAATGCGGGACCAGCCGTGGACAATCAAAAGCACATGATCCTCTCGAAATAAGTTTATAAATAAGCTTTACTTGGATTGAACATAAAGTATATTGAACATAATACAATTAAGTTGTTCTAAAAAAACTTAAGAACTGAGTTGCTTCAACTAATTTTAATAAGTAGTTTGAACAAGCAGTTATTTTTTTGATTGTAGCACAAACACAGTCCTGTAGTTTTTCATTGTAGTTTCAGGGCTAAACTGTATTTACTTTTCCTGGAAAGCAAAACACAAGTATGGTTAGGGATTTTTTATTTAGTCAGTTGTACACTTAAATATCCGAATTTGTTAACCAATATTAGTGCTTATCAATTCAAAATGGATGACCACAGGCTTGAAAGTCAAAAGGGAAAATCATATGCCAAATTTAGAAAGTTTATCTTTGGCTCTTTGAGTGGAAAAAACAACAGCGTATGTCAGGGTGGAGTGAAAAAATGAAACAAAACAGAAATATCTGAACAGCTTCATTTGACGAGAACATTCACAAACTTATTTGATTTTCATGTTGAATCGTGCTGTGTGGAGCTCAGCAAAAATCATACATTTATTTTTTTAGTATACCCTTTTATTATCAGTAAACAAAACATCAGTAAACGCTCTGATTCCAATTGAATACATTACGACACATATAAGAGACCACAGAAGTGTTACAGATGTACTCCAAAGGTGTGATTTTGAAAAAATTTCCAAAATTATGTACACAAGAATATACAGGGATATTACAAAAGAACATGTAGAAAAATATCTACAATTATAACAAGCCTTGGCACACAATGGCATGCAGCATCCACAGTTTTGTGAGTATAAAAATGTTCATGCAACCCTATTACAAATCTGAATTTCTTTGTCATGGTTGAAATGAGAGTAAAAATATGAAAGACTTATAAAGTTATCAATCTGAGCTGAGGAGAACTGACTTTACATCAGCACATTCAGAGACATTAAAGGGATTTGTTTATTTCAGCTCAGGATGTCCAACATGCAGGTGCCTTTTTTCTTCAGTAGAAGAGTTAAGGAAAACGTTTAGCTTATCCCTGCTGTTGTCTTAGAATTCTGTATACACATTCGGGTCCAAAATGCTAATGGCAAATAAAAATGTTAATCCTCAAATCTTTTTCACATTAAGAAACAAATAACAAACTCTTTGTGTGTCTAGGTTTTCCCTCACCAGTGTGCAGTATTTAGTATGTAATCTACGGTGGCTGAGAGAAAACATTTACAAAAAACGCCAGCAAATTAAAAAAAGATCTTCATTCGTTTAACAGCACGTGTGTTGCAAATCCTCACAAAGCAAACACATTTTTTTTTAAAAACGCACTGCATTTTCTTACAATGCAAACATTTTACGAAAACACGCTGCATTTTCTCACAGCAGAAAATAACGGAACACAACAGAAATGTTTAAAGGGCACTCAAAAAAAACGTGACAGACACCCCTGTGCCATGACTGTTGCTCAGTGAAGTTGTAGGTGTTCTTTGAATGGTGAGTTTTTTGTTTGTTTATTTTAATATACCGATGACCTTGTCGTTAGTATTTATTAGCCTAAATAACCATAACCTAAATAGCTGGATCTGTCACGTTTTAGGGTCTCCTTCAAACATTTCCATTGTGTTGTGAGAAAATGCAGCGTGTTTTCGTAAATTGTTTGCATTGTGAGAAAATGCAGTGCGTTTTTTTAAAATTGTGTTTGCGTTGTGTGGATTTGCAGCACGTCTGCTGTCAATCTGATCAAGGTCTTTTCTTAATTTGCTGTTTTTTGTAATTGCATGTATTTTCTTTAATTGCAGCACGTTAAGCTCTCTCTACTATAAAAGTAATTAATGTTTAATCAGTGGCTGTTTTTGACTACAGCATATCTTTTCTAATGCTAAAGGTACCTGCGTAAGTGTAAAAAGTTTTAAGCAAAGACAGTATTCATAAAAGTTAAAGCAGCATATTCTTATTGTGTGTGTGTGTGTGTGTGTGTGCGTGCGTGCGTGCGTGCGTGTGTGTATTTTTGTGGGAGGGTATAGGATATGTGTTGAAGTGTGCATGTATGTCCCAGTAGTTTTTGTGGTGTTAAAATTATTTTATAGCTGGCAAATGAAAATTTACTCAAAGAACAACCCTAACTGTCTATATCCTTCATGAAAATATCAAAATAGAATTTTTTTTTCTAATATTGGGATAATTTTAGAAAAAAAAATCACCAAATTTCAGGGTTAATAAACTATGTTTAGGTTTTTTTCTGCTATTAAAATAATACATGAGTCATTTTTCACCCATAAGTGAACAGAAGGGTTAAACCATGATTTTTGCTCATTCATAAAACGGAGGACAATGGCTGCCAGAATTTTGAGAATCAAAAAACATCCAGCCAAAACAAAATTAATACTCGTTGATGACAGTGAGGTTGTGTGAAGTGAAACGATTGTTCTGTGCATAAAATTGAACATTAACAACAAAATCATTACAATTAATCTACAGATGACGGCCATTGACACCAAGATCAGGACAAGAACAGTTTAAAAATCATCTTTAATGTTCTACTGAAGAAAAAAGCCACCTACATCTTAGATGGCCTGATGATGAGAAAAACAGTAAATTTTGGGTGAACTATCCCTTTAACCTTCAGATCATTTTTTTTTCTTGTCTTCTCAGGTTAAATGAGTTTTTACAGAACTAAACCGGCACTAACTGGTCCACAGTCACCTGAGTAAATGTTTCGAGCCCTTTAGAGATCCCCATTGCCTTCAGTACATTGTACTGAAGTGAACAAATTGATGTGAACGTTAATACTTTTCACAACTTGACAAAAGACAGAGGAGAAACAGGAAACAGCTTCATTTACAGCCGGGCAGACTGCCTAAAATAATCATACAGCCTGGAAGAAATAACACTGTCACTGCAGACTCAACACTTTTTTGCTGATTGCACAGTCAGCCAGGAATCAAGATTAGGAAATATTACATTACACAACAATACACTGACAAATGTGTAGGAACATACATATATTTTTAATAACAACAAAGCCCTTCGCTGCAGGCTATATATATATATATATATGGACGTTTAATGCGGGTCACTACGACTGTACACAAGTGCTTCACGAATACATTATGACACAAATACACAGTGCAAAACCTAAAACAGAATGCTCTTTATAGGAGTGAGGAAGCTCTTTCTCCATTGCGGGATGGGTGACATGCTGAACTTGTTTCCGAGGTGTCAAGCCCTTTTCCGTGATGACAATGAGAGGGTGGAAAATTCACCTAAAATTATGCTCATATACCTAGAGCCAACAACACACGCAAAAATGGATGATAAAAAAATAAATATATCTATACAAATGTATAAAACAACTCACATTAATTCAAGACAACAACAACAAACAAAATAATGTGCAGGATTGTGTCAGTTTTGCCTTAAATATCCTCTTATTCTCTTAGAGTCCACTCAGTTTGAGGGAAAATGTCTTTTTTTTATTAGTATAGAATTCATAATAAAAGTCCAACGACTAACACTTCATTTTGAGGAAGGTGAATCCCACAGCTGACTGGCACACGTCAAAGGTTTCCTAAAGGTTTCTTCCTCTTTCAGTTAATACTGTGGAGCATCAGGCTGGTGATGGAGACAGAAAGCAGCAGCAGTGGGAGAGTCTTTGTGGATTGTGCGCTCCTGTTAATGGGTGATGTGGTGGAAAAGATGGCGTCAGTCTCATTTCGTGGAAGAGGCAGGTTACAGATGTTCCCCTCACAACAGGCTGTACAAACCTGCACACACAAAACCACACAGTAAACGGAGCGAGAAAGAGATTGTGTACAAAGAAATGTAACTGAAGGACACTTCCTAAAGTAATGTTGAAGGTTAGGGATAGGGCTGCACAATATATCCTTTCAGCATTGATATCACAATGTACACATCTGCAATAGCCATAGCGCAAGATCTGCAATGTTGAGTCTGAATTGTAGTTGACCAGGAGCTTCAGAACACATCTGATTTGTAGAATCACTGCTAAGTTTATACATAATACAGTGAAAGTTTATCATTTGCATGTTTTTTAGGGCCTTTGATTGAGAGTGTTTGGACAAAAAAGTAGGATGGTTGGAGGTGTAACAAAGATTCATTTCTTTCTTTTCGGCTTAGTCCCTTTATTAATCCATCGCCACAGCGGAATGAACCGCCAACTTATCCAGCACATGTTTTACGCAGCGGATGCCCTTCCAGCCGCAACCCATCTCTGGGAAACATCCATACACACTTTAGCCTACCCAATTCACCTGTACCACATGTCTTTGGACTGTGAGGGAAACTGGAGCACCCGGAGGAAACCCACACGAACGCAGAGAGAACATGCAAACTCCACACAGAAATGCCAACTGACCCAGCCGAGGCTCGAACCAGCAATCTTCTTGCTGTGAGGCAACAGCACTACCAACTGTACCACAGCATGGCCATAACAAAGATTCATAGTATTTAATTAATTATACAATTTATGGCAAAAAAAACTTTCTTAGAATTGTTGTGTTGTTTTTAGCCCAAATATTCACAATTCAAAGTGGAAAAAAAGATTATTTTAATAACCCCATTGGCAGATAATAAAGCATGTTTTAAGGAAAAACTCCTTCTAAAAAACTTTCTTCTAAAGGTGAAAACTATACAATATGTTTACTTGATCTAAATGAAATTTGGACAAGAAACAAGACAAAGTATGAAATAAATATATATTTTTTGCATTGCGGTTATTTACTCCCCAGAAAACTAAATCTTGTGAAACTGTATTTATATCAAAGATAAAATATTGCAATATCAGATTTTTCCAATATCATGCAGCCCTCGTTATGGACCGTATACTGATCTTAAAGAACTAGTGCTGAGTAAAGCCATTGTGATGCAGCCTCAAAATTAAATAAATAAATAAAAATGATCAAACTGGACAGACGGACTACATCTCACGGTCAGCTAGTGTGTCTTTGGTGATGATTTAGCATAGAGAATCAGCTGAAATTAAGCTGACAGTGTCTGACGAGAGCCGAAGATCCAGAATACATTGAAAAAACTGAAATCACTCAACACTGCTTAATGGTTCATTAAAAAATGCAATAATAGACAGCAAAATACAAATAAAAACTTATGACTTGGGGAAAAATAAATAATATGCTGTGGCCATAAATTATTCATTTATGACCAAGACTTTTTTAGTTGTTGCCACACTTTAACAAAAAAAAAAAAAAGCACACATTGAGAAAACAAAAAAACAAAACAAGAAAATATTCCATGTGTTAAAAAATACTGATAAAATCACTTTTAAACTTGTCTATATTAAGATCTTATAAAGACACATTACTAATCAAAAATTTAGTTTTAATATACAGTCACTGACCACTTTATTAGGTACACTACTTTATTACACTACTTTATTAGGTAATGCAAATTTCTAATCAGCCAATCACATGGCAGAAAGTCAATGCATTTCGGCACATAGACATGATCAAGACGATCTACTGCTGTTCAAACCGAGCATCAGAATGGGGAAGAAAAGTGATTTGAGTGACTGAACGTGGCATGGTTGTTGTTGCCAGACGGACTGGTTTGAGGGAAGGGTCAGAATTTGGCTTTAACAACATGAAAGCATGGATCCATCCTGCCTTGTATCAATGGTTTAGGCTGCTGCTGGTGGTGTAATGGTGAGGGGGATATTTTCTTGGCACACTTTGGGCCCATTAGTACCAATTGAGCATCGTGTCAACGCCACAGCCTACCTGAGTATTGTTGCTGACCATGTCCATCCCTTTATGACCACAGTGTACCCATCTTCCGACGGCTACTTCCACCAAGTTAAGGCATCATGTCATAAAGTGCAAATCATCTCAGACTGGTTTCTTGAACATGACAAAGAGTTGTCATACTCTCTACTCAAATGGCCTCCACAGTCATTAGATCTCAATCCGATAGAGCAGCTTTGGGATGTGCAGCCGACAAATCTGCAGTAACTGCGGGATACTATTATGTTAATATGGACCACAATCTCTGAGCAATATTTCCAGTACCTTGTTGAATCAAAGCCACGAAGGATTAAGGCAAAAGTGGGTCCAACCCGGTTCTAGTAAGGTGTACCTAATAAAGTGGCCGGTGAGTGTTTTTAAAGCAAAAAATGTACAAAATGTCTTGATGGATCATATGCTTAATATTCTGATAATAACATTTTTTTTTGACTCCTACAATGAATTTTAGCTATTGAAAAAAATTGACCCATGCAACTTAAAACCAAAATTAGCAATTAACAAATTCCTAATTCAGATTATTATTTTGTGACCAGGATATTTTTTCCTTTCAGACGTAGTGTGTGGTTCCAAATTAAGCATTTCCTTTTTTTGTACATTAAAACTTCTCTAAACATTTAAGATGATTTAAAAAGCGCACACCTCATGTATGTAACAAAGCTGAAATGTGATTGTTTAGCAAATGCAAAGAAAACAATAAAAACAACAAACCCATTCGAATTTTAAAGACTCTAGCTGACCCCCCTACAAAACAACGTGCTATATACTGTGTGAGGCGGCCCTTAAAAAACAGTTGTAGAAGATTAAATATGTGCAAAGATACTTAAATCATTTTTCAGTATTCAAATATATGCAAGCCAGAAGACCAATCGCAACAGAGTATGCAAATATCATAGTTAAACTGCTTTTGGGCGTTGTTCACATCTGGTATTTAATACAATGCATTTTAGTGTTTTAATCTGGTTCCACCTGTATTTAGAGTCATCCACTTGTCACTTCATTGACAAAATGTCAGTAATAAAACACATCAGCTTTGTTATTTACCAGTTACCAAAATGAAGATTACAAACTTATGTGTTTAACCCCAGAACGAACCTTCAGCTTCTAAATTTTCCCTTTTAGTGTAGCTTTGTCATCTTTACAGCAGGTTTATCTGAGGATCTGGCCTCATCACATCTGCCCTGCCCTCTGCATAACTCCCTGTCCTGTGCTGGAGGTCAAAGGTAAAACACAGAGAGTCGAGGCGGTGACCAGGCGCACCTTTCAGCAAGGATTTACTCAGAGAAGGATTACTGAGAGAGCACAGCATAACTCACAACTTTATCTCATCTTCAGTCAAATGACTTTGAGAGGACGCGTGGATTAACTAAAGAGCAGAGTTTAGAGTCGCTGACTGAGCCAGATCCCTTAAGCAGCAGGACAGATCACAAATGTTTACCGAGCACTCAAAATGTTTTCTTTAAGATCACTTTAAGTGGGCTGTGTAAAAGTGGGATGAGAAGATGAATGCGAAAGGATTTCTGTAGGCAGAGTGAAATGTAAGTTGCTTTATGTATGTAATGTGGGATTATTGAATTGTGCTTACCCTGTTTCCTTCATGGTCAATGTCAGAGCAGCCTGTTTGGAGACAGTCCTCCAGCGGCACACAACGCTTCGTCACTGACACTGTGGTTCCATCCCAGCTCATCTTATGATGTGTGTAGCAATATCTGCTTTCTAGAAGATAAATATATTAAAAAAGCACATATTGAGAGTGATGAAGACTATTATAATACAGTCAGAAGGGACATATAATTCATGATATTAAAGCAAAAACTATCCCTGTATGATTTCTGTTTTATTAATATTGATTGGTTAAAGGGATTCACCCAAACATTTAAAATTTGGTGATCATTTACTCACCGTACACTAATTTCATCAATCTAGTTTGAGTTTCTTTTATCTGTTGAACACAAAGGAAGATATTCTGAAGAATGTTCTTCATTGACCATTTTTTTTGTTTCTACTATGGATGTCAATGGCTGTTTTTTCCCGAACATACTTCGAAATATCTTGTTTCGTGTTCAACCGAAGAAAGTAATCCATGGAAGGACTTAGGTGTAAGTTAATATATTGAGAACATTTTCATTTTAGGCTGAAATATCGCTAAATAAGCAATACCACAAAAGCATAAGTGCTGTTTTTCTGAATATCTGCAAATGTGATATTGATTTTATACAAGAAATTAATAACGAGTTACAATCTCAACAAAACATATTTATTAACAAATTTGGATTTTATACTGGGGTTGTGTGAATTACTTTGAAGCTACCTAAATATAGTTTTTGAACAATCAAAAATTTTTTGTTCCTGAATACATCTTTTATTGAACAGTCAATATTCCACTGATCCATTCATTAAGACATACACCTGCTTAGTTTCTACATGATTCAGCCATTTTGAACAAGCTATCTGAATGAAAGATTCAGTGAATCACTCTTTAAGGCAGGGGCAATGCACCAAAAAAAAAAAGCTTAAACTGCAAAATAATATTTAAAAGGACAGTCCATCCAAAAATTAAACTTCGATCATTTACTCATCTTCCACTCATTCCAAACCTGTTTGAGTTTCTTTCTTCTGTAAAGAAAGATAAACTAAAGCAGTGTTTCTCAACCATGTTCCTGGAGGACCACCAACACTGCATGTTTTGGATGTCTCCTTTGTCCATCACACCCATCACAGGTCTTTCACCCAGCAGACACACAACGTCATAAGATGTTGATATTAGTTTAGATTTAGGTCATGACATCAGGTGACCAAAATGCAATGTCTAGCCAGTGCTAAGGATGTTATTTTGACGTCCAATAATGATGTTAAATGATGTTGATATTTCGTTGATTTTAGGTTGTGTTGGAAAGTGACTAAAATCCATTGTCCAGCTAACATCTTAAACCAACGTCATATTGACGTCACATACTGACATTTATTCGTCGGGTATGGCAACCAAAATCCAATGTCTGATAGACATCATAGGGGTAACATCTACACAACGTCAAGCTGTAACATCATTAGACGTTGATATTTGGTTGATTTTAGGTTGGACGTTAGACACTGATGTCGACCTGGTTTTCATTTCCAAACAAAATGCAACATCCCCCGACTTTGGGGTACAATATCAATCTGACTTCATGTTGACATCCTGTGCCTGCAGGACAGTCTCTGCTAATTAGCTGATGATCTGAATCAGATGTGTTTAGTTAAGGAGACATGGAAAATGTGCAGAGCTGGTGGTCCTCCAGGAACGTGGTTGAGAAACACTGAACTAAACAATGTTGGTGGGAAAAAACAGCCATTGACTTCAATAGTATTTTTTGTTCCTACTGAGGATTTCAATGGCTGATTTCCCCCAACATTTTTCTGAATATTTTGTTTTGGGTTTTAACAGAAAAAAGAAATTCATAAATGTTTCAAGAGTTCATACTTAGCTGATGATTGATTATAAAGCTTGTTTGGCATGCTGTCCCGAGAGAGAGCCCTGAGCTCATAAGATCCTCGAGCCCGGGGCTACCTCCCGTTTGCAAGGCGAGAGTGGAGTTTGAGCTCAGGTAGATCTCGAGAACTCCCCTGCTGTAGTAGCTAATGAACAGATAGTGATTGCTCTTAAGAGATAACTACTATCTTCAAAAAAAAGATGGCTGTTATATAAAACTTAGGGTATTTATAGTGGCTTAGGAATCGTCTGATTGATGAATCATAAATTAAATAATGCGGGCCGGCTGCAAGCAATCATAAGCATGTGATCCTCTCGAAATTAGTTTATAAATAAACTTCACTTCAAACCACTGGAGTTTGAGTAAATAAGAAAAGTTTAATTCTTTAATTTATTACTGCAGATTTTAGTTTTTCATCAGACATTGCACAGCATTGCACAGACATTGCACAACAATTCCCCCCAATGTGTAAAGCACTTTGAGTGCCCAGAAAGCACTATATAAATGTAAGGAATTATTATTATTACTAACATTAAACATTTCTGAAAAGTGCTACAATATCACAATGTTGCACAATGTGTCAGATCTGTGTGAAAGCGCAGAACGTAACCATATTTGAGCATTCCAGGAGATGTGCACATTCCCTGCAAAAGTGCAGATGATGTGCAGCAGCATGCGTTTTACTGCAGGAATGAGTGTCTGTAAGGTTACAGTCATTAACACACAGCTGTAAATCAGGCCCAACACAGCATCAGCCTCCTTATATGGGAGCCTAGTCATGGCAAAAACATGCACCAAATACATATGTGAAGCAACTCATATAGAGTAAGATCTGGAAAATGCTGATCCTGAAATGCACTTAAATACCACTATGATACCATTGCTTTTCAGTGCAGATGCCTATTGTGCCTTACTTATAATCTCTTTGTCACTGAATGTCAAAAACCACTGCTTGTTTAAAAAGGAACACACAGAGATAGAGAGAAATCATGAAAATAAATAATGCTGAAAATTAATAAAAGAACTGTGTAATAACTCTGTAGTAATAATAAAGAGTAAATGTAGATGTCTGTACCTTGTGGACAGTAGAGATCTGGAGCCCAGCGGTTGCATTCATAGTTGTCAGGTGCGTCTTCACATGTAAAACATTTAAATCCTCCTGGATATGGAGTTGCTGGAAAAAAAACAGATGACAAAGAATAATTAATGTAAACACAATCAGATCATTATTTAGTGACTGCAAAACTGGTCATTATTATGTGGTACAAAAGGGTGCGAATAGTGTGTTGTTACAGCTAAAGTTTATTTATTTATTTATTCTGTGTATTGCATGTGTCTTTTTCTTTGTCCTGCCTTCTTGTGTTGTTTTTTCTTATCCCATAGGCTCCCATGTTAATGTGGTCCAGGCTTTTGTTTGGCTGCTGGTCGAGGAGAGCTATAAAAAAGGAACTTCCGGCAGAGTTCAATGAGCTCATTTGTGGTGCGACGGTTGCTGGGATTGGATAGCTCCTGGATTTCCCTACGCCTCCAACCGATGACCAAACTTTATTATTGTCCAAATGTACACGTATGCTTGCAACATTTTGAGAGTTTGAGCTTGTGTGGGGTGGCCTGCCTATTTATTTTGATTACTTTTGACTAGAGCTGGGCGATTTGCCTTAAATTAAAATCTTGATTAATGAACGATTATTAATTTATTTTTTTGCCCTCATAGTTCACCGACAGGTTTTGTACAGTAAATATGCTCACATATTACAAGTGAGAGATTTCTGAAAGAAGGGTGCATTACTTGACTTAAAAAAAATTAAAGGAACACACACTATCTACTGTTAATGATTATTTATTGCACTTTTGGAAACAAAATTAATTGTTTTCAATGTTTTTCATATTAAAAGTATTAAATAAGCAGTATCTCTTCTAAATAAAATACCTGTTGTATATCCTGAAATATTTTAAACTGCATTTCTTGTGTCTTCTGTAAACAAATATTTTCATGTAAATAATAATTTTATTGTCATAAAAAATATGCCACCTCAAGGCATCTCTGGCACAGCTTTCAATCACCATTAATGTAGTGCAAACATGCGATGTGTAGTTACATTTTTAAGAGGTGCACGGGTAAGCGACCGCGCGAAGGCTGCGTCAAACCATTCCTGTGCGTTCGATGCAGAAGTATAAATCAGCCTTAATAGAGCGGAGTCACATGACTCCAAACGCGGTAGGGAAAGTAATTGAAAAAATTGACCTGGAAAATTTTGATTGATTATAGGTTTTGAACATCAATTTCGATTACTTTTTAATAATCGCCCTGCCCTACTTTTGACTTTGTTTATGTTTAGGGAGAAAAGTAAGTTTCCTGTATTTTTCTTTAAAGATTTACAAGTTATTTAGTTTATTTACTTTGCAGATCCTTTTGTTTGTTATTTTGTCCAGTGGCCAGCCTGAAGAGATGCTCATTTAAATTGCTACTTTCATCTACAACAAATCTATTAAATTATTCTCAACTAAGTGTTAGAATTTGGTTGTCGACTGAAGTTGATCCTTTGTTTTGTTTTTGCTTTGTTAGGAAATCCACCACCCACAACCTTATTTCGTTTATTATGTCCATGTTGTTTTTCTTTATAGACTTGGAGCATAATATGTGTAAATATATTATTGAGAGTGTAATACATACATTTAACATCTGCCAATGCGGTCTCTGGGTTCGCCAAAGATCTACCGTTTTTGGGTCAGCAAATATTTTATTGTTTTTGAAATAAGTGTCATTTATTACATTTCAGTCATATTTTTAAAATATGCATTACATTTTAATTAGCATAATCTTATAAACCGTATATTATTACTGAATATAAAAATTATTTTGCTCAATATATTATAACATTGTTTTTTCTGTGCTGACCCCAAAGGTTTTAATGATAGTGTACAGTAGTGATCATCAACTGGCAGCCCGAGGGCCGAATCCGGCCCACTAAGCCGTTCAATCCGAGATATATCCAGCTGCATATTAATGACGATGTCCGAGAAGTGCATTAACAACATCCAGCGTAACCATATATGGTTTGCCTAGATCGTGTGTGCTGGATTGTGTGTGCTTGAAACGTGTGTGTTCTGCGGGTCTGCAGCTGGATATTATTGTTCAATCCGGCCCGCGACTGGATTCCAAAATTGTGAGGATCTAAAAGAAAATAGTGGTCCTCACTAGGGCTGTGCAATTAATCGAAATCGAATCGTAATCGCGATTTGGAACGTTGCGGTTAGCTAATCGCAAAAGGCTGCAATATGACATATATATTATTTATCTTCCCACACCCAGAGCAAATGCATGCATGACTGCCGTCTGTGTGACAGTCGTCTGTGTGCGACAGTCTTACTAGCCAATCGAGTGAGCACACTTTTGTACTGCCCAATCAGAATTGCGCAACTGAACTATGCGAAACGCCCACAATAACAAACAGGAAAGCGCGAACGACTACATGAGGAGCGTCTTGCTAAAAAGCAGGGGCGTAGAATTAGCATGGACGGAGGGGACACGGAGGACCAACTATTGTAATGTCCCCACCAATAATTTAATTCACTTAAAAAAAATCACGCTGTCAATTTTAACCTAGACATGTCAACCTAGAAAGGCTGTGCTTTTCCCTGCTGTCATGTGAGAGGCTGTAGCTGCGTTCAGGAAAGCAGCGCCAAAACAGCAGGTGAATTCCCCGTGCAAGAATGAGGTGTGTGAGGTGTGTGACACACACAGGTGAGGATGGCGGCAGCAAAAAAGGACATAAAGAGCTTTTTCAACTAAAAGTGTAAGTCACATAAACTCGAGTTCGCTACTAAGTGAGTCCATCATTATAATGGCGTTAAAGGGCACCTATGGTGAAAAATCTACTTTTCAAGCTGTTTGGACAGACATATGTGTATGTATGGTGTATAGACCGTCATATTGGGGTGATATAAACACACTCAGTCCTTTTTTTTCAATTTAACAACATGAAAACGGTGGACCAATTGGAGCGGTTTCAGACCGACCGCAACTTGACGTAGGAGTGCGGTCCCCCCGCCCACCGAATTGATTGACAGCCGCGTATTAACATGTCTTCGTAGTAACGTGTGTAATCATATCAGACAGACACAGGACCAGGACGTGAGCAAACTAAGCAACCATAAATAAAAGTGTGTTCAGTTTGCTAGGATCATCAATCATCATCAAATGTGATCAAGAGTGAGTTTTACAAGTTTAAAATGTTTTAAATCAGTGCATGTGTGTAATAAATTACAGCCATTTACTTCATCAACACAGCTGCGTGTCAGAACAATCATAAAAGACGCTTCAATCCCGGTTTGTGGACGTTAAATCAGGTTTATTTTGTACATTAACATAACAGACATCCATACAGCAGTGGATATTAACCTGTATTCTGTCACATTTGCGTGCAAAAACAGTGCAAAGCTAAACGCGCGCTGTCTGTGTGTGCCTGTCAGCGCTGTGTGTGTGTGTGTGTGTGTGTGTGTGTGTGCGTGAACTTTGTAACGACATTGTGTGTGACTCATCCTGCAACTCCACAACATGCATGAAATACTCATTGGTAAAGCTCTTACTTGTTGTTTTTCCTCACAAATGTTACTTGAGATCTTATTCTTTCGTGTTTGTCTGTTGTCTGACGCAGCCGAGGGAGCCGCTAAAAGGCACGTGGAAACGGTGGGCGTGAAGGACTAGCCTTAAAGGCGCAGTACACAAAAACAGCTAGCTTCTGCAAAATGCTACAAAAAAGGAACTTATGACAGGTATAATAAAAAATCTGATGGGTGTTTTTAGATGAAACTTTACAGACACATTCTGGAGACACAAAAGACTTATACTAAATCTGGAAAAAGTGGTAACCTATGTGCCCTTGTATGCTCGTGTTTCATGCTTTAAAGCACAGTCTGTCGTTATAGCAGGCTGATAAAGTCTGTGAATAAAATGCCCTGAAAACTAACTGCAGAATAAACAGCTAAATGCAAAAGTATATAATCCCTGCCTGCCAGTTCTCCTGATCTCTCAGAGTAACAGGTGCAATTTCGGTTGAAACAGTTTCTCAGAAAAACTCCAGCCTGTGCTCCATCTTATATTAATACTTATATATGAGACATGTTTCATTTGCACTATGGCTAAAATAAATAGAAGTCTTTATTAAACTTTCTCTTTATCAGTTAATAAACATTCTTTTAACGTTACACTGTCAGGCCTGTAGCCAGCTTTTTGAATGGGTTATTTTTGCAGTTATTCGCCTGACTTTATATTTAATTATGAGGTATAAATATTACATTTTAGTGACATTTTAATAACTAATTTTTGCTGCATTATCTTGTCGGATGTTATCATAAACACACTTTTTGATGTACCAAAATTTATTTTAATCAATTTTGTCAAATTGCTTATCACACTATTTTACTATTTTAACTGTTTATTTTAACTGTCTATTTTAACAAATGTGCATTTTAACTGTAAGTTTAATATTACAGTTTAAAAAAATATGAAAAAATATAATAAACAAATGAAAATATACTTTTTTAAATATACAAATTTATTATCTTTCATTACACACACACACACACACACACACACACACACACACACACACAAGTACAATTTCAGAGATGTTTGCTAATATAAGTTACTATCTTTTAAGCTCCTTTTTTAACTAACACTCACTGCATTTTAGCAGTAAGAAGCTAAAATACAGATTATTGAATTATTCGCTTGACTACAAAATTATATCGCAAATCGAAATCGCAATATCTGTAAAAAAATACAAATAAATAAAAAAAAATTGCTAAAGTATAAGAATTAAAAAGTATAAATATTAAACATAATGATAAGCCAAAATGAGATTTTTATTTGATTTTCTTCTTGGGGGCCCTCTGACAAATTTAGTTGATGACCCCTGGTGTACAGTATATCTGTGCCATGATACTTTATTCTATATTTCTATTTATCATATTTTTTATTTATTGTTTTTCATCTGCATTAATGACAGTTATATTCTGAGCCTGTTAAAAACATATTCAAGAAGATATTAAATGTAGGGTGTCATGCATCAGTACATTTTGCTTTGGCTAACTATGATTTATTCCCCAAAAACACACTTCTTTAAAGTAAAAAAAAAAAAATATTGGTTCTTACCAAGAGAATATTAATACAGCATTATTGCAAAACATTGCAATAATTAAAAATTAAAGCTAAAAAAAATGTTTTTATTTATACAGTGTATACAAATGAGATGAAATGGCAGAGTATCTTAATTTTTTTTAATTAAATGACACTCAGAGAATGGTTTTACAAATTATGTAATTAATACAAACACCTGCCAAAGACACAGATACCATCAAATTCAGTGTTCTTCAATCAGCATTTGCTGTTAATTCTTAGACAATAAAAGTACTTTCGAGAACATTTAGCTTTTTCTGCAGCTCCTCAATAAGATTAAAGAATGCACATGGAACCGAATTCTGTGTGTTTTTACATTATCAAGAGAAAAACCTTTTGTTGACCTCACCCAGCAAACCTTTCAAGAATCTGATCAAGTGACCATTTTAAACAAGCCATTCATTCATCCATCCATCCATCTATCCAGACAGTCTCGATGTGTTATTACTCCTGAGCTCTCGAAATAGCTCTGTATATACAATAGAGCTTAAAAGTTCATTTGCAGTCTACAGTCTCTATTGTTAAATCCCCCAAATTCCTGTGACTCTTATAACAAAATAATTAATACTAAGACACAACCTACTGTAACCCCTCTTAGATATTCATAGCACATGCTTAAAGAGGTGACAGAAACATTTTTCTGTAGTGGCATATTTTTTGACCTTTGAATGTCCATACTATCATAAAATTATGTTTTATTCCAACTACTTTCATATTCATGCCTTTTCTGTTTATTCTTTAAAGTCAACGAAGGAGAAAACTACGTATTTAACAAACCCAATGTTAACATGCAGCTTTTTAAAACAAGCCACTTTTTTATCGTCACCAGTGTTTTGTTGTACATGCAAACACACCGTTGTAAAGTAGCACTAACCACACTTAAGTAGGTGGAGTGTGTTTTGTTTTCTGAATGATCTCCTGGGGTTGTAAATCCACACTTGCCATCTGGAGAGCAGGAAACAAAATGAACTCCATAATGATATTAAATCCTCTGCATCAATACACAACAGCTGGATATCAGCAGGTCAGAGAAACGATGTCGGTGCACAAACTACTTTAAGATCTCATAAGAGCAGGTTTGTTTTAACTTCACACACACATACTCAATCCCCACTGGGCCACTGAGCAGATACGGATGTCTCCAGCTGTACAGAGGAGAGCAACACACAGCTAAAGGGATTTTGGGAGGTCCTGCTTACTGCGATGAAAGAGTTCTGGATTTTACAGATTAATTCTCACAACAGATCTGCAACCAGCCTCTAGTCTCTTTCGTTATGACCAAAATGTACATGAACATTAGTTCATGTTGTTCCAATGCCCAAGACCTTTGTTCATCTTCTGAAGACAAATTAAAATATTTTAGATGAATTCTGAGAGCTTCCTCATCCCTTATAGACAGCAACGGCCATGAGACATTTAAAGTCCAGAAAAGACACCAAAACATTGTCAAAACACTCCCCTAAAATGGTGAAAATAATGCTTATGTCATTCATAACAGGCAATACAATGCTTGAATGTTTAACTGCTGATCTGACATGGGAGAGAATGCAAATGTGAACAAAAACATATTTACAGTTTGTTGTAAAAAGGATTCTTTTTGGTGTTTTGTGCACATTTGAACATAAAAGTCCTGTTTTGACAATGTTTTTGGTTCCTTTTCTGGACTCTGAACAACTCACAAACAAAGCTCTCAGATTTCATCTAAAATATCTTAATTTGTGTTGTGAAGATGAACAAATTTCTTAGAGGATTGGCACAACATGACGGAGAAAAATTGAAAACAAAATTTACATTTTTGGATGAACTCATTCTTTAAACACGAATATATAAAATAATGATAGCCTGCATGTTCTTTGATTTTAAAGTGACAGTAGTCACTGACTAGCAATTTTTAAATCAGCACCACAAACACCACAGTGCACTCTGCTAAAGAAAAAATATTAAATCACGATTAAATTAAATTATTAAAAGTCACTTGCATTGTGGCTTGCTCGAAGGTGAGAAAATAAACTGAAAATTACCCCTGATTCTAATTTTGTAAACCCTTGGAAAGTTCTTTCACTTAAAACTTTCTAACACATTTATATGTGTAAAACGTAAGGTGCTCACGTAAGGGTGGAGTACACACAATTTAAAAAAATTAATATTTGTATCCATTTCTCAGTGAATATAGGCAATGTATTTTGGTGCATTTAAACAAAACAGATTTATTAAACAGATATTTTAGTCACCAAACATCTTTAGAAATAGAAAGATAATACAATTAAATTCAAGCAAAATATTGCTAAAAAATTACAACCTACAAAATTTTTACTTTATTTTTTTTGCTTCTCTTGATTTTTCCTCTTTTTTAAATTAGTATTTAATATTTTTCTATAACATATAAATTTGGGTGTACTAGTTTTTGGACTGTTATTGTAAGTTATTTTGTTAGATAAGCTCCAGATTTGGCTTCAGTACTGAATAACTAATGTATATGGACAAATATAATCTTGTATAGCTTCCTATTTAAAATATGAATTGAAAAGATGCATTTGTGAGGGGTGTACTTATATATGCTGAGCACTGTATGTTTTTGTATAAAAGTTGTATTCACAATCCACTGCCCTATGCTCTGAACAACTGATGTTGAGTAAAGGTCTTCATACAACTTCATACAATCACTGCTACTCAACCCCTGAACACCTTATCCATATCCAATCTAGAGCACCACATTATTACAGAAATAAATCTGCACTGAGAATAGATTTCATATATTAGGTTTTTAGTTAGGATATTCGCAAAATCATTCTGCATAAATCTGCAGATATTTTACAAAATTCTGTGCAGAAATAGCCAAAAATGCCTGCAGATTCTGTCTGGCTCTACTTATAAGTAGGCCCACACAGAATCTGCAAGTGCAGCAAATTGAATTTGCATTGTAAACATTAAATAAAAGTTAAAAAGGTGTTATTTTTTATTCATATATTACGTTTTCAGTTATGATACTCCTAGAATCATTCCACATAAATCCACAGATTTTTGTACAAAATTCTCAGCAGAAATATCCGCAGATTCTGTCTGGCCTTACTTATAAGTTATCCTTTAAAAATAATATTTATTTCTGAAACTCAACTCTTGTACTCTATAATAAATAAAACACAGCTACATTACTGACCAATCAGCATCAAGCATCATAACTGTCCTTCTGAAGGATCTTCAGTATACTGAAAAATGCATCTTCCATCAACAAAACCAAACAAAACATGAATTCATATCATGTTCAAGACTTGGGCAGAAAGAAAGACTCACTTGAAGGATGGAGGAAAATGATGTCTTTTTCGGTGAAGTCGCGTGATTGAACGGCTTTGATCCAGCCGGTAATGGCAGTCAGCATCAGACCCCAGGCCATGAGAGGCCAGGGCTCCATAATGAAGGAAAACTCACATGAGCAGATCCGGATCCAGCACGACTCCTGTCACACAAAACAAGCACTTATTAACACAATACACTCACGCTAAACAACAGAACTCTTAAACCCCAAATAAATGAAGCCTAACCAGGGATCTGCTGAAGACCGAAAGGAAACGCTACAGGATTACAGCTGCTCAAAAGCAGTGTTATCCCTCTCCAAAACACCGGACACAAAGACACATGCTTGTTATTCCAGCAAGTGCTTCATTATATCAATGACAATGTCAGAGTCTGCCAATGTCCTGACCCTCAACAACACTGACCCTCTTAACCGCTTGCTTTGCTTTTTGGCAGCAGAACAAACCCTCATCTGTTGTTTTCAATTATTGCATGCCTTGCTCACAATGAAACATTTATGATAAACATCACTAAATGGGTAGTCATATATTTGCATTCCATTAAATAGTATCAAATTAATAGACCAGAACATTTGTGTGCGTCATATGGCATATTTTTTGAAAGATTGCATTATAATGGCCATTAAGAAAATTTTTTGGCCAATTTTATTTATAAGTCAACAATATTAAGATAGCATAATAGTTTATCATGCACAATTTATTTAGAATTTAATAGTGTAACAAAGGTTGTAAAATGAGAAGGATGCATGCTGCTTTTTGATGCGGTTCATGTCCAACAAAAAAATCCCTCTGGAAGACTGAAATAAGCCTGGAGAAAAGCACATGGCTTAAACACAGAGCTCTGAGGTTTACATTACTGAAACGAAAGCTGGGCCAGATTACACATTTTTCTGAAGTGCTTGACTAAACCGCTTTGTGTGCTTTCTTCAGCGAGTCAGATGGCGGGCCAGACAGAAATCAATCCATTAATTTTAATGAATCAATTTCTCTAGCTTTGTTTATGACTTTCAAATGTAATTCCCCGTTACAAAAAGCTGACTCCTAAACTCCAGAGGAGAGAGCTATTCCATTTAAGAAAGTAATCTTGAGACTACAAGCAAATATCCATCTACAAGTGACTGTTTGAAGATTTGCTTCATTTGCAGCATATCAGATCAAAACACCCCCTTAAGACTTATGAGAATTACTAAAGGCAATAAGCAGTTCAAAAGTTGAGGCAAGTGTTGAGTAACAGTTGCAGAAATTCAATAATTCTGCCAGATTTTTTTTGACATCAGTTCATCCATCTACCAATCAGAACCAGAATATTCCTAAATCCCATTTGTTCAGATATCTACAGGTAAGAAGCCTAGTGAAAAGGTGTTTTAGTACACTTTCAGCTCCCGTAAGCAGCTGGATTGAGGAGATCTTAGACTTAAGTGCATGGTGGTCTGATATCAAAAGTGTACAGTTCCTGTACCGTACCTTCTTTAGATTTTTTAAAGAAACAGTGGGAAGATGACTTAGGAAATATTGTCCAAGAGGCAGTCTGGCAATCAACAATTAAGCAAAATCACTCGTAGTCAAACACGGTCTATTACAATTTAAGATAATTCATAGGCTGCATTTTTATAAAAGCAAATTGTCAAGAATATTCCCAGAAATTGATCTAACATGTTCTAAGTGCCACAGAGATGAGGCCATTTGTTCTGGACGAGTCTATCCCTAAGACCATTTTGGTCTGCTGTGTTTGAGACTTTTTCTTATAAATGTGAAAAGGAGATACAACCAGATCCAGTCATAGCAATATTTTGTGTGACACCTGAAAACCTTGCACTGTCAGCAGGTCAATTAAATGCACTAGTTTTCTCTTCTTTGTTGGCACAAAGGCTTATACCTCTGCAGTGGAAGTCCACTAAAACACCAACACATACTACATGGATTGAAAATGTCATGACATATCTAAAACTATAGAAAAACTCAAATATTGTACCCAAGGTTCAAATAATAGATTCTTCAAACTTTGGAGGCCATTTCTATCATATTTTGAGGCCAGTACCTGAATTGTGTTAAGTAACAACGAGTTACCATTAAGTATGTTTGCATGTTAAATAAATATTTATTATATTATACAATTATTTAAACTTATTACAAAATTTTCCTTACAATAAAGTATATAACCGTAATTGTTCAATAAAAGTTCATTCCAGTGGTATTTTTTTCTCATTTTAAGCTAAATTATGCTGTGTTTTGTTTTTAGGAGGTCCTGCTCACTGTAATGGAAAGAGTTTGGGATTTCACATATTAATTCACAATAGATCTGCAACCAGCCTCTGGTCTTTTTATTTATGACCAAAATGTACTTGAGCATTAGCTCATGTTGTTCCAATGCCCCAAGATCTTCGTTCATCTTCTGAACACAATTGAAAATATTTTAGATGAATTCTAAGAGCTTCCTCATCTTCCATATAAAGCAACTGCCATGAGACATTCAAAGTCCAGAAAAGAAACCAAAACATTGTCAAAACACTCCCCTAAAATGGTTAAAATAATGGTAATGTCATTCACTACAGGCTTGAATATTTTACTGCTGACCTGACGCGGGAGAGGTGAACAAAAACATAAAAAGGTGAACAAAAACATATTTACAGGTTGTTGTTTTTTTGCCACACAAAAGGATTCTTAGAACTTTGTACAATTACATTTGAACATTAAAGTCCTGTTTTGACAATGTTTTTGGTTCCTTTTCTGGACTCTGAACATCTCACAAACAAAGCTCTCAGATTACATAAAATATCTTAAATTGTGTTGTGAAGATGAACAAATGTCTCAGAGGATTGGCACCTCATCACACAGAGAAATTAAAAACAAAATGTACATTTTTGGAAGAACTCATTCTTTAAACATAAATATTTTGGCAATTACAAATTTTCCTTATAATAAACTGTAGCCTAATTGTTCAATAACAGTTCATTCCAGTGGCATTTTTTCCTCATTGTAACACACATTTTACTCTTAATCCATTCAAATTAGACACAAATTAGTGCAATCATTGTTCAGTATTTTAACAAAATTGATAAGTGTTCAAATGGCAAAAAAAGGCAGTAAAATTCAGAAATGTTTGTAGAACGCTGAGCTCTTGACCTCTCAGACAGTGGACTGGCACAGCGCAGCCATGATCCACAGCATCAGGTTTCCTCAAAGTGATCCTTTTCTCCACTCAAGGTCTGAGGCGGCATTGAAAAGCAGCACAGAAGAAGATATCAGCTTTCATTTTTAGCTGCACATCAGGCCCACAAGTTGCTCGCTGACTGGGAATGTCAACAAACAATTTAAGTATGTTTTGACACAACTTTGATAAATGTGGTGACCTCTATAATAAGTTAAGTGTGAAAGTAATGAATTAGATTTACCCCTGGGCTCTTAGCATTATGTTAGTAAGAAGTGAATCTGCAGAAATGTGTTTCATGTTGATGTTGAACACATACAGGAAGAGCAGGACAGCATGATGAATCTTTTGAAGCAAACATCAAGGTGTTATGATAAATAAAAAAGTCATTCAGATAATGACACAAATTTGTGCAATCATAGTTTCAACAAAATAATCTGGATTAAAGGGAGAGTTATACAAATTTTTGTGCTCCTGTTTTCCAGATGATGACAACCCCCCCTAAATAACGATATTAACTCGTAATTGTGCTGATTGTGTGTGTGTGTGTCTGAATCATTAATTCACTTATGATTGAAAAACAGATTTGTTTAGGAAAGAGATGCACAAATGCTCTGCTCTGGTATTGTCTGCAACTATTTTGCAGCTAAAAACAAACAAACAACTAACAGAAAGAAATCATATATTGTTTTTTAAATGTATTATTAAATTCAGGGTTAAAGGTTAGAAACAAATTTATGCACAACCTCTTTAATTCAGGAAAACAGCACTCCTACTTTTGTATTTTACTCTAACTCTAACCCTAACCCTAACCCTATATA
>CAIGQZ010032266.1:4451210-4467195 GCA_903798205.1 Danio tinwini | reverse complement strand
AAAAAACATTTTAAGAGGCATAAACAATAACAATGGTCCTAACGTATTTTTCATTCCCATAGCATCTCAGAATCCAAAAAGATCCACATATTGATAAATAAAGTTATGCTAGCTGTTTTATTGTTAGGTCATGATTGAATTGACACTTGTTATAGTTATGGAATAGTTTGACAACAAGCAAGACATGTCTATGGGTCAATAATATTGCCACGTTGAAACTCCTAACCATAACTTAACGAAGTCATATCTTATAAAATAAAGAAAAAAACATCACTTAACTACATCATACAGTATCTTGTTTAAAAACCTCCCAACTCTAACCTCACATTAACTTAACCTGTTCTAGTAATAACAATACAATTTTCATAATTGCGTGAAACTAAATCTAACCTTTCTTTTACAGTAAACCTACAGTAATCATATACTACTCATAATTAAATCTACAGCTACATTGTACAAGAACATTGAAAAAAATAACCCAAAATTGTATTTTATGCTGAACTGTAACACTGAAAAGCGTATGCAAAGCTGTTTATTGCATAAGAATCTTCCTGACGAACATTATTCTTAACTGAGACCTGCAGGTGAGACTTGCAGATGAGTCGCAAACTAAACTAAAGCACTGATAAAATCAGCCCTGGATGAGAGCAGGACATGAAGAGGGAATGAGTTAAGAGAAAGCCTTGACTAACAAAAAGACATCCTATTGATAAGAAAACATGGATTCAGTTTCAACACACATGCAGGTGTCCTCAGACCAGAGACTCTTCTTCAGCTTTATCTCTTATTGAGGAGTCTAATGTCTCAAACCATCAACCCACCAGCAGCACAGGAGACACGTCTGACTGAATGACGGATAAAAGATACTAAGAGATCTTATTCTTAAATAAACAGCCGTTTAACATCAGCAAGATGTTAGTTTAGTTTAGTTTAGTTTAAAGCTTTATTAATCTCTTTGAGGGCACAATGGCTCAGTGATTAACACTGTCGCCTCACAGCAAGTAGAATGCTGGTTTAAGCCTTGGCTGGGTCAGTTGGCATTTATGTGTGAAGTTTCTGTGTCCTCCCATGTTGGCATGGGTTTTCTCCAGGTGCTCCGGTTTCCCCCACATGTCCAAAGACAAGTGCTATAGGTGAATTGAATTAGCTAAATTGGCCTTAGTGTACGTTTGTGAATGTGAGAGTGTATGGATGTTTCCCACTGATGGGTTGTAGCTAGAAAGGCATCCGCTGCGTAAAACATATGGATACGTTGATGGTTCATTCCACGGTGGCAACCCTGGATTAATAAAAGGACTAAGCTGAAAATGAATGAATGAATGAATAATCTCCTTGGGGCAGTTTATTCTGACATGGTGGTGCTTCACATATAACAAGAATGACACACTTAACACAATGAACACCAACACTTAACATTAAGTACATAAACAAAAAACAAACAAAAATAAATAAAAAATGTAATATAATTTATAATAAAAAAATAATAATAATCCACCGATTAACTACATTTATAATGTAACCGAATAGCTGAAGGCACAAAAGTACATTTATAACACATTGTGGAACATCTTATTGTTCTTACACGTCGCCCAAGAGTCATCCACTCACAATATTTGTTTAAGGGTTGTGTGTTATCTCCTATTATTTTATGTGCCATCCTCAACACCTGCTGTTCAAAATAGAATGCTAGACTTCGCTGAGCAACTCTTAAAATATTTGAGCACAAATTAACAATGCCTTAAAAACAATTCTTTTTTTTTTTGTAGAAGGGTTTAAATGTATAATGGTTAAAAGATTTTTAAAAGCTGTCATTTTTTACTTTACGAATCAAAATGTCACTTGCATTAATATAAAATGGGGAAAGTACAATGCACATTATGGCTGGCACAGTGAAGGAAGTCCCGCTTTCAGGCCTAGAATAGCCAATCATCAATCTTGATAGCTCGGCAGTTCTTTGGGGGAGGGGTCTCTGTACACCTTCCTTTCATTTTGGACTACCGTGTGTCTGTGCTGCTTTTGACCAGAGAAATGATATTGCATTACAAATCTGTTTCAACACTGATCACAGAAATGAATTACTTTTTAAAATATGTTACAATAAAACAGATATTTTCGTTATAATATTGCAGTTTTACTAAATTCCTATGCTTCAAATTTGTGTAGTGCACTTAAAGGACATTTTAATAATAATTACAATAATTACATTTTAAGTGTTGACATTATAATCACAATAATGACGACTCATACCAGTGAAATATTTAATTGAATACTTCTCAGTTTCTAAACAAGGCAGATGATAATTACTCTGACATTCAAAGGCAAACTTCCAGACCGATCAGGAAGTGCCTGAGGTTGAACTTCAGTGCCCTGATCTCCTGTAAAGCTGTGCCAGGCCTCTGCCATGAGCAAAAGCTGTCATCAAAGCCTACACGTCTGCAGACTCGCTCTGGAAAATGGAAATTGCGGTTGTCGGTTTGTTTGAGTAGACTCTTCTGTTGTTTGGAGGGTGTTGAAGAGGATCACGCTGCATTAAACAGAACTGGTGAGCAAACACTCCAGCAAAACATGAACCTGCTTCAAGAGCAAATCCACCTTTTGCACTTGCTTAATTGTATGTCTGGCTTTATGGGGGTTCCTGACTCTTTTAATGCACACATTATTGAAGCAAGTAACCACAGAGGTACGAGTATGTGTGTGTATGCCAGCACTGGAACATTTAAAGGTGCTATAGGGTGTCATAGAGTTTATAGGCTAAATTATAATTATTATCATAAAAAGGGGCCAACAGAGTTGTAATTAATGGTTTTAATCTACCTGAAATCACAGACAGGAATTAATATCAGGGTGACACGGTTGCTCAGTGGCTAGCATTGTCACCTTACAGCCAGAAGGTTACTGGTTCCAGTCCCAGCTGGATCATTTGGCTTTGCTATGTGGATTTTGCATGTTCTCCCTGTGTTTCCCCCACAGTCCAAAAACATATGCTACTGTATGTGTAAATGAGTGTGAATGTTTTCCTGTACTGGGTTACAGCTGAAAGGGCTTCCGCTGTGTAAAACACACAGTATGCTTGATAAATTGGTGGTTCATTCCGGTGTGGTGACCCCTGATGAAGAAAGGGACTAAGCTGAAGGAAAATGAACAAATGAATTAATTAATATCGACCTCTGTCCATCTTAACAGATGAGCTTTTGAGCTTTATTGGCTTCTTTTCACTACAGATAAAATCACAGTAAGAGCTATGCGCTATGACACCATGCATAAACCTGCATTAAACACTGAAGGCTCGTACACACCGAGATGCTTTTCGTTTGCGTTTATCATCAGCGTTTTTCAAAACGTTTTTTCGTATTCAAACCCAAGCGTTTTTCACTGGCGTCAAGCAGAAGAGTATGCAAAATCACTCCTTGACGTTAGATGGCTCCACAACTTTAAGCTTCTGACACCCACTTGTAACAGAAGAAGAAGAAGACAGAAAGTTGACACGATTGTTGCTAAGTTACTGGCGATTCGAAAAAGCATGGATGGTTCAAGTAGCAGCTCCAGCTCAAGCGATGAAGAAATGATTTTTGTACACCAGTTCAATAATCAGCTCCATGTTCATATCGTCTCTAGGCATTTTCTTCAACGTGTACTCGCATTGACAGTTTTGCGCTTGAGCGCTTCCAAGTGCTGTTTACTGTAACTTCAGTAGCTCCGTGCGCGTAAACAAAAGTGCCAATCTGATTGGTGGAGAAGGTTTTGACGCGGAGTGTCAAAACAAAAAAATGAGCATGAGGCGTTTCTTAAAAAGTGACGATTTGCGCCTGCCGTGTTGCGCGATGGTGGGCACAATCAATCACATTGGCACTCTTTATTTAGTCACGAGGCGTTAAAAGTTGACCGAAAATGCGAGCAAAAAGTGTACCGGTGTGCATGTGCCTTTATACTCAGCAGCTTTCAGTTGTGTTTGTTGCCTCATTACAAACGTAGATGGCATATTTTATAATATACACATAAACTAACAGAAGATACAGTTAAACAGACCTAATGGCTCTTTGGGGTGGCGCTGAATAAATTTATCTACATTTAACGTGAAAGATAAATTGCATGCTATTGTCATGCACATTTGTCTATAAAGCCAGCTCTGTAATCAGTGGTGAATCTCAAGCATGTGTGTTCAGCTGGAGCAGAGTTTATTACACAAAACCAAACCATGCCAAATCATGCAGAATATCATCATGCAGTAGTCAAATTGCAAGTAATTATTCAGCGATATTGACAGCTGTTCACACAGCTTACCAGTGAATTACAGCCCTTTGAAGTAAATTTTGCTAATGTTAAACCTGAAAGCATGTACAAATACCACATATAATGATGTTTTACTCAAAACTTACTTCATTGCTTTTAAATTAGGTCCTTGTGTGAAATGATGTGTCTTCTTACACAGAATAAACCACACAACATATTTTTATAATAAATTGCAAATGTATTGCATCATTACAAACTTTAATATCAGGACAATTATAATGTGTTTTTTCTGTGCAACTTGCACACATGAGAAACAGCGACCTCTGTCCTTCGGAGGGAATTTATTATTAATCACATCGCTGTACTTTCCTCACATGATGGGCAAGACATATTTTTAATATTAATTTTTGTGCATATACATTAAATTAGTCAGCACTAAAGCCAAATCTGAAGCTAATCTAACAAAAATAACTATGATAATGGTCCAAAATTTGTACACCCAAATTTATGTTAGAGAAAAATATTAAATACAAAAATATATAAAAAGAGGAAAAATCAAGAGAAGCAAAAAATTTGAAAAATGTTGACATTTTGTAGGTTGCATTTTTTTGCAATATTTTGTTTGAATATAATTGTATTATCTTTCGATTTCTAAAGATGCTCTGTGACAAAAATATTATTTTAATAAATATATATGTTAATAAATCTTTTGTATAAATGCACCAAAATACATACTATATTCACTGAGAAATGGGTGAAAATATTAATTTTCAAAATAGGGTGTACTCAGTTATGCTGAGCACTGTATATAGCTTGCATTTTGCATTCTGACAATAAGCTTTGATGAGATGAGTTACTTCATGTCTCACTGCATTACCTGAGAGCTTTATTATCTTGGTCTTGTTTAAAAAATAGTTCCACATACATAGTAAATATACAAGCTTAGGAAACTTTAAAAAAGGGTGAAAAATTCTCATTGTTAAAATGCTTACCACAACTGCAATAGTTTGATCAAAATTAATCAAAAATAAAATAAATAAATAAAAAAAACTTCTCAATATTTGCTCTGTCCTGAGAAATATATAACTATATGTTTTTGCATTGTATTTTAATAAGATGTATTTAACCATAGAGATGTAATATAGTCACAAGAAAGTGTGCATATTGCAAAATTTCTCATTTTAGTACAAGCTAGAACATTGAAGGATTAATAAGAAGTTAAAGCACAGAGGATTTTTTCAGCACTGTAAGGTTAAGTGCTCATGGAAGAGGTGAATCTTGTCTTATGAATATTGTGAGGGGTTTAGTGTTTCAGAAGGATTATTCCACAAGCAAAGAACAGTGAAAGAAAATGTACTAGAAAGTGATTTTATGCTGCTCTGTGATGATACGTATCATTGACTTATCAACCTCAGGCTTCTGGAGGGATAATGTGGATTGAAAAGCTTAAACTGTACAGCTCAAAGTGTTTAGATTCATATTGTTTGACTGAAAACAAAACATGCAAAACAAGCAGCTTTAGTCATTTGACTGCAAGTGTGTTATGCAGCTTTTAAAAACCCAAAAAGTGCTGTTTGTAGCACTTGTGATGATCCACCATGTAAGAATGACTCTGAAATCTAAACTTTCTCTCAGTACAGCATGATACACGCAGTCACGTCATGTAATTACTGCAGGTCATAGCTAAATCAGACCCAGCAGGCTGGAAGAGGCATTGAGGGAGGCTGGAGGCTCCAGCGGGACAAGAGCCTGGAGCTGCGCCTGAGCCGCTGCCAGGTGAGTAAGACTAACTCAGGTCAGAAACATGATCTTCTGGGTTGTGAATCAGCCTGTGAATGGCAGTCGCTCCCATTAATGGAGGGAAAGAAATGCAAATCCTCTCTTGTGACTTCCAAAACTTGCTGGACCAGATTTAGCACAGGTTTGATAAATGAAAGAGGGAGAAGAACGAAGCTGGCACAAGCTGTGGCCGTGTGTTTTGCAGTCACCTACAAACAGGCGAATGACAGCATTTCATCTCAGAATAAGACATTATACTGGAAACTGCACAATACAAGAGGTGTATTTAATTGAGAACAATGAGAACAATAGCGAAATAATTTCTATGCCATGACTAGACAATTGATACAAAATACGAATATAAACAGTTTAATTGCATATGTAAATCTTCTGAAAATACAGCAAAAATAGATATTCATTTATTTTCCTTTGACTTTTTCCTTTTGTCTTTATTTCAGAGGTCGCCACAGCAGAATGAACTGGCAACTATTCAGGCATATTTTTTACGCAGCATTTCCCAGTTCTTAGAAACACACACTCATTTACACACACACTCAAACACTACGACCAATTATTGTTTACCCAATTTACCTATAGTGCATGTCTTTGGACAGTGGGGGAAACCAGAGCACCCAGAGAAAACCCCCAAAACACGAGGAGAACATGTAAACTCCACACAAAAATGCCAGCTGGTCCAAACCAGTGACCTTCTTGCTTTTTGCTTGAGGTGTTTGTGCAACCCAATAATAGACAATAGCAAAAAATTTAATGAAATAAAAAATAACCTCTCCTTTTTTAACCCTTATGAGCACAAAATTGAGTTGTTACAAAATGAGAGTTCAGGTTTTAAAGAGTATTTACATTGACACATGTGGTAGATGATTTTATACATAAAAACAAAAAAAATTGAGTTTTACCTTTTTTTTTTTGATTCAGCCAATCTCTGAGTCTAAGCATTTTTATCTTAGCTTAGCATACTTCATTGAATCGGATAAGACCATTAGAATCTGGTTCAAAAATTCCAAAAAGAGTTTCGATAATTTTCCTATTTAAAGCTTGACTCTTCTGTAGTTACATTGTAAGACCATCAGGTTTAAAAATGTCTATTTTCTAGATCAATATTGCTAAGAACTATACTTTTATTCCAGTGTTATTAGTGTTCCTTTAAACATTTAATGAATCTGTATTCATATATTTACAAAAACAAATTTGTTGAGATTTTAAAGATCATATTAATATTTATGTTCATTTAGGATGCAATGTGTGGTGATAAATATTTTTAGTGAAATCTAAATAGTGCATTCATGCGTGCTCACATTTTCCCCCATAGACATTTCATATGAAAGTATACGAAGATCACACACAAACCCCCCCAAATGTACAAGACTGCGTACGTAAAAGGAGAGTTCACACAAAAATTAAAATCACCTTATCATTTACTCTTCCTCATGAGATTATAAAACTTTTTGAGTTTTTTTCTGTTGAACACAAAAGAATTTTCACAAAAAATATTTAACAAAATATTGGTTGATGGGACCAACTGTAGGAAAACTAGGAAACAATTACTGTGGAAGTCAATGGGTGCCAGCTACAGTACCAGCATTGTTGACACTTTCTATGCAGGACCATGAGCAATGTAATTTATAAATAAATTCAGCTATTAAAGACCCTTTTTTAGGATGAGTTGAATTAATGTGATCAGACGATTTCAACAAAAGCACATACAACTGATCAGGGCTCACAATAAGTCTTTTCGACCTGACTACTGCATTCTTTTGAATCCAATTATGACCAGTTTGACCTGTAACATGAAAATCCTATCCAGAATTTGAACATATTATGAAGGTTAGGGAAGCACAATGCAGTCTCAACAGAGCTGTTGTCACGAGCCAAATGGCATCCAGCAATGCCTGTGCCCTGCTGTGACCCGGCCAAAAGCAAAAGAGTCACGATGGATCAGAATCACAGACCAGCTAATTGAAATCCTACATGCACACACTCACTAATCCGGGACTATCCGTTTGAAGTGGTCCGGTTCAACAGTATAATTTTAATCCCCTTTCAGACTCTTGATGCAATCAAAGATTTAAGGAATCAGTCATGTAGCTCAGAATAACACAATGAAAAAGCAGCCTCAAATACCTCAGACAACCAAGAAAACAAGTCTCTGATAAAAATGTAACTGATGGAACAAAAAATTATGTGCATATGCTACATGCATACGTTTGTTTTGTTTAGTTTTTTTTGGAGGGGCAGGGGGGGGGGGACTTTTGAATATAGCTATGTTATGATGAGCGAGCTTTTAATATTTGAATTATTATACTTTGTTTATATTTTGTTTATGGGAAAAAATGTTTCTCTGTATTTATGATTTAGAATTTTGAATGATTTATGGATAACTACAGATAGACTACAGATAGACTAACTACAGATACAATATATTCAATTTACAATAAAATAGCAAAACTGTGACATGTTTCAGAAATCTCTCACTCACTTCATTCAGCGTAGTCTCTAATATATCAGGGGTCGCCACAGTGGATGGTTTATGCAGCCCTTACAGCCGCAAACTCTCTCTCATTCACACACTACGGCCAGTTTGGTTAAACCCACACAAACAAATGAAGAACATGCAAATTCCACATAGAAATGCCTCCTGGCTCAGCCAAGACTCCAACCAGCGACCTTCTTGCTGTGAGGCAACAGTGTTAACTGCTCAGTCACCATGCCACTTTGATTCATGTTTATATTAGCTTTTAAACAACAAAATACCAATATTTTAACTTCAGAAGAATTAAGAAAACAATATTTGGTGATATACCCCAGATTTTCAATCACAACAAATTAAAGAATTTGTGATTCTTACCAATGATCATGTAAAAAATTAATGGGATGAACATAATCTGATATCACTCTCTCACTTTCCTTAGGCTTAGTCCCTGCTTTATCAGGGGTCGCCACAGAGGAGTGAACTGCTAATTACTCTGGAATAGGTTTTTACCGGCGCATGCCCGTCCTGCCACAACCCAGCACTGAGAGTACAACCCTTAGTGCTGGGAAACACACACACACACACACACGCACGCACGCACTCACACACACACACTCACATTCATACATTATGATTTAGTTTAACACCTATACCACATGTCTTTGGACTGTGGGGGAAACCAGAGCACCCGGAAGAAAACCACACATACAACCTTCTTGCTGTGAGGCAACTATGCTAAACATTTAGCCACCGTGTCACCAATAATCTAAAATCTATCGCCAATAATCTTTTTTTTCATTGTGATGCGTTTCCTCTACAAGTTCTGTTTTGCTGGGTTTGAGCTGAACATAATGGCATCTGCATCTCCTCTCTCACTCTTGTTCTTCATGAAACTCTTCTCTCTCTGAAGACAGAATAATGTCTTGGTGTGGGGGGGATCAGACCAAGAGGGGATAAAATATTCTTGTGGCAGCTGTAGAAAACCAAGCGGGAGGGGAAAAGGGTAAGTTTGATTCCCTTGAACTTTGGGCCAGCAAAACCATAACAGGATAAGAAGGCAAACGGGGTTAAATGGGAATGTTCATGAAAGGATTTGCTGCGTCTTTTGTCTTTGGAACTCAGATGGCAAAACCTCAGATTCTCTCAAAAAGACATTTACACTCTCAATGAGTTCAGCCAGGTGGGGAAAAACACAGCCCCCACTTTATGAACTGAGGCTTTTGTGCATGTTTACAGGTAAACAAATGCAGTTCAGACATATTTGAAGATCACCTGACACTAAAGGAGCTCAATTCACTTAAAAAACAACAACAAAAAACAACATCTTTAGCAACATTAATTACAAACACAAGACCACTAAGCTCTGGCAGAGACTGCTGTGGTTGTGGTTGTGTAAATAAAACATACAAGGCCTTGCCATAAATTCAATAAAAATATATATATATGTTATATTACTATGTTTTTACACAACAGCCAACCTGTGGACAGCATCCAAGCTATGAAGAAAAAAAAAACCCAGTGATTTAATTTTATTTTGTAAACATGACAAATTTGAGACGGCAATTCATCAGAAAACATGGCATGAAAAACCTCTATCATTAGGCAACAGTATAGGGCTTTTAAGCATTGAATGTGGGATGACAGGACTGTGTTTAAAAGAATCGTCAATAAGGACATTTGCGTCAATCTTAATGTCAGCCTTAGGCAGCACAGACCACCCAAAAGTGTAAACTATGACATCTGTTTAAACCTGGTATATAAGGATGCTATTTGGTTGATTAGATCACAAGCAGACGAGGAAAACACAATCAAGTTTAAATGTGGTCAACTTTTGACTCTATTCTAGATTTCTTTGACTCTATGAGCAAGGCTGCGAGGATATGTGCTACATGGGTTTTTCAAAACTTTTGATCTAATAATTTGAATAAGATGGTGCAGTTTAAACATGGACTAGGGCTGGGGAGTAAATCAGGTTTGTACTATATGTCGAAAAAAATTAATACTGTAAATTAATTGATATTATACAACACCATTTAGATATGCAGTAGTTTGAAAAATAGTGAAGGACACAGAGCACACTGCTACAGAGAAACTGCACAATCCATTTGTCCTATGACAAGTCATGCTTATATTATAGTCTTTATAATAAGAAAGTAATGATAATATGCATAGTTTTGAAGATGCTCTGATAGATACTGTACATGTGCTGCTGACAAGATACATAAAAAAATCGTAAGGTAATATAATTGAGCACAGTTTACTACTGTTAAGCCGATTAATTGTAATCACTTAATTTGGACAATATACTGTATATACATACACACACACACACACATAGAACCCATTTTAAAAATATTTTTATCCATTTCTCAGTGAATAAAGGCAATGTACTTAGGTTCATTCAAACAAAACAGATTTATTAAACATATATTTATTAAAATAATATTTTAGTCACCAAACATATTTAGAAATTGAAAGATAATACAATTAAATTCAAGCTAAATGTTGCCAAAAATAAATTACAACCTACAAAATTTCAACTAACTTTCCAGAACCATACTGTCCTGAACCTTCATACAGATATGTAAGGAAAATGATATGTAAAGTGTTAACTTTCTTCTCTGAGCTGATAGCTGCAAAAGGGCTGTGAGGGTTTGTACAATCACGCACAGGAAGAAAAACAGTGTGCATTATTTACTTATTTTTTTTAATGGCAAATTTAAAATGCTGTCTAACTAGTGCGCTTCAATTATGTTTCCCATAATATTTTAAAATTAGGTCAGTAGGTAAAGAGTAGGTGTAAAGAAGTCCTTTAAAGGCTGTTTGAATGCATTTAATCACATAAAAGTATATGCTATGAAAGAAATCCATTCAAATGCGTTCTTCCAAAATAACCTTTGAAATATTTTACACCATCACACACACACACACACACACACACACACACACACACACACACACACTAAATCTTAAGAAAAAAAAAACTGATTAAAGGCACAGGATACACTTGCAGGATATGCGCTGTGAATTGTAAGAATCCAGTCAGGAATTCTCATGGAGTAAAAAGAAAAAAAAAAACTTCAAAGGAAATGAAAAAGCTCTGGAGGCCTGCTGAGATACAGAATCTGCTGCTGATGCTGAGGAGAGAGACACATAAAGCACAAGACAACACTAAGATTGACTGCAAACATATGCGGTTCAAAGCAGAATGGCTAAAATAGCAGTCAAGACATGTGGATGTAATGGCTTTACCTTTTTTGAACCAATATAAAATAAAAACAGTGACGCTTGTGATGCCTAATACTTCTATAACAAACAGGATGGGATATCTTTAAATCAAGAATATAACAATCATTTTAACACATGAAGGGAAAAACAAAGCACTCTCTCAGAAATACCTTATCAGAAATACAATATTTGTTATTTTAAAATGTCTTTCTATGTGAAGTTCAGTTTGTGTTATTTGCTGCACTGTAAAAAAAATCTGTAATTTCACTTTTTTTTTCCTGGCAGCTGGGGTGCTGGAAAAAAACGTAAAATAATGGCCGTTAAATTACGGAAACTTACTGTCAAATAGCCGACATTAAATTACAGAAATTTACTTTAATTTAAATTTCTGGTAAATTTCTGTAATTCAACCTCTGTTATTTTACAGTAAATGTAATTTACTTTTGTTTTCTGGCACCCCAGCTGCCGGAAATAAAACGTAAAACCGTAAAATTACAGATTTTTGTTACAGGTTGTTGTTTGAAAGATTACATTTGCTTGAAATAAATTTAACATCATTATGAAGCCTTTAATAATCTAAAAAGAAACAGAAAGCCTTTAAACTAGGCATGGACCATAAGATTCTGACGATCTGATAACCTTGGATAAAAGTATCCAGTTTCATGGTGTTGTGATTACTGCTTTAAAATAAGTAATTTTCCCATTGAACACAATATATTTTAGTTTAAGAAACATTTAAAATATTTTGGCATTGCTATTTTAAACATGCCGGCTAAACAATTTGAATAAATAACTGACTATCTTCATTAGTCAAGAACACAGATTTCTTAACAACTTGAAAAGGCATCTTTAGATATCTTTATTTTCTTTGGATATAAAGTAAAGCCACTGCACTCTTCAAGTACAATCTTGTATTTCAAACAATTCCTGAATCGTGGGCTGACCAGCTTTTGATTTGGAGGGTCCTTTTTCTGTAGATACTGTTAGCCTAATAAAAACTAATGAAATAGTCGTAAAAAACACATAAAAGAAGTTTGCATATACCATAGGAACAATATAAAAGAAAATGTTTGTGGTTTCAAAACCTTGACTTTTCAAAACCTGCACTTTTCAAAACCGCGGTAAACCTTGAAACTGGTTACTGTCCCATGCCTACTTTTAAACTGAATAAGAAAGTTTAATGCTTAAAATAATAGACACAATTCTCATATTAATCAGATTTTTAAAAATATAATATTTAAATTTTTAAATATGTTTTATGGTTAATGAAATGACCCTCTCCAAGGCTGCGTTTATTGGATTAAACATTAAAAAACTAATAAATACTAAAAATAATATGTAAAATAGGCTAGGAAACAACTTACCCTAAAATAACATTTTGTTTTGTGGCTTTCATTACGAAAATTATTAGCTAACATGAACTAACAATGGACAATATTAATTAAATAAAAAGTAAGACTTTACTAGACTCCAGAGATTTATTTATTAACATTAGTTAATTCACTATATGCGTCACAGTGGCACAGTGGGTAGCACGATCACCTCATAGTAAAAAGGTCACTGGTTTGAGCCTCAGCTAGGTCAATTGGCATTTCTGTGTGGAGTTTGCATGTTCTCCTTGGTGTGGGTTTCCTCGGGTTGCTTCGGTTTCCCCCACAGTACAAAGACATGCTATATAGGTGAATTGGGTAAGCTAAATTGTCTGTAGTGTATGTCTGTGAATGAGTGTGTATGGATGTTTCCCAGTGATGGGTTACAGCTGGAAGGGATCCGCTGCATAAAACATATGCTGGATAAGTTGGCGTTTCATTCCGCTGTGAAGACCCCTGATAAATTAAGGGACTAAGCTGAAAAGAAAATGAATGAATGAATGATTCCACTGTGATCAAACACAAAATCATTCTTACTAACATTAACAAAATGAATATATTAACAAATTTATCAGCAAATATATATTGCACATTGTTAATTAATGAAACTTAAACAACAAGCTTATTGTAAAGTATTATCGATAACTTTTTTAATGTTCAAATCATTATTAAAGTTTTTTTAATCACGATTACTAGCATCTTCAATATCACACAGTCCTTCAGAAATCTTCCTGATGAAAACAGAATCATTTGCTCATCATTATTCAAAATGGTCACTTTTGATCAATTTAACGTGTCTTTGCAGAGTAATCAATAAATAAATGAAATGTTAGCATATCTCAGAACTGGGCCCACACCGAATTTGCAGATTTTTAGCCCATCATTTATTCGATGTATTTACTTATTTATTCAGGTTTTTTTTAATTAATTTCAGTAATTATTATTGTGATATAATAATATTCAAATGTTCACATGATTTATTTACAATACAGTTTGTAAAGTAATTCTGTCTTTTAGTAGAGATATTAAATGATAGACTTGCTTTGTTTACCAGGTAAGTTATCTAATTAGATTTGCATTGTAAACATTAAACAAAAGTTAAAAAGGTATTATTTGTTGATTTCATATATCAGTTTTGTAGTTATGATACTCCTTAAATCCTTCCACATAAATCCACAGATATTTTACAAAATTCTCAGCAGAAATAGCAAAAAATTTCTAACAGAAATAGCAACAAATTACAGATTCTGTCTGGCCCTACTCATAACTAAATAATAAACTACACAGAGACCAAAGTGAATAGACCTTATTCAAATCCTCTGCAACAATGTATATTAACACACGACATATAAATCTTCATACACCAACAAAAGATGGCAGCAGCTTCACTACAGGGTGCAAAAGGGCCCCAGTAAGACAAATCGGATACATCTGTTCAGTAAAGCATTCAAATGGGGAGCAAAAGTAGCTAATTAGCATCAAAATCTCTCAAAAGCTTCTTAACCCCAAACAGTTTTACAGGCCAATCCGATCAAAAGCTTCTCCACAACAACTCACGAATAAACAAAAATAAATATGCTACACAGCTACAAGACCTCCAAATGAAAAGAATAATATAATGGAGCTTAATATGCAAAAATAGAGAAGCGTTAACAGCGCAGGAAGCCTCGGGCGGACTAGCATTAACCCAGTGACAGTGATCTTTGCCTGGTCACTCATGCGCTTAACGCTAAACAAACTTTGCTAAATAATTCAAAAAGAGCATAAGTAATGCACAGCGTTGAGGGATTCCCTCGTACGCTCCGCTGCGCAGAGTTTGTTACGTGCTCAGGCCAGAGAAAAGTGTCATTATCTGAAGACCATCAGCTTTTGTCAAGTTCCTGGTCCTGCTGTGGGGAAACAAAGGGGTGAGATGAAGCCATCGCTTCGTCTTCTGCCTCAGCGTCTCCATTGAGCGGCACTCTGGGTAATGTAGAGTCTGATCAGCACATGGAGCGCTGAACCCCCTCCCCCATCACCATCAGCAGACCCAGAATGGTCACGCAAGCCTAGAACCATGAGGCCGTGTTATTATACGCAAACCATCTTCAACATTGATCTCTGTTTAATGATTAATTCCTTTTTTTTTTCCTCATATTTAATTTTGTGTTGTCACTCGTCACTTTATGTACACTGGAAGCTTCTGTTGCCAAAACAAATTCCTTGTGTGTGTGAAGCACATTTGGCAATAAAACTGATTCTGATATTAGCGTATGTATATGCATTAGAGTAATTTTTTATCCAATTAATTACATGATATCAATTTATTAAGAACAAATTAATCCCTTTTAGCACAAATTTGGTTGAGAAATCTCCCCACCCTCCCTAAATATTATATAATTTAAATTCAGTACAACATTTATTACATAAACACTTTTAAGGAACAACAGCCATTCTACCTTTAAACTTAAATTTGTCTTTATTTCTTTTTTCTGTCATTTATCTTTTCAGAATAACATTTATGTGGTCCACAACACTATATCACTTTATAATCTATTTTCTATTCTACCTTTTGTATATTAAAACTAGGGCTGCACAATATATCATTTCGATATCGCAACTTGATCATTCGCAATAGTCACATCGTAAGTACATGCAATGTTGAGTTTGTATTTATCCTATGCATATGTTTTTGATGCCTGTCATTTTAAAATGATTTTAAACACATTCAGGTATAAGAAATTGTACCATTTGTGACCTTAACTATGTTTACTATTATCATTCAGTTACTGTACTTGAATACTGTTAGATGTATTCATGTGCAAAATATATATTCCAAAAGGCAGCAACACCAAAGTTCCAAAAATGCCAATTTATTAAATAAAAAAATCAAATACAAGGCGTGTAA
>CAIGQZ010032266.1:4402511-4441210 GCA_903798205.1 Danio tinwini | reverse complement strand
GTGTTGGTGTGGGTTTTCTCCAGGTGCTCTGGTTTCCCCCACAAGTCCAAAAACATGTGGTATAGGTGAATTGGGTAAGCTAAATTGTTTGTGTGTGAATGAGTGTGTGTGGATGTTTCCCAGTGATGGGTTGCAGCTGGAAGGGCATTCGTTGTGTAAAACATATGCTGGATAAGTTAGCAGTTTATTCCGGCGACCCAAGATTAATAAAGGGACTAAGCCGAAAAGAAAATGAATATATAGAAGTTAAAACTATAAAAAAAATATATATATATATATATTTTTTTTTTTCCAAAATGTTTTACACTGAAACTGAGAAAAAAACTTAACAAACACTAATAAAGCACAATTTTGGAGGTTAATTTCTCAATGAAATAAATAAAGAAATATTGGAAATATAATTAAGATAAAATGTTCTTGGTGTAGTATGTGCTGAATGCTTTTATTTAATACCCTAATTAAATAAAGAAACCAGAATCCTCTCTTGGCTATATTTCTTAGCTAGAGTTTTGTTTAGGACCATCTAATGTTGTTTAAGGAATAAATTAGATTCATATCTTACCACACAAGGTATCTTGATGGGTTCTGCAAATGAAGCCAATGTCCACTCCAGTGAAGAAAATTAACAAAATACACTTTTATTAATAAAACAAATCCAGTGAAAAAGAAGAATAAAAACAATCACATTAACAAAAAGGTCCTAAGACATTCAGTATAAAGAAGTCAGTTAAGTGTGCTGCATGCTGGTCTGTATGCTCCAGCCTTTTATACAGTATTCAAGGCTTGAATACAGGTGTGCCTTTAATGTTTTAAGCTATCAATGTTTGATATACTTGAAGATATCTGTTAAAAAAATCCTATTGAGTAAATACACAGCAAAGTACCAGTGTTTGATATGCTTGAGGACATCAAAAGTTTGATATACTTGAGGATATCTGTTAATATATAGAAATCCCTTTTGTTCTCTCTCTAATGTGATACACTTGAATAAAAACATGGCAAAGCATTTCTTCTATTTCAACAGCATTAGGACAGTCTTCCAGAAGTCTTGTCCTCCAAGATCATAGCTCCTAGTTGGCAAAGAATATCTTTTTTTGAAGATAACGCTCCCAGGCTTCTTTCAGTTTCCGATTGTAATAGTTGGTCAGAAGTGTCATCTGGACCATTTATTCTTTTATGGTCAGCAGAAAATTAACCCCACTTCAGTACATCATCCTTATCCTCTTCAAACTTTCTGTCAAAGGCGCCTCTGTCGTCTTTTATGTTTCTTCTCATTGCCAATAGCTGTTTTTGTCAGTATAGGAATATCCAAATATGTAGGTTTTTGTGTCTTTTACAATTAATGTAATTAAACAATCCAGACACTACAAGTACCAAACCTTTGTGCTATATAAATTAGTATTGACTGTAAACAACCCAAGAGAGACTATATTTTCTAGGACTTTTAATTTTGTTTAAGTTTTTTTCACGTTGCAAGTACTAAAACATTTCTCAACTTTTTTTTTACCATCCTAATGAAATAAAACATAAAGAAACTTAGTTTTTTGCATAACAAAAGACTAAAGCGAGAGGGTTAAAAAAATGAATGCATAAAATGCCCTTTTATGTCTTCCATTTGAAACACAAATATTTAAATATATACTTAAAAGTCTGGTGACTTCCTCAGGAAAAGCTCTGAGCCCTAAAAACATTAACTTAAGTGTAAATAAATCCATCGTAGCTACTTAAAAGCCTGTGTCTAAAGATCAACTTCAAAGCAAGGAGCCTTTGCACAGGATGAGCGTTTGATTTGTAGCGAGTGGATTGAGGGAACCTCTGCCGTTTTAGGAAAGTGCAGAGAGATTGATGGCAGGAGCAGTTCATCAAGAGAGATCAGCCATGTAAATGCAGTGTTTTCGTGTGTGTTACTATACAGACCTCATCTCATTTTAACTTCAATATCATAAAATATCTTTTTTCAATATACAGACAGCTACATTTAAGATAGAAACTCAGATATTTAGAGAATGCTCTTTTTCTTTTCTTTTTTTACGTCAGTTTTCCCTCAGTCTTCAACAAAAATATAAAATGCACACGTATTCGCTGTCTGACAGGCTGAGATAGTGTCCACACAGCATGCCAGATATCATTTGAAGAGCCTGACGGGATGAAGAAAAGAGCATCAGCACCATGTACAAATTTTGTGCATGACTAGATTCCACTTGAAGTTTAAATCTAAAATCAGCCGTTCAGCCATAATTACAACCTCCTCCTGCGGGCTCAGATTTCATGTAATGGAGGTGCAGAGTCTAGCTGGTATGCGGAGCCACAAGATAAGGATAATTTTACTACAGGTTGAAATGAACAGTGAATAGTAGAGAAAGAGGAGTTCAAAAAGACACACTGGAGAAAACAAGTGAATGAAAATAGTTCAGGCTCAATTATTTAAATGCTTTTGGCATCATAAAGTTTTTTGGGGAAAAGGATTTAAAAAAAAAAAGTTGTACAAAAGTGGTGCACAGAATGTAAATTTGCACAATATTGTATTTTAAAAACCCTATGAGTTTAAATAAACCAGGCCACCATGAATGCACTCAGATGTTTGTCAAAGCTTTATATTAAATATAATAATGTTTGTCACAGACTGACTGTTTTGCTTCTTGAAGAACACGACAAGGCAGCCTCTACACTGAAAAAAATATTCAAAAATGATTCCTTGGATTTACAAATTATTTTTATGTTAAGTGACTGTAAACATTTTATTTGGGCTGAATTTAAACAAACCGATTAAGTTAAACATTACTAAATTTAACACGTTTGTTTAAATTCAACCCATATAACTTGTTTGCAACAATTTTGCAGAAATAATTGTTTTCAGTGTATCTGCCAGTGTTCCAAAACATCTGCCAGTGTTCCAAACATCGCTTCTCATCGGGCTTATGTCGGAGAGAGTTTGCCTGATTCAGCATGTAGAATAGGTGTCAACTGTCAGTGAAAGAGAGCCTTCTGATTGGATCTTCAGCTACAAATCAGAGCCTGAGGACAAAAACTGGAGTGACAAAACTAAGCAAACGATGCAAATCATGAGGGAGCATAAAGAAACAGGCACTGATTTTGTTGCATTTTTCATTGAACATACTTGAACAAATGAACAGTACTGTGAAATTATACAAAACACTACTTTAAAGCACCAGTTCCAGTTTCTCTATGTGGAATGAGAGTACAGATACTCTCACCTGCACAAATGGAAAGATAAATCCTCTCACGCAAGCTAAGAATGTACATTCTACTTGCAGTCATTTCTTTTCTGATTGGTGTGTTCACGCACAGATTTTTAGTCCAGATGGGACCAGACACACCAACATGAGCAACCCAGGCACATTCATTTTGCAGTTTTTGTTTTCACAAATCTATCAGAGGCTGCTGTGTATGCTTTTTCAGATCTCAAATTTCTCTCGCGAGTACCATTCGCCCCTGCTCTTCTCTCGTAAATCCACCAAAGGCCGCTGTCGACTGACTGAATGACTGACTGACTGATCGATCAGCTGACCCACCCTCCCCCTTCCCTAAACCGAACCAATAGTATTTTAATAAGCACAGATTGACCCGCTCACCCACATCCCTAAACCCAACCGACAAATTTAAAAAGCAACTCAGAAAAAGAAAAGCCCTCGTCTGACTTTTACCACGTTTTACCACATTCTCACCCAGTTATTTACTTTTTGGATTACTTATTTGTCTTAACTGCTTTCTGGAACCGTTCTTCAACAGCAATTGCGATTTTTAAAGATAATACACATCCCCTTCCCTCAGCGTTTGAAATGCTACCATCAGGACGCAGGTTTAGAATTCCTAAAGCCAGAAGAAATGCTGATAAAAAGTCATTTATCCCAATTGCAGTTGTCTTAAATCAGATCACTGTTTAAAGTGAATGGGGTGGCTGTCAAGAATGATGTGCAGTAATATGTATGGGGCTAATTTGGTTTTAAATTTTAAACTTATATTGTTGTCTTTATGAGTGTTGTTATTGTGTGATCGTTGTATGTATGCAATTGTTGTCTTAAATCCAGTGTTAAAGACAAATTTCCTTTCTGTGCCAAACAGAACAGACAATAAAGTTTAAACTAAAACTTCACGGGACTCGAACCCTGTCGTCATGGTCATGTCCTCTCTGCATCTCAAGTCCACCGACGCACATGGCGAGCTAACTGGACAAACTGGTAACAGCTGGAAAGCCGTCCATATCAAGGTAAGCAGTCAGCTGGTAAGTGTGAAAAGGAAATAAGTCATATCGCTTGTCCTGCCTCGTTTTACAGTACACATGCTGCAAATCCTCACAACACCATTTTCTCACGATGCAAGCAAATTATTAAAACACATTTTCTCACAACCCTTGCAAAAACAACGTAACACAACGGAAATGTTTAAAGGGGACCCCAAAACGTGACGGACACCGCTGTGTCTTGACTATTGCTCAGTGAAGATATAGTTGATCATTGAAAGAGGAGTTTTTTGTTTGTTTATTTTAATATACCGATTACATTGTCTTTAGTATTTATTAGCCTAAATAACCATAACCTAAATAGCCGGGTCTGTCACATGTTAGGGTCTCCTTGAAACATTCCCATTGTGTTCCATGCTATTTGAAAATGTTGTAAGAAAATTCAGCGTGTTTTTGTAAATTGTTTGCATTGTGAGAAAATGCAGAGCGTTTTTTTTTTTTATGTGTTTGTGTTGTGAGGATTTGCAATGTGTGCTGTCAAAGGGATAAAGATCTGTTCTTAATTTGCTGGCATTTTTGTAATTGCATGTTTTTTCTTAAATTGTAGCAGGTTAAGATCCCTTGGCCACCATAAGTAAGGCCTCAATGTATTGAAAGGATCCATAGGAACTAATTTTGCTTAGCCTGTATATGTATTTTTGACCCTCAAAGTGCCAAAATTGCCATTGACTTGCACTCTATAAATCACCAAGGAACACAGTTTCAGCTAAAAAAATATTCCTTTAAAGAAAAAGTAACCAGCGTCTTGGATGCCCTAAGGGTAAATATATTTTCTTTTTTGGGGGGGTTTATTATCCCTTTAATGTGAGGCTCTGCTCTAGGGGAAAAGATTTTGAGACTGTATTATGTTAATACTCTCTTTATAAGACCACATAAATAGGTCTAGGTCTTCTGCATTCCTGAAGCCTGCCTGAAAATAGAGCTGCTGTAAACACAGAGGAGAAGCGAACAAACAGATCAAACTGTCATTGTCATTTCTGCCTCGGGCTGTACAGCTGCAGACCCACACCAGCACTCAGTACAGCCTGGCACACTCACGCATGTTTTTAAGAAAACTTTGAATTCAGTTGTTGAGTTGATTTGTGTTGAGGTTTCTTAAATGATCCCAATTCAGGATTTATTCTGTCTGAAAACCTACTTCCTGCTATCAAGGACTAAATCTCTCAACATTTTCTCCTGTGCCAAGTCAAAACTGCGTTGATGAGTTGACAGTCATTACTATTATTCATCACAGCCGTGTTACGCTCTCCACTTCCAGAGGGAATAACACACCTGTTATGTCCTCTTACCTGTCACCAGGCATCTAGTTGAGTTGGTTGGCATGCGAGAGACTCATAATCATCTCAGACTGAATGAACTAGTTCGCTTTGAGGATGTTTTCTACAGGGACAGTGGTGAATGCAGGACTGCCTCTGGCGTGATTCAATCATTCACGCTGGTCTCTTCAATGAGCTCCGACCTTTTCCTCAACATGTCAATCATTTCCACATAATGCCCATCTGCAAAAGAGGATTTACAGATGAAATGCTGGTAGCAATTTTGCATTCCTGCTACTAACATCTTATGCCAGCTCTTTCCCTGCTTTCATCTACAGTCATATCTCAGACATTTGCTTTAGGTGGTTTTTCTTGTACTGTACTCATATACTAGTACATTACATTAAACTTTCATTTGAAGGGATAGTTCATGCAAACAATGGCAGTCCAAACGTCTTGTCCATCTTAAAGTCTTTCATAGATATTTAGTACAAAAATGAAGTCAGTTTTAAACTTCTAGCATTTCTTGTCTATCAAAATCTGTAATCAACATTTCCAAGCTTTACACTCTACAATAGGGGTTCTCAAACTTTTAGGACCAATTTCACCCCCCCCCCCCCCACCAAGCATATTACTTGCTGCGTTTTAAGTGCGCAGCATTAATTACATTGAAACATAAATATACAGCTTAACTGATTCAGTGTGATGGCTGAGCCTGTTTTTGTGAGGACACATGGTTGGATTTATGATGCGATTTAAATCATCTTCCACTGTCAATAAGCGTAAGCCATAGCATACTTGCTTTTGATGTACACATACAGAAAATGCTGCTTCGCAAAGCCATGTTCGCAGAGCCCTGCCGGTATGGTTGTTGATCATTGAGTACGTTTACAAGGACACCAATACTTTAATAATTTTTCATACAATTAAGACAATACTTTGATTAAGAGTCACCATTTTTGATTATCTCACTAAAGTCATAACTGAACTAAACAGAAATGGAATTAAGACGTGGAGTATGCATATATTAGTGGCATTATTGAAGTAAACATAGCAATCAAACTATTGCCGTCATGTAGGACTCTTCGCCATATTTTCCGACAAGATCCACACACACGGCTGTCAGTAAAGGACGCAGACATGCACATCACGAAATGAGGAGGTTTTTTTTTTCCATTCGGCGTGCGTTATTAAATTCCATAATGCCGAGTTCAGACTGCATGATTTTCAAAGTCGCGTCACGGAGGTTTTCACTCTGCATGACTATCTGGGTTAGCGTTCAGTCGGTGCTGTGTTTACACTGTGTTTACAGAAGGGCACTTTTTTGTCAGGTGACTCACCGGTTTGACTTTCATTCACCGTCATTCATTTTAAAAAGCACCTGGTCCATTTTATTTGTATGTGTCACGGTTGTGGATCTTTCTGTTCTTCTTGCATGTGTGTGTGTGTGAAATTATTTGTTTCAGAATTTCTGTCACAAAGATATACACAAGAGACCCAAATGCAAGTGAATGCAAGATGATTTATCAAAGAGTCACAACTGGTATGATCTCACCAGATATTGTGTTGAGCAAGGGTGCTCAACACGGGAATACAACACGCTCAACAGCGGTAAAAGTTCATCAGAGTAGAGGGTTGGGATGAAGTCTCTCACAGATAATGTTGTCATCAGAGCAGGCAGTTGTAACAACATTAATGAAATGGAGACGTGCAAAAGGTCCAAATGAAACAGGCTTATGGCGAAGACCCTCCACCAGAACGATCGAGAGCGTCTAACAGGGAGCAGACACAGGAGTGAACAACAACGGACTGATAACGCTATCTACAAAACACTGAACATATATAGCGCGCGGAAGGCGCAACAGCTGTGACTGATAGCAAACACCTGAGTGCTGCGAGTGGTAAAAAGACACTTGACCACCCAGCTGATGAATGTAAACACAAACACACACACACGCCACGCGGTGAAGATAACCCAAACAAGACACACCCACTCCCCCCCCCCCCCCCCACAAACACACACAAACACACACACACACACACACACACACACACATGCAAGAAGAACAGAAAGATCCACAACCGTGACAGTATGTTTAACTCAAACTCCTAAACTCTACAGGTGCCTGATAGTGAGATGTGGAGCTAACATTAATCAGATTCACTCTAGTGAACACATAAAAATCATCATCATAATTTACTCACGTGCACGCCTCAATGTTCCGCGCCCCCCTTAATAGGTGCTGTCGCCCCCCTTGTGGGGCGTGCACCACAGTTTTAAAACCCCTGCTCTACAAAATACTGAGTTGATTTAACCCAATGTTGGGTCATGGTTATGGATAAACCCAACCATTGGGTTAAAGAGTGTAATTTAAATAAATATAAATTAACCCAATATTGGGTTTATGCAAAAAAGTACAGTACATAAACACATCAAAAAAGTAATCTAATAAAACCATTTAATATAAGTCTTTCAAAAAACTATGACTGCCTTTTTCACATATAAACACTTATAAATAGAACTTACATAAAGCATCAAACAGAACCTCAATCCTGTGTAAATATGGTTTCACTTTGCAATTTTGTGTGAACTATAACCCTTTAACATATTTCATTGAAACTTTTTGACTATGAAAAGTGTATAAATCACCTATCAAAGCAATTGAATTTCAGGTGCTTAGCTTTATTCGCAATACACAATCTGAATCCTCTATTCCTGGTTCCTAAACGTTTGCCGAGAGCAGGTCAACAGGGGCCAAGTATGTACTTTCCATCAGCCTCAAGTTATTTCTTCTTCACGTTGAAAGGTTTGCTGGCAACGCAGGGGGTGTAAGATCTCAGCAAGTCTTCAAACTTCACAGAAACTGCTCTTCACATGTGCTTAAAGATCACAGAGTGAGATCCACCTGTCCTCTCCCGTCAGCTGCACGTCAGCTTTATGCCAGAGCTTTGAGTCTCGACTTTAGGGCAAGCAAACGTTTTTGCACAATCAATTCTTTCTTTCTTTTCTTTTTTTTTTTTTTTTGGAGTTTTACATAATGCACAATGTAAATTGCATAAACTTGATTAAGTGAATAACAACATTGTCGACATTAGCCTATAGGCCATATTTACTTAAATTTGTAATGAAAATAAAGCTGTGAAGGATAACGTACATGGCATTCAATGGTACAGTATGTAGCATTGTTAAACATGTAATTTTAAATAAACTAAAAAAATAAATAAATCTTGAATTCAAATGGAAAATTTGTCAAAATTAGTCTAGTTTTGGGCACATTATAGTGCAGAGACAGCCTGCATAAAAATAATAAAACATTAAATCCAAGCAAATTGACAATGCTGGTATTACTTGACCTCAATGCTGAATTTGTCTATCATACAACACTTATAGAGACTATAGAGATTTCTGGGACTGTCCTCCACTGGTTCAAGTTTTACCATAAGTTGAAATGAACATCCATTACACATGGAGTCCCACAAGGCTTTTTTCCTGGACCAAAAAATTGAGACATATACATAATCAGAAAGCTGTATAAATAAACATAAATGAGCAATATTTGATTGAAATACACCTACAGTATTGGAAAACAATGCAAAAAAAAAAAGAAATACTGAGAAAATCACCTTTAAAATTGCCCAAATTAAGATTTTAGCGCTGCATTTTGCTAAACAAAAATTTAGTTTTGATATATCTACAGTTAGACATGTACAAACTATATAATGGAACATTAGTTTAACTTAATATTCGAATGCTTTCGGCATAAAATTCAAAGCAATAATTTTGCAATGTACTTTTGGTAAAAATATACTTATTTAACATAAGACTGGTTTTGTGATCCAGGGTCACATATGTGCACTACAAACCACTCAGATCATCAGATTCAGATCAGTCTGAAATAACAAGAGTTCCCTCAAAACAAGGTAAGTATGCTTTTAGCTCCTATGCCACCCTCAGCTAGAATCATGCCAATTTACTGTACTCTCAGTGACCATTATCATCATTTTACTGAGATGATGTCTTGTATTCACAAACAATAAAGACCACAGCTCTGCAATCCATCAGAATTTGTTTTCCCACCATTGTATTTTTATCCCCCGATGACTAAATGCCATCAAGAGCACAGAGCTCTAAGGTCTGGTTCATTCAGGTTTGAGAGGTCAGATCCTCACGGAGAAGAAAATCTCTCTGGAAACACTGCCGTCTGCCAATTAGTGCAGTGACTGTGGCCCTGCGGAGGAATGTTAAGCCTCGCTGGATGTCACTGAGCACATACACAAGCCCACAAAACAGCCGAGACACATTCGCATTACAGGACAGGACAGGTCCAGAGATCAAATGCGGACAGTGCTGTGATGTTGGGATTATCACAAGAGCCTCGTCCCAAAGAAAGAATTTGTGGTGTGTCAAGAGTGCTTGCAGTAGGCAAAGGGATTTTACATTACATTGTTTACTTCTCTCATCATTTTTGTAGCAGTTTGCAATATGTATATGGCAAAATAGGTTGAAAAACAGACTTCAAACAGATTTCAAGAAGACATTTATTAGTTACCAGTAACAGTTATCACCACACTTTCCCAGTTAACTGATTAATTTAAGTATGGCATTACATTGTTTGCATTTCAAGTTTTCTAAAATGTTATTCTAAGATACAAATGAGCTTTTTTTAATAAAAAAATTTACTAATTTGCAGATATTTTAACTCTTTTTTTTTTTTTGGCTTAAAAGACAAAACAGAGCATATTGGTTGTAAAAGTTCTGTTCAATTGATAGCTTTTATTTCTCTTGCCGAAGATCATGACCAGCGCATCCAATCACGAGTCACTTCCTTCACAAAAAGAACACAGTTATTGAAGACGCCTGTGTGGAGACACCATCCATCACCAGACTTCAATGAAGCACAAATTTACATGGCGCCACTATTAAAAACAAGAGCAGGAATGAAGGTTGTCCATTGTTTGAGAGTAGTAAATGCCACTCGGGAAATGAAGGTTGTTTTTGTGCTACTCCTATAACTTAAAAGTCACTCTTATGACCCAATGCATCAATGGATAATCCAATAATTGATTAATTTAATCATGTCAATTTTCTTTTGAATTAATAGGCACGAGGGGGCTTTCCAGTGAGGCCTAAATGACTTCCCTTTAAATTTACAGTGACAATGTACTGAAGGGAATATACAGAGTAGAAACATTGAAATCCGTTATTTCACTTTTAGTGAAAATGCTACAGCAGTGTCATTTATTATGAAGTAGCTACTGTAGTTTTATTAGATATAATTAATGCAAATTTGTTTTTTTGGAAAATGTGCATATATGACAAATCGATAAATAACAATAGACATACAGTTAAAATGAGAATTATTAAAGTCTTTGAATTTTTTTATATTTCACAAATAATGTTTTCACAGGATGTCTTATAATATATTTTTTCTGGTGAAAGTCATTTGTTTTTTTTCGGCTAGAATAAAAGCAATTTTTAGTTTATTAAAAAACAATTTAAGGTCAAATTATTAGCCTCTTTAAGCTATTTTTTTTGATAGTCTACAGAACAAATCATCGTTATACAATAACTTGCCTAATTACCCTAACCTGCCTATAATCTAATAAACCTAGTTAATTAACCTTTAAATGTCACTTTAAGCTGTAAAGAAGTGCCTTGAAAAATATCTAGTAAAATATTATTTACTGTCATCATGGCAAAAATAAAATAAATCGGTTATTAGAGATGAGTTATTAAAACTATTATGTTTAGAAATGTGTTGAAAAAATCTGTTAAACAAAAATTTAGAAAAATATAGGGGGGGGGGGTAATAATTCAGGGGGTTTAATAATTCTGACTTCAACTGCAGGTTACAGAAAGCAACAACCATAATAACTTAAACAATAAAAAGTAATATATCAAATGTGAAGATAGATACATGATTAAACAGGATGTAGCAAAAACATTTTCTCCAGCCTATATAGAAAGTAAAAAAGAGAAAGGGAGGGAAAGATATAGAAATAATAGTAATAAAATTAATGATTAATGTACAATAGTATTAGTGATACTAATCATATACATTAATATCATTTGAAAAATGTGCTGAGTTTCCGGTTTTCTTTGTATGTGTACTTATTTTTTGCTGTAACTTCTTTTATTTTAAGTAATTAAATTCTTATTTTATTTAATGCTATAATTTTTATTAAATAAAAAATAATAATTCAGAAATTACATAAATTTCATATCTATTAAATTCATAAAACCTGATGATTATGTTCCTCAGTTTGGTTTGGGAAGTTATGATATGGCGCCTTCAGTGGAAGCTGAAAAATATCTATAGATGTGCATATGATTAATGTTATGTTGTTATTGCTTAATAATTTGACATATTTATTATTAATTATTAACAATTGAAATAATGTTTTTGTATATTTATAACATTTCAAAGTTTAGTATGATTCAACTAAATTTTGAACTGATTTATAATGCTAATCGTTGCACTCTACCGCATAATAACTTACTTTAACCTAATCGTGAGGTCCTCTAGTCTGCTAGCCTGTTCACTGTAATGCACGTGGATGAGCTTTGCACAGACTGGGCTCTGAATACTGAAGACACAGGCAGTGTGGATGTGCACAGCGCCGCTGATACTGTTTTCCTCAATGAGAGACAAATGACTCTCCAGTGCCTGAAAGCGACAGACTTCAACTCCACGCCTAATAAAACCAGAACAAAGGCAGCCAACAGCCACACGACACTCACACACACGCCAGGTGGGTTTTCGTGTTTTATGGGGACTTTCCATAGACCTGCGGATTTTTTTTATACAGTTACAGTAAAGACTGAATATTGTGCAGTTTTACTCACGAGGACCAAAAATATCCACAGAAGGTCAAAAATGAATGGTATTACAGTACTTGAGGTAACATTTAGTTCTCACAACGTCTGATGATTACACACACACACACACTTACTGACACACACACACATACACACACACACACACACACACACACACACACACACACACACTTACTGCCACATACTTTAACTTCACGAGTAACAGAACCCAAATCTCATTTCCTCTGCAGCGGTTTTGGAGGAAGAGCCATATGTCATGTTGGTCTGGAGAAAGAAAAAGCCTCATTATTCCAGACAGCAGTGATATTAATGGTCTTCAGCTTTGTCCCACACCGATATCCTCTTGGGAATGTTTTTATTGTTCTCGGAGCTCCGGCAGGGGGGAGCTGCTCTTTTGTACTGCTCGAGGTTCAGCTTCCTGCTGCAAACTCTAACCTGAGCATCTCGTGTGAAAAGACATAGCTGTTCTCAGATCAGCGGGGAAGAAATTTTGAAAACACAGCCCCGCTGCTCGTATACAAAAAGCACAGCGGTGTGTGCTATAGTGTAAAGAGATGAGGAACCGTTTACACACTTAATCAAGCCGATGAAAGTAAACAAGACTATTTATCATAACTCACTTCATCATGAGAAGCACAGCACTGCCTCACTGTAAGGTTTGAAGATAAATTATTGGCGTCCAGCTCTTCCATTTGATTAGTTGCGCTAACTTCTACAGTATTAATAATGTCCTGTTTATTGTATTTATTTTAAAGGCACAGTATGTAATTTTTTTGCCACTAGAGGGCACGTATTCACAACAAACAAAGGTTGTGTCCGAAATCGCCTACTACTCAGTAGGTACTGGATTTGAATTTAAATAAACTACTCGACCATTAGAAAAGTATCTTCTATCCAGTATGAATGGAACATTTTGTCATCATCACGTGACCAACCCACATCAGTTGCATCGCTTCACTCCCATTCATGAATTCCCATACGGTGCATCATGGGATAGCGTAGCGTTTATTGAATGCACACTTCAGAATCTCGCCGGAAGTAGTTCATCCGGGTACTTCTTGCATACTGATTTTTAAATTCTATGAATTCTGGCATACTGTACTACTCGGCTCACATACTGTTTTTTAGCATACTATATAGTATGGAAGTATGTGATTTCGGACGCAGCCAATGGCGTAGGTTTATGATGTGGTGACTGAGTGTGGAATCATGGGAGTTGTGGTCTTCATTACATCCTATATGGGACTCCTGCAGCAATAATTTTCATGGATGTGCTAAAGTATTTAGAACTTATTATCATTGTAGTGTGAAGCAGAGTACAGGTGAAAGCTGTCGAAGCAAACTGCTAAAGAATTATTGATCAGAGACGAGCGGAAAACAGCATGTAAGCAGCAGAGCTTTCATATGCCACAGTCTACAACTTCCAGTTCTTCAGCTCATGATCACATGGAGAAGAAGCTGAGCTGTTTTATCATGCGAAATGCATTTTAGGTTTCCTTTACGATGCTGCTCTGTGCATTCCTGTAAGCGTCTTTAGTGTTTGCTTGTTTTCTATAAAACTAAACTTAAAATCGAGCTTGTGTAACTTCATTAGCATTACTACACAGTCCATGTCACTAGTTTAAATTGCTTATTTCACTTCTCTTTGAAACATTTGAGATAATGTAATTAGTAATTACATAACTCAGTAACATATATACTTTAACACTGTTCTAGTATTTTCGTTTTACAGTTTTTCTCCATTAGATTAGCTCATTTCTTGAAACTGGAATTACATTCTCAAAACAACATGGACAAACCTCCAAACCACTTGGCAATTGTTCACAACAGAATTGATTTTTCTCATTCATTTCATCAAATTACAAATGTCTAAGTACATCTAGCCTACATTTAGCACAATTTCCAAGTGAATAGATCTAGTTGATCTAAACTGATTGTTGATTCTCAGTTCAATGGTTGTTTGCTCCAAAATGTGTCAGCGTCATTTCATTGTATAAGTCATCACATGCACAATAGTCTGTTCAATTGTCAAAATTAGTCAAGAACATAATACCATGAATATCATATATGAATCTGTGGAACATTTGATACATTTATTACAGCAACTGGCAGTCAGGTGACACTAGAACTTGACTAACAAAGGAGAAATTTCTCAGATGACCAATCAAGCACTGTAGGCTGCATATAATTTTCATTGTTTTTTGTTTGTGTGTTTATATTACAGTATATTATGCTGTACATTTTCTTATTCTGATGTATGTTAATTACTTTATGTGTGTGATTGATAATAGCTACAATTACTAGCAGTATGAGTGCAATGTACAGTATGATGTCAAACCTTGAAAGCTACTTTTAACCTAAAATCCCAACACTATCTCATGGCAATTCATAACTTTTTTTATTTTATTGGCTAATTCGAATGAATTTGTACGATCTCATTCATACAATTTAGTATGATTTGCTTTTCCCCCAATGATGGTTGGGTTTAGGGGTGTGGTTGGGTGCCACGCCTCCTTTTTCAAATTGTACATTTTCGTACGACTGAACATGTACGAATTAGCCACTGAAGTGACAAAACGTAAAATAGTTACATTTCCTTGTGAGATCAGACTGAAAATCCTTATTTCTTATAACTTTTTAAATCTTATCAATTTATTTTATTTAGTTTTTTACACAATTGCATTCTGTCAAAAGACAAAAAAAAGTTCAGTAACCATTTTAAAAAACTGGGCTAAGACTGAAAGGTGGACATGAGGGATATTTCAATGGTCATCTGTTATAGTGACAAAACATCTAAACATTTTGACTTGCAGTGCTTACGCAATGCCAAAGGGACAAAGGACTTCGGGGGCGCTGACTGTTTAAATGAGAAGGAAATTTAGTTTTGACATATAACCGAACAGTTTTGGGAAAGATATGAGCTTTTGCGTGTGATCTATAGTGTTGTGCTGAACTGTAAGACTGTTTTGCAAAACAATCTTAGAGTATTGAGAATGTAATTCCTGTTTCAAGAACTGAGCCAAACCAAAACTGTAATAAAATAACTTATTGTGGCTTTAATATACACTAATTTTAGGGTCATTTTAATTTTTTTGTAAACTAAAACCAAATTTTCAATTTTAAGAACAAAACATAAATGTGATTTTCTTTACATTTTAAAAGTAAATAAAACTGGCTTATTTAATTCTTTCATATTGTGATCTAAATCTGAGTAAATCTGATGATAATAATATTAAAATATAATGTAATGTTTTATCGGCAGCTACCTCCATGCAACTCTCACATGGTCACCCACTGAAGCTAAGCAGGGCTGTGCCCAGTCAGTACCTGGATGGGAGACCACATGGGAAAGCTAGGTTGCAGCCGGAAGTAGTGTTAGTGAGATCAGCAGGGGGCGCTCAATCTGCAGTCTGTGTGGGTCCTAACGCCCCAGTATATTGATGGGGTCTCCATACTGCTTTGTCTTTCAGATGAGATGTTAAACGGAGGTTCTGACTCTCTGTGGTCAGGATGTCATTTAAAAAAGAGTAGAGGTTTAACCCCGGTATCCTGGCCAAATTTTCCCACAGGGTTCTGTCCATCATGGCCTCCTAACCATCCCCTTATTACAATGGTCTCCTCTCTACTAATCAGCTTGTGTGTTGTCTGGTGCAATATTGTTGCTGTCGTGTCATGCTGCACACTGGTGGTGGATAAGAAGATTCCCCCAAAAAAGTGTCAAGTGCTTTGAGTGTCCAGAAAAGGGCTATATAAATGTGAAGAATTATGTTTAATGGTAAATCAATGCTGGGATTTAAGCAAACTAAATGACTGAAGAAATATGCCATTTGTCAGCAGAGAGCCTGTAATTTCACCTGTATATTTAGGGGCACTAAAAAGCGTTTTGGCCATTTGGTTACATGAAAATGATATTTTGGGGCCTAAAAAGTGTTTTTTGCAAGTTAAAGACGATTAAGATATCAATATCATCTTTGCGTAAGTGACAAAAATGCAGTTTTGTGGATGACATCATGCATGTATGTATTACATATTGAGTCTCTAGGCATGACAACAAAACAGCATTGGCAAAATTATTGTGGATGACTTTGTCTTCAGAGCCTATTATTGCAGTCAGATCAATAACATGCTTTAAGAAAAAAACACAGGGTCCATTTTTTTTACACCAGGAGGTGCATGAGGAAAGCCAAGAGAATCATCAGCGACTCCAGCCACCCAAGCCATAGACTTTTCTCTCTGCTACCCTCAGGCAGACCGTTCCGCAGCATTCGGTCACGCACCAGCCGACTGAAGGAAAGTTTCTTCCCTCAGACTATCAGGCTGATGAACACTTAACACACCCCACACAAACTCTCCCATACCCCACACTGCACACCATAAAGATGTAGCATGCACTGCACTTTAACCAATCCATACTTAAACAATACTGCCTACAACCATGTGTACACCTATCCATCGTACGCATCACTGTCAACATTGCCAAATTTACACTGTCTTGTTTTTTTGTGAGTATGTTGTTGTATTTTGCACTGTCGTTGTATTTGCACTGTCTGTATTTTACACTGTTGCTGTATTTGCACTGTCGTTGTATTTGCACTATCTGTATTTTGCACTGTCGTTGTATTTGCACTATCTGTATTTTGCACTGTCTGGAGCCAGCACCTAAGCTTTTCACTCATCATAGAACACGTGCTGCTGATGATGTGACAACAAAAGTGATTTGATTTGATTTATTTCATGCTTGCTTGACTTTGAAGGAAAATAATAGTAATAGGACACATTACAATTTAAGTATTTTTTTTACATTTATTAAATAACATTGCATTATTTTTCTCTTATAAAAAGTTTTTTTTGCAGAAGTCAAAACAAAATAATCTTAAAATCTCCTTAATTTATTAATTAGTGCTTTGCTTGAGGCAGGTTCATGTTCTCAAAGCACTGACATTTATGCAGCAAAGACTTCTTTTAAAGACATTGACACTGTTTAGCCAACTAGAACAACCTATCCCGCGTCCTCTCATTGATGCACTTGGCCTGTGTGACAAAATCTGGGAGCAAAGCCACAGGACGTCCCACACAGACACTTCCAATGCTCAGCATAAGCCTCAATTTGCTCAATACAAATCCACTGAGGCAGCACAAGTGAAATCCACTGCTTCTGCTGCTAAATGCTATGTCTGTTTTTCTGTCCTATTTAGCTCCACATTAGTAAGCAGTCGCCACAAGCTGTAGCAGATTTCCATTGACAGACTTTTGTGACACTGCTTACTCCTGTAGAAACAGTTGGGAGACCACTTGAGAAGTTACAGTTTTGCTGGTTAGGGCCATACACTGCAAAAAAAGATGGATGATGCATCTCCACTTCCTTTCACTGTCAAAAATGAAATATAAAATATCCCAATTTGGCCACTGTCATCTTTTGGATTTGGAGTCTGCATATTAAATATTACAATAATTTTGATTATTTACCCAAATCCAACTGTTTTTAAAGGATTTTAAAAAGTGTTAAATTGGATCGAAGCGCAAGGTATACTCCATTTGTTGTTGTTTTTTTTTTTACTTGACACATGAGCACTTAAAATATTTAAACTAGTAGTTTCTGTGCTTTTCCTGGCAAAAAGAACAATTAAAAGTGTCTCTGAGCCTGGTTCAGCATTGATACGTACATGTAACATAACATACAAAATATAAATAGAGCATAAACAATTCCAAGGGCACGTTTGAGCTAAGGGCGGCATGGTGGTTAAAGCCTGGTTTATACTTCTACGCAGAGTGATCGCCGTAACCCACAGCGCATGCCTTGTGCATAGTCGTGCATTTATGCATCTGCATGCTGTTTGTGTTGCTCTGCAATAACACTTCCGAAACGCTAGCTGGCAGTAGATTTTTATGTTGCTCTGTGTCGAGTTTCTTCACTGGTGTTTTGTTTTTTCTGAACGCTACCTTAATGTACAAGTGGCTCAAACTTGCTCATTTTGAGGCGGGAACCAGCAGATTTGCAACAACTTTAATCATAAGGTAAACACAAAACAAAACTTTCCACCTGGAGATCCTTCACGGGACTCGACACATGTAAACACCCGCTCAAATGGGTTTGTGCGGCTCTCAGCCCTGCCCACATTTGTTAGCGCTACCAAGCCGACCAATCACAGAGCTTGCACTATGTGTCATTGCGACGTGTAGTTAAATTTTTTGAGAGGTGCGCGTCAGTGTCGGCATCAGCCACGGCGAGGGCTATGCGACCACGTGCAGGAGCATGTATAAATCAGAAGTATAAATCAGCCTTAAGTAGTTATCATGATTGACTCACAGCATGAAGAATCAGTCTCTGCTTGTACAGTGATATTTTTGTGACACTGAATTTCGATGATGAAACCTTAGCATAAAAAAAAGTATCATAGAATTTAGATAAATAAGCCTGGACGCACTTAAAATACTGTCAAACTCACTGTTCACAAACCCTAGTTTATACTCATAAGTAGACACATATGTTTTGGCCTTCATATTACAGATCCAGATCCACTAGAGATGACCTTCGTCTAACAGCGCCATATGGAGCCACAGCCTTGATGTGATTTTCCTGCAACTCCATTTGATTAGTAACTGTTCAGACATCTTTGAAGCCCATAATTAAGACAGTGGATTTCAAATAACATTCTGACCCCACATTCAGTCCTGCAACATCCTGCTGATGAATAGCTTTCTCCGGAATGATATTGCTGTGGCCTTGAAGAATCCTCCATCTGTAACAATATTCCAGTGTGGATGACATCTCCTTTGTCTGTTTATCAGCAGCAAGCAGCTTCGGGATCAAAGTGGCATGAGTCCAGAGAGAGCGGGAATCAGCAGGATCACTGAATGCCAGCTCCTGTAAATGGCTGATGCAGAGCTGTGGGTTCGCCTCTGAGCAAACACTGCATTGCTGTGATTGGTTGGCAGTTCTATGTTACACACCATTCCCTCGCAGCAAGATACACACTCCTGCAAGACAAAATCATGTTTTATTTAGCCTTTTCTCTTTGTTTAAAAAAACAGCAGGTTAAGTTGGTTAGATCTGTTTCGAAGAATGGCTGCTGGTATGGGATGATTTTTAGCTTGTCATGAGTTGGTTTAATCTGGTATTTAGCTGGTTCCAATGGCAAGTTCACACTGGATGATTTTCAAAATTTGGGTATCACCATTGTTTTCATGCTACAGGTGTCTTGGGGCAGTAATCAGTTGTAAAGTGTTCACATTGTGTGATAGATCAGAGTCAGGATGATACATACTGCATGACTTTACCATTCACCTTATTTGCCATGTACGAGTCGAGTGAGTGCAGCCATTTGAATCATTTTGGACTTCCAGTCTCATTCACCTCTATTCATTTTTAGGCGTTAAAAACTGCTCGTTTTGCTGCTTGATGTTGCAAACTGATATTTTCTTATGATATTATTCTATTTTGTCTGTATAATCATGCAAAACTTGTTTGTAGAGCAAGTAGTTCGACCGTTTTCTGTCGTTTATTATTCCTAGTCATTTCTCCCATAGGCAACTGAATCGGAAGTTCTAAAGTTCTAATCGCAAAAACGAGCTCACTTCCGCATTGTAGAATAAGGTTAATAGGAAAGATCACAGACAACTCTCTCTGACTCGCAAACTAAGTTTACTATCAAGCACATGCAAGCAGTCATAAGGAAATAATGTAATGAAGCTCTCACACAAGACTGGAATTGGTTCCCAGTTGTGGTATAGAGTTCAAACAAACCACCAGAAAGACGTCAGTGCTTCTCTTAAAGTTTTTCCAAACATTTCTCCATTTCCTGGGTCCAAAAAGTTCAGATAAAGATAATTTCTCAGGAACTGAACCTATGTTTCGTGGTATTGTGGCCTATAACTCCCCAAACTCTTCGATCCCATTAGCTGTAGGTCATTGCTGATGTGTTTTTCACTCAGAACTCTTCACATAGCAGGATTTTGAACCGCCGAAAGGTCCAGATTTTTAGCATATCAAACATTTCATGGCCATCAGCGACAGGTTGGTGATTTTCACTTAACATGTCTTTGACAATTCATACTGTGTGACTGTCACTTGTGTGCACAAGTTCCAGTTTGCCGATTTCAGGGATTTGTCAGACAGTGTGAACTCCTAGCTAGTCATGTATTGGTCCTATGCAAATAACTCCAGAAGATCCATATTAAATCAGCTTATGTTAAGCATCAAAACATACCTAACCAGCATATGCTGGTTTATTAAACACGGTTTACAATTAAACCCTGGTTATAACTGGCATTAAGATGTGGTTTTGGTGATATGCTCACAGGTGGACAATGTTAAATACCATTTTAAAACTATTTTCACTTGAACACTTTTGACCACTTCCAGAGGTAATGGAAAACACACCTGTTTAAACTCTAATGTGGGCAAATGCATTTAAATAGATGCAAACATACAAATAAACAACAACCATCTAGACTATTATCCTCATCCGTAAAAATTTCACTACATAAAAAACCTAATAGCTTTTGGTGTAGTTTTCCAACTATTAGAGCAGAAACAAAAGTTTCTGCTTGCTGTATTGTCATCTGTTGTTTTCTAGTGAGTTCATATGTAAATAGCGTGAGCTAATTTCACTAAATTATTAGACAAAAGATTAAAGCCGGTGTAAATGGGAATGTGTCTCCCTCATCTACTTGTGATTCACTTGAACATCCTAATGGTAAGTGTAACAAGGCCTGAGAGTGGAATAGTGGATACTCACATGGTGTGTGTTTTTGTGATGTCTACAGCCTGCTAATCGGCATTCATCACGAACAGCACATCTTTTGGTAACAAATTGTGTTTTCCCATGATGGTTGAAGTGATGTATAGTCATACAGTACTGGGTATCTATAAATGAAGGACAGGGAATGTATTCCTTCACAAAGTGCCTGAACAATTCAGCTCAAAATTACGTTAAATTAACAAGAGATAACTGAAGGTCTGAGAGTGGCAGGTTTGTGTTTTGAAAACTCACTCTGAGGACACCACACGTCTTCTGCCCAGCGGTTACAGCTGTAGTTGTCTGAGGCCTGTTCACATGTGAAGCACTTGAAACTTTTAGGGTATGGAGTGGCTGTACAGACGGAAATACTGCGTTAGAGCTACAAAGTAACTGGAAGTTATAATAACATTATTCATAATAACAATTAATAATAATGTTATAGTATAATAGATCTCTGGTTAATTGACACTACTATTCAAATATTTTAAGGATGATAAGATTTTATTCTCATATTGAAATCTGATGGAAATTCATGCAAATTACATACAGTGCTTACAGAAAATGATCATACCCTGCTTTCAAAAGACCTTCCAGATAAAGTTATAGAAAGGTTCAGGTTATGGGAAGGCTGGATTTCAAAGGCATTTGGAGTGTGATTTGATTTGAGGCTGTATGAAAAATTAAAGTAATAATTTCAAAAGGGGTGTGATGATTTTCTAGACGCTGTATATGACATACAAGTTCGTGTTTGGATTTTGCATATATAAAATGTATGACATATGCATATGCAACATATATTTTAAAATATAGCAAAAATGGCAGATTCCATATTTATTTTTACAACCATTACAATTACAAATATGTACAGTACATACAGTGTTTAGCAGAATTGAGAAGACCCTCTTTTGAAAATAAATATTTGTATCCATTTCTCAGTGAATATAGGCAATGTATTTTGGTACATTTAAACAAAACAGATTTATTAAACAGATATATTTATTAAAATAATATTTTAGTCACCAAATATATTTAGAAATAGAAGGATAATACAGTTAAATTCAAGCAAAATATTGCAAAAAAAAAATTTACAACCTACAAAATTTCAACTAAATTTGTCAAATTTTTTTTTGCTTCTCTTGATTTTTCCTCTTTTTTTTCTTTTGTATTTAATATTTTTCTCTAACATATAAATTTGGGTGTACTAGTTTTTGGAGCACTATCATAAGTTATTTTGTTAAGTAAGCTCCAGATTTGGCTTCAGTACTGGCTAATCTAATGTATATGCACAAATATAATATTGTATAGCTTCCTATAAAAAATATGAATTTAAAAGATTTGTGAGGGGCGTACTATATGCTGAGCACTGTATATGGTCAAATATATTAGATATATTTTTTATATATGATAATATTTGATAATGAGTTTGTTTTTAAAAGATGTCTATATTACAAATATTACAACAGTAAAAAAATTATGACAACAGTTTTGTATTGGAATACATTTTAAATGCTTTTTATTGAAAGCAGGGTTTGAAGAGTGTTTAATCAGTGTCACATGATCCTTCAGAAATCAGATTAACTTGCTGATTTGGTGCTCAATTATTAATGTTGAAAACATTTTTCTGGAAATTATGACAATTTATTGATATGATCATTTAAATGAAACTATTTGAAATGCCTTTTAATTAAAGCTCCTCTTCTGACTCCAAATTTGTGAATAATAGTGTACATTCAAATAAAATTATTCATTTGACTAAAATAAACACACTCACCTTCTATAGCTGGCCTGAGATTGTAGAAATCAATGTTCTCACTTATTACCAAATTAACAAGAAGCAGGACAAGAACATTGACGAGCAGATCTGCCGCCATATTTGAGACGCTGTTAGTGACACCTAAAATAAAAAAGATCAGACACGTTAAACCCTCAAAAAATGTGTGCATATATAGATATTCAATTCAACTCATATTTATTTGTACAGTGCTTTTACAATGTGGATTGTGCCAAAGCAGCTTCACATAGAAGATTATAGTGAATTGAAAGTGTCAGTTCAGTTTTCAGTGTTGACGTTCAGTTTAGTTTAGTTCATTTCAGGTCAGTGTGGTTTATTATTCACTGCTGAGAGTCAAAACATTGAAGAGTAATCCATCGATGCACAGCTCTACAAGTCCCAAACCATGCAAGCTAGAGGTTATGCACTCAGTGGGTGACTGCCACAAACTGTTTGCTGAAATGAAATAATTTTATAAATGGCCTTTAGTTTCATTGGAGCTCAATGTATTGTCAGGAGGTATTAATGTTTTTTTTTGTTGTTTTTTTTAAGTGCTGATGACAGTCATTGATTTCCATTTCACATATCACCAAGGACCACAGTTTCAGCTAAAAATCTTTTAAAAATGTTCAAGATACATTTGGATGACTTGTAATTAAAATATTTTTGGGGTCAACTGTTATTTTATTAGATTAATAACAAATGCCTTAATAATAGAACATAACTGTATGTAATGTGCAATTGGTAAAGGCTCATATTCTACAAGCAGAGAAAGCACTACAATCTATGAATTTGAATCTAAACTGCATTCATTCATGCATTATTCAATTTACTGAACGCACTGGAGTCAGTAATATGTCTATTTGCATAAAGCCCTGTGGAACTCAAGTTAAAAGCATTTAATTTTTGCATAAAACCATATAACTGATGACAAGGGACTAAAGCCTTCATCTACGTCTTCCTGGTGTCCACATATCGGAAAGGTCTACACCTGCCCCTGGCATTTTAAGAAGCAGTAAGGCACGCTGACCTCAAGGTTAATCATTAAGGCTGAACACATTAACATGCTCTAGTGCTTGTTTCTATCAGTGTTCAGTTACGCAGCATTGACAATCTCTGTGTGTGTAGAAACATTAGACTAGTGTGTTCACAAGTCATTTATTTCCTGAGGTTGACAGGTACTGCTTACACGTAGATAATCATTCATTCATTCTTTTATTTTGTTTATTTGTTTGTTTTGGTTAGCTAAACAATAATCGTTTGACAAACTGTAAAATAGTCAGACTATACATCTTTAGCCAATTGCTGCATCAAAAAAGCTAACTATTGTTTGAAACCGATAATATTAAAATACAGTTGACACAGTATGAATGAGTGTAGTCACTATGCAAGTTTTGACCTGAAAATAGTTTCTGTGAAGAAGTTATCTTTTAATGATCTCTGTCATCAAACATTTGTTTTGGATTGATCTGTTTTAGACATGAGACGACACATATATATTTCAATGGCATCCACAAATAGTGATTCACTGCCACAGAAATTCAACAATGTCAAGGGTGTATTTTGATTGTTATCAAGGAACACGTGAAACAAGTTGGCATAACACTTTAGCTGTGTCTCATTTCAGAGGCTGCATCCTCCAATGGATGTTGATTTCCTTTAAAGTCCACACAGGCCGAACCGAGTGTTTTGAAATGAGACAATCTAGCCTACAGAGGACAAATCTCGTCACCTAGTAAACGTAACAGCTGCTGTTAATAAGCAGTAATACAATTTGCAATGACTTTTTCTCAAAGCAAATAAAAAATGTACAGTTGAAGTCAGAATTATTGGCCCCCCTGAATTATTAGCCCCCCCTGTTTATTTTTTCCCCCAATTTCTGTTTAACGAAGAGACGATTTTTTTAACACATTTCTAAGCATAGTTTTAATAACTCTTCTCTAATAACTGATTTCTTTTAGCTTTGTCATGATGACAGTAAATAATATTTGACTAGATATTTTTCAAGACACTTCTATACAGCTTAAAGTGACATTTAAAGGCTTAACTAGGTTAATTAGGTAGGTTAGGGTGATTAGGCAAGTTATTATATAATGTTGGTTTGGTCTGTAGACTATTAAAAAAAACATAGCTTAAAGAGGCTAATAGTTTTGACCTTAAAATGGCATTTAAAAAATTAAAAGCCAAAATAAAATGAATAATACTTTCTCCAGAAGAAAGAATATTATCAGACATACTGTGAAAATTTCCTTGCTCTGTTAAACATCAGTTGGAAAATATTTAAAAAAGAAAAAAAAATCAAAAGGGGGCTAATAATTCTGACTTTAACTGTATATTTAGCAATCCTCCAGGATTTGCTGTACACATAAAAATGTAAACTGTCTATAAAACCATTTTTAGCAAGACATTTCATACTCTTGTTGTTTTTTTATTTATGTGTGTTTATTTATCCAAGTAAAATAAAACCAGATTCGTACATTTAAAACTGTAATCCAGAGTCTTCTTTAAAAAAATCTGCTCCGTTATCAGCACAAAATGAATTTTGGGATGTTCGAGGCCACGAAGGATGCACCAGTTGAACCAGTTGCACCAGTTCAAATTTTTTTAAATGAGATGGTCTTCAATGACGCAGCACCCTTCAAATGCATCCTCCGGAGGATGCAGCTTCTGAAATGAGACACAGATTTTGTAGCCACAGACACTCTAATCTCCCAATAATAAGACTATAGCTGAGTTTACACTGGCAAAAAAAGTCAGCACAGATACTAGCCTCGAGAACAGTGCTTTGACATACGTATATCGCCATTGCACTTCAGGCATCCTAAGTTTGAGTCCTTACTGCACACCAACAGTTTATTGGTGGACAGGAGATAAAGTGATGAAGCCAACTGAAAAATATGAGGACCCTAATGGACAGAGGCCAGTGGGCAAGTTTGTCCAGGATGCCAATGACACAAAGGTCATTAAAAGGACCTTGGTTTAATATCAGGTAGCATATAGGTTTAGGTATTGGGATAGATTAGGGATGTAGAATAAGATCGTGCAGAATGTGTACTTCATAAGTACAAATAAACAGCCAATAACGTAATAATAGGCAGGTAATAAGCCACTAGTTAAATGATTAGTTCACTCAAAAATGAACATTTCATAACCCACCCTCATGCTGTTTTAATCACCTGAAACCTTTGTTCATCTTCAGAATGCAAATGAAGATATTTTGAATGAAATCCAAGAGCTCTCTCATGCACAATAGACAGCAACAGTTTAGAGACATTCAGAGTCTAAAAAAAGAACTAAAAACATTGTAAAAATATTTCATGTGATCTCAGTAGTTCAACTGTAATCATATAAAGCTCCAACACTTATTTGTGCCCCAAATTGTGTTTGCCTATGCTCTGTGCATCCGATTAGAGTGTGCATTTACTACAGGCATTAGGACGATTGCTGTGGAAAAAGTGAACAAAGTAATTTTGTCACAAGAAAGTGCTCTAGGAGCTTCAAATGATTGCAGTTGAACACTGAAGTCACATTGAAAGTTTTACCAATGTTTTTGGTAAACGTCTCTAGACCATTGCTGTCTATGGAGGATGGGGGAGCTCTCTGATTTCATCTAAAATATCTTCATTTATGTTCTAAAGATGAACAAAGATCTTGGGGGATTGGAACAACATGAGGTTGAGTAATTGAAAATCGGTTCTTAAACTAAAATGCCAAAGCAATGTAATTACAGCCACTCTCTGACTGAGTCGCTTCATTCTCATGAGGCCTCAGTCTTTATCTGGGAGAACTTTTTGCCTACATCTGAGTACTTTTCGTTGCTTGTTTTATGAGTACTATACATTTGGATGTAATACTCAGTTCTCATATTAATATTTTAGTAGTTTATTGCTTACCTTTTAAAATGAAAGTAAGAATATTCAGACTTTGGGCTATCTAAGCATAGCGGCTATTTGCATGCAACTCCTCCTTTTCAGAATAAACATGAGACTGAATCAGTAAAACTTAAAACCAATTTGTATAAACAGAATCACAAGTTTGGAACATAAATAAGTTTCCATTTCATTTTTCACTTTATCAAGCTCTTAAGATCGGAAATCCACAGGCTCTACTTACTCTGGAGACAGCATATGTTTTTAAATCAAACAGATGAGTGTCATTAATCTTGTGGCCATGACATTTACTCCTGAGGGTCTCTAACTGAGTAAAGAGAGATCACACATATATAATGACTGACAGCACAACAGCAATCAGCTCCACTGACCCAAAGGTTAAAACACATACTGGGGGCTGTAGTCTGAAGCCTTACAGCTCCTAACATACGTGCTCCGAGGTCACAGACCAGCCAGCGGACACAGAGAGTCTGAAAAGCAGATCATTAAAAGTGAAGAGCGTAAAATGCTCATTTGCATGCATATTTCAAGTTGTCACAATCATGCTGAACATAAACCCACATTAACACAAACTCACTCTTGCACATTCTGAAAGCAGCAGGTCTTCAAGATCAAAACCAGTCTAGTTTGATGTTTATATGCATTGTTTGAAGCTAGTAAATGTCTTTGGGTGGAATTAATGTGATGTAAATAAGCTGCAGAGGCCAGTGCTGTTTGACTGGTCTGAGAACTTCAGAGGCCTGTTGACTGCTTCAGTGATCTGCGAAAACCAAGACTTTAACACAACTATTCCTAATAGAACATCTGCGAGTCAAACTGCTACTTAACTGAGGCCTAAAACTCATTCAGGTTGCTTACACATACAATATTTGCTCTAAAAAGCCACTAAATAAGCATCTAAAATGTAAAATCTAAAATAATATGAAGCAAAAACCACACTTAGTAACAATTAGACAAAACAAATTAAGTTGAAAGTCAGCATATACCAAAACAACTTACCCTTTTATGTAAAAGCTTAGAGGTTTAGATTCCCTGAGAAAATTATTTCTGTCTTGACTGGGACTATCAAAGGAAAGAGAAAGCACACAAAGTCACTTCCATTTCAGGTCTCTCTCTCTCAACAACAGAAAAGAAATCAGCGACCCCAACCTCTTGACAACCCCCGCTTCTGATTGGACAGCAGGTGCATTGTGCGGGCGGAGCCTCTATCTATTGTGTGAAGCCAACAGTGTGGTGTCAAGCCAGTCTAGCCCATGTAATTAGCATTCACACAAACGCACTTAGCACACACAGCCATAGAGCCTCAACAAAGAGCGTGACACTCTGCTAGATTGTCTGTAGTGTCTTCAGCGCTCTGCATGATTGAATGCTGCATTGATTTTTGCTAAAGCTGTAGAGATCAATAACAGATGCCTACTAATGATATGAAAAGCTTGATGGTCTTTGTAAGTGGAACAAAGTCAATTGCCTTATTGTTTATTCATGAGGGTCTTCCATGGCTGACAAACTGAACATAAAGCGTATTATATAGTTTATACAAAAAATACTTATTACTCATGAATGAATATGCTACTTTTCAAAATGTTAGGCTTTGTAAAATACATTTTGTGCTGTGAAAGATGTCTCCAATGCTCACCAAGTCTCTGTTTACTTCCAATTTTAAATAACTGTTTTCTATTTTTTATGTATTTTAATTTTTTTATTTATTCTGTGATGGCAAAGTAAGCTTTTTTCTGCATCACACTCCTTTGAAAATCATTATATTATATTGATTTGACACCTAAAAAAACTTACATATTCTTATTATTAATCTGTATGAATATTATACACTCACCAGCAACTTTATTTTGAACACCTGTCCAACTGCTTGTTAAGCAACATGTCGAACCTTGAGGCAGATGGGCTACAGCAGCAGAAGACCACACCGGGTGCCACTCCTGTCAGCTAAGAACAGGAAACTGAAGCTACAATTGGCACAGGCTCACCAAAATTGGACAATATAAGCTTGGAAAAACATTGCCTGCTCTGATGAGTCTCGATTTCTGCTGCGACATTCAGATGGTAGGGTCAGAATTTGGTGTCAACAACATGAAAGCATGAATCCATCCTGCCTTGTATCAATGGTTCAGTCTGGTGGTGGTGGTGTAATGGTGTGGGGGATATTTTCTTGGCACACTTTGCACCCATTAGTACCAATTGAGCATCGTGTCAACGCCACAGCCTACCTGAGTATTGTTGCTGACCAAGTCCATCTCTTTATGACCACAGTGTATCCATCTTCTGATGGCTACTTCTAGCAGGATAACGCACCATGTCATAAAGCGCAAATCATCTCAGACTGGTTTCTTGAACATGACAATGAGTTCACTGTACTCAAATGGCCTCCACAGTCACCAGATCTCAATCCAATAGAGCACCTTTAGGATGTGGTGGAATCGGAGATTCGCATCATGGAAGTGCAGCCGACAAATCTGCAGCAACTGCTGATGATATCATGTCAATATGGACCAAAATCTCTAAGGAATATTTCCAGTACCTTGTTATGTACCATGTCATGAAGGATTAAGGCAGTTCCGAAAACAAAAAGGGGTCCAACCCAGTACTAGTAAGGTGTACCTAATAAAGTGGCCAGTGAGTGTATATATCAATATAAACATTTAGTGGAAACTGATACTTCCTACAGTGTTCTTTAAAATAATATTAAGTAAAAAAAACAAACAGTTTTTATTTGAAATATCTTTTTGTGACACAATGTTTTACCACTCTCATTCATTCATTTTCTTGTCGGCTTTATTAATCTGGGGTCGCCACAGCGGAATGAACCGCCAACTTATCCAGCACAATTTTACGCAGCGGATGCCCTTCCAGCCGCAACCCATCTCTGGGAAACATCCACACACTCATTCACAACGAACAATTTAGCCTACTTAATTCACCTGTACCGCATGTCTTTGGACTGTGGGGGAAACCGGAGCACCCGGAGGAAACCCACACGAACGCAGGGAGAACATGCAAACTCCACAAAGAAACGCCAACTGACCCAGCCCAGCCGAAGGTTCGAACCTGCGACCCAGCGACATTCTTGCTGTGAGGCGACAGCACTACCTACTGCGCCACTGCGTCGCCCGTTTTACCACTCTTATTCGTTAAAAACATTTAAACAGTGGTGTATTATAAACCACCTACTCAATAATTAAAACATAAAATAATTTACTGTAGGTTGTTTATATGCCATGTACTTATAAAAAAAGAAAATAAACTTTTTTTTTAAACCACTGAACCTTTATGCAGGACATTTGGACTTGATTGCATTATTTATTATATTTATACTCAGAATGAATAACAAATTAATTTAACCTTAATGTAATTTAGTTAGTGTGATTCAGAGTGATTCAATTAGAAACATTTTAAACACAAGCGAATCTCCAATGTAACCTATAACTGTTAGCAGCAGCAATAGTACACTGTATGTGGTATTTGTCAATGGAGAGCTGCCATTGAGAGGTGAGATAAACAGCCAGTGAAGTGAAGAAAACCCTGCTGACAGACAAATCACATCAAAAATCACAGTAACAGCAGATACAGGAGGCACAACTCCCTCTCGAATGCTCAAGAAGCAACAAAAGAAAATGCTACAGCTAGTGAATTAATACACATTCTTCCTTTACTTTGTATCAAATATAATATGGCTTTCGGCCAGGCCTCATAAAATGCACATGGGATATCAGTGAAATATGATACAGTATTGCTCATGTGATATCTTGAGTTCTAGCTGTCCCTCACGGCTGTCACAGTAAATATACAGCTGTGAAATCTTCAAGTCTTGTGTAAATATCGCACCGTTTTAGTTTAAGTGCATCCTTTGAGCTTTTATACAAGCCTGATGTGCTGACAGGGCTAGAATTACAGGAATGTTCCAGACTAACCAGAGCTTTAAAAATCCCTCAAATTAATGTTGGATCATCCCTTTGAATATCCAAATAAAATCTCAAATACATTCCTGAAAGTTTCACGACTGCCTTTTGGCAATAAGGACTCACTCTTTCTTTCAAGGGAAGGTTTTACTTTGTATATATCTATTTAATTCATGTGGTTAGAAAAAAATAGAGAAACAGTATTTTAAACACATTGTGGTGGAGAATGCAAACTAGCCAGTGTGTCGCCTCCAGGGAAACTGTCTTCCACTACCATTTCAAAACAATGAGGCTCAACAGGATTTGAAAGGAACGAATAAGGTACAAATTGTCATGACTTCAGGATTGAATTAGTTTTAAAACTAGTTAATGCATTCATTTTCAAAACACATTAAAAGTGCATTACTATATTTTATGTATAGACAATTTGCTTTGAAAAGGGGTGTATATCAATATACTGAATCAGACTTCAGCCTACACTATAAAAAGAAAAAATACCAGTGGCTGGTGATGCTAAATCCTTTTCACAACGAGTTCATAGCTAGAAACAAAATCTGTTTACAATCTTACAAATAATGGCAGTAAATAGCATCCAGATACAATTGCCCGATCAATACTGGAATTTGCTGATAAAAATAGTTAGGTTGGACAGCACTTGCAGATAACCGATTAAAATGAATACTGAGGAAAAAAATAAACATAAAAAAATGTGCTAAAATTCAGGTAAATTAAAGGCATGCATTGATAAGAAATGCAAACATGGAAAATATTGCAAACAAACTCAACTGTCCTTTATTATTATCACTATTAATATTATTATTTGAGACCATCAACAGATTAAAATGACTCTAATTAAACATCTAGTTGGTTTGCAAAAAATATATATGTAGAAATAAAATACAATAAAACTGTATTTTGATAAATAAAACAATTATAAAACAATCAAAATATAGTTAATCGTATCAAATTAATAGTATCAAGTAGCCATCCATTTTCTTTTTCAAATATATGCAGTTGTTAATGTCAGTTAATTTCACTAATATTGGTTCATTAAATCAGAAATAAATGCCACAGTTTCATTAACGCAGAGCTATGCACAAAGACCAATGGTCAATGTCAGGATTTAACACATTACTTTTCATTTTAATGATTAGTATATCATCTAATCAGATCTTTTTCTAGTGAAAATACTTTTTTAATTCTCTTCAAAAAGTGCTAAAAAAGTGTCTTATAGTTACCTAATTAAATATATTTCATGCTTTGCTCTTAAGATCAATGTAAAAGGCAGACGGAGATCATAATCAAAGTTTGCAGTTTTGCTTAATCTTTACTTACTTCAATATCAAAAAAAATCTCTACATCCAGGAATAGTGTACTGCTCAGTCAGCCCTTTTTTTACTGGAAGAATTTGTTGACAGATTTACAACTTTGTTTTGAAACCAAAAGATCATCTTTTGACAGAAAAACAGAAAACGTGATGTGCTTTTCTACAAGTGATGACGGTCCTCCCTTTTTAAGAGCTGCAGGGCTTTTCTGATGGCCTGAGGGGCCAGGAGATCCATTTCATTTCATTATATTATACAGTCATCTATTTTTACTTCATTGAGGTTACAGTTGAAAAAAGAGGAATGCAAGAAAATTTGCCCCGGGGAGAAAAAGAGGCCGAAAGTACACATGATGTCAGATGAAATCTAATCTGAAAGACCAATCTTTAGATGTACTGTACCAACTCAGAAATCATTTAGTAGTTGTTTTTTTGTCCTACAAATGTCATGATTTAATGCTCTGCTTGTGAATGGGATCCTAAGTCTAGCAATTTAAAATCAATTTGTCGTAACATGACGGGTAAAAAAAAAAAAACATTCCCACATTTGAGAGCACTTGTAAGACCCAGATCCTGACCGTCCAAGTGAAAAACACTTAAACCCACATGTCATGCCTATTGAAATATGTCACCACTTAGAGCTTAGCATGAGTTCCAAAATAAATACACTTAAAAGACCTGACCGCCAGGACACTTTCATCAAATGAAAGCTTTCAGGAATCAAATTTCTCTTGCTATATGGGTAGCCATATTTATCAGACCTTACACAATAACACTGGCAGAGTTTCAAGTGTGCCATACTCGAGTGTGTGCATATTTACCAAGCTCATGAATCATCACAGCTTAGCAACACTGATCCAACAATACAAACATACAAATGTTCCAGTTACCTGAGATTTCCTCTTGAGGTTCCGAAGAGGGTAAAACACTTCCTCTTTCTCTCTTAACCACTTTTCTCCTTGATAAAAAGGCTGATAACAAGGAAAAGTGCTGAATAACCACATAAATAAAGCCCATCCAAACTGCTTACTGAGCAAGCGTCTTCATTTCCTTTCTGAACTGAAAGACTTCTGAAATTTTCCTACACAGTCTCACCACATTTATCTGTCCTTTGTCTTACATTTGTCACTGACTAGATAGGTATGTGAGCCCACCTTCACAGGAAGACAGGCTGCCATAAAAGCACCAGGTCAAGGATATAAACTCAGGGGGGCTTTGTGTGACTGCTTTTATTGCTCATTTATGATTGGTGGCTTTCCCGCTCATTTATCAATGTTGACCAAGTCAGCACACAGTCATGTAGGTTGTAAAACACAAGGACCCTGAGGACAATACACTACTGAATCTGAAAAAAAGGTGCTTGCAGATAAAACTTCCTTTGATAAAACTTTGAGTAATGAAATACTTCAATGTAAAAACTTTAAATTGTAAAAACTTAATTGTAATTGGTGGTTTAATCCGCTATGCAACCCCTGATAAAGCAGGAATTAAAGTACAATGATTTAACATATTCAAAAGTAACAATATTCAGCTCTTAAGCACAATAAAAAAACTAAATCAATGCAAAGCACAAAAAATTAAGTCAAAGTAAAAAACAAACAAACAACAAAAATCTAACAAAAGCAAAATAAAGAAACAACAACAAAACTTACAGTAGCCAACAAATCAAACCACAACAATATATAGTAAAAGACAAAAAAAATAAATAAAAAGCAATCAACAATATCAATCCAATCCCTAGAAAAACAAAACAAAAAAGCTCACAAGCTAACAAATTTTGAACTAGACAATCACACGCATGCACAATATTGGAAAAATCTGATATTGTATTATTTAAGTTTTCTGCAATAAATATTGTGATAAGGGATAGTTGTATAAGATTATAATAGTCACTCTCAGAAAAAAAGGTACACGGTGGTACAAAAATATTCCTTAGGCAACAGTTTTGTATCTTTGTAAAAGTTGTACCTTACACATGGTACAGAAAAGACCTCTTATGATACTGTTCTGTACCTTTTATGGTACAATTGAAATAAAGGTACACAATTGTTCTCATAAAAAGGTACATAAGAGTTGAGTTTATTACAATATCTATGAAAATAAATATGACTGGAAAGACAAAGTGATTTTATGAATAATGTCCATATTAAAATGTGAATGATCATTTAAAAGCATATTTAAAGAAACTCATAAACATTAATTATTAAGTTCTAAAAAAACAAAACAACTGGTAAAACAAAACTATAGGTATTGTAAACTAAACATTTAAGGCATTTTTAATAAACATTTGGTAAGCATTTTCTGATAAATACAGTTTCATTATTGATATCCGCACCTTTTGGCATTTGCTTACCACTATGCACGTGAGCTGGCAAAAGTCCTGCATATGCAAAGTGTTTATGCAGACATTTTAGTATTGTAAAGCTAATCAAACATTGTGCATATCACGTTACAATACTTTTGCATAATTCTATTTCTATTTTAAAATTAAGTCAATTAAATGAACATTCAAGTGATTACAAAGGTATTGTACATGGCAGAATGTATTTCTGTAACATTTTTGTGAAAAGTGTTGTGAAATGTTTTGCAAAAAAATCTTTTGATTTATGTTAAAGTTTATTCTTTATTGTAAATGGAAAAGGTGCATTTACACAGAAGTAAACTTATAAAAACATTGTTTAAAAATGTATTTGAACTTTTATATTTACTTAAAACAAATTGACGCATTTTGGATAAAGCAAAATGCCTTTAAAGGGCACCTATGGTGAAAAATCTACTTTTCAAGCTGTTTGGACAGACATATGTGTAGGTATAGTGTATAGACAGTCATATTGAGGTGATATAAACACACTCAGTCCTTTTTTTTCAATTTAACAACATAAAAACGGTGGACCAATTGGAGCGGTTTTCAGACCGACCGCAACTTGACGTAGGAGTGCGGTCCCCCCGCCCACCGAATTGATTGACAGCTGCGTATTAACATGTCTCCGTAGTAACGTGTGTAATCATATCAAACAGACACAGGACCAGGACGTGAGCAAACTAAGCAACCATAAATAAAAGGTCTGTTTAGTTTGCTAGGATCATCAATCATCATCAAATGTGATCAAGAGTGAGGTTTACAAGTTTAAAATGTTTTAAATCAGTGCATGTGTGTAATGAATTACAGCCATTTACTTCATCAACACAGCCGCGTGTCAGAACAATCATAAAAGACGCTTCAATCCCGGTTTGTGGACGTTAAATCAGGTTTATTTTGTACATTAACATAACAGACATCCATACAGCAGAGGATATTAACCTGTATTCTGTCACATTTGCGTGCAAAAACAGTGCAAAGCTAAACGCGCGCTGTCTGTGTGTGCCTGTCAGCGCTGTGTGTGTGTGTGTGTGTGTGCGTGAACTTTGTAACGACATTGTGTGTGACTCATCCTGCAACTCCACAACATGCATCACTCATTGGTAAAGTTCTTATTTGTAGTTTTTCCTCACAAATGTTACTTGAGATCTTATTCCTTCGTGTTTGTCTGTTGTCTGACGCAGCCGAGGGAGCCGCTGCCAGGCACGTGGAAACGGTGGACGTGAAGGACTAGCCTTAAAGGCGCAGTACACAAAAACAGCTAGCTTCTGCAAAATGCTACAAAAAAGGAACTTATGACAGGTATAATAAAAAATCTGATGGGTGTTTTTAGATGAAACTTTACAGACACATTCTGGAGACACAAAAGACATATTAAATCTGGAAAAAGTGGTAACCTATGTGCCCTTTAAATAGTTCTTAAAGGAACACATTTGACGCTGTTAAGGTACAAAGTGTCTTGTCACTGTGGCAGTACCTTCATGGATCAGATTTGTACCGTTGCCGAAGGTACAATATTGTATCTGCAGGCTTTAAAAAACAAAGGTACATTTTTGTTTTCATGGTACAAATCATGTCTAAAGGTAAAACTGCAATGGTACAAATTTGTTTCTTTGTCTTAAGTTACAATTCTGTTCTATAAAAAATACCGCCCCAGTGACAAGGATTTGTATCTTCATTGGTACAACATTATACCTTTTTTCTGAGAGTGGAATAGTATTCATGTAGAGAAAGTAAATAATCACAATGCAAAAAAATGCTTTTCTTACTTTGCTTTGTCTTGTTTCTAGTCCAAATATCTAAAAATTCTTAGACCAAGTAAAATATTGTTTTGTTTTAAACTTTCCTTAAAACAAACAAAACTATCTGTCAGTGGGCCAAGTAAAATAATCTTGTTTTTGCTTTAAAATGTAAATATTTGGGTTAGAAACAAGACAAGTTTTTTTTTTTTTCATAAATCGTTTAGATTCCACAAAAATACAGTAAATAAATACAATTCTGGTCAACTGGAATTCAGACTCAACATTGCATAACTTGCGATTTGACTATTGCAGATGCACACATTGACGCTGAAACGATATATTGTGCAGCCGTAACACACATACAAGCAAAAATAATCAAATAAAGAAAGAAACTACTAAGCTGAGAAGAGAAGAAATTAAGATCATGAAAATGTTGTTTTTATGCTGTTTCTTTGAAAATCTTTGTCCAAAACTAAGGACAGAATTTTTATTCTTAATTTTTATCCTGTTTATTTTCCCCCTATTTCTGTTTAACGGAGAGAAGATTTTTTTTCAACACATTTCTAAACATAATAGCTTTAATAACTCATTTCTAATAAAGGATATATTTTATCTTTGCCATAATGACAGTAAATAATATTTGACTAGATATTTTTCCAAGACACTTCTATACAGCTAAAAGTGACATTTAAAGGCTTAACTAGGTTAACTAGGCAGGTTAGGGTAATTAGGCAAGTTATTGTGTAATGATGGTTTGTTTTGCAGACTATCAAAAAATTCTAGCTTATAGATCTACGGGCTAACAATTTTGACCTTAAAATGGCTTTTAAAAGATTAAAAACTGCTTTTATTCTAGCTGTAAAAAAAACTAATGAGACTTTCTCCTAAAGAAAAAATATTATCAGACAATTTCCTTGCTCCAAACAAAATGTCCTTGCTGTTAAACATCATTTGGGAAGTACTTAAAAAAAATTCTCAGGGGGCTAATAATTCTGACTTTAACTGTATATGCAGATACCAATTTATTGCAGGCCTGTTTATTTACAGTGTTATAAAAATAAAATAAAAACTGTTCCAACTGTGTTTTCCAGACTGTTTATATGTATTGGATTCATGCAAATGTTCATGCATGTTTTCCATATCCTTCTACAATAACGTGCCAAGCTGCACCTCTGTGAAATCTATGCTGAATGAATGTTGATAGAAGAATATTATAGACATATGCCATTAACTGCCTGAAAAAAAGGTAGGTAAAGAAAATAATTCTCCAGTGTCAGATTCGCTCATCATTCATTGCTGTATATCTGTGAAATTCAGAGAAATGTAGGGACGTGCTTCACGACAAAATGAGTTTTCAGGACAGGATGCACGCTTTTCAAAAGGTTAAATATGTTCAGTCTGCAAATCTATTACTGTCTCGCATAATCTTTTCCATCCACAGATAAACATCAGACTGGCATTTGTTCTTTGTTATATAAAACTGCCATGTAAAGATTCCATTATATCCTTCAGGCTATGTCATGTGAATAACGGAGATGACGTACAGTAATAAATTCAGTATAATGCCTTTCTGTTACTCGATCAGGTCTAGTCGTGCCTAAGTGAGATTTGTGTGGAAAATCCCTTAGGTGTGTATTATGTGTAGGGTCATGGTGAGTTAGGATAGAAAAAGCAGCTGACAGTGGATCATTTTCATCTAATCTGAGTACAGTAGGGAAGCCCTGGACTAGCAGTCACACATTTGGTGAATATTTTCCACGGTTTTAGGTTTCATTTTTAAGGTTAGCTTCTGTTCATGCATATACTTTAATGTCTTTAAATTGAATATTGGCGGATGGCATAAAATGAATGAATGAATGAATGTACAGTTCAGTCAGTTGTTCAGTGAGCCTATTAAAGTTGTTCAATCTGAATTTAAACAACAAATTATTGAATTAAAAATGATAAATTTCCAGCTTTTTAAACAAAGGTAAATTTATTCATACAGCACATTTCATGCACAGTGGTTATTAAAATCCTTTACAGAAAACAGAATGTCAAAACAATCAGCCATTATTAGACGTTTCCCTAAATACATAGAAACCACAATAAAAGAAGCAAGAATTTTAAGTGAATAAATTAACTTAATCAAAAGTGTTACCTTATAACAACATTACAATATGACACCTAGTTTAGACCTACTGTTCAGTTTCCTTAAGAAATAATTAAATAATTGTATTAAACAAATCTACAAATATTACATAACATTTGTAAATGCAGTATAAATATTATTTACTAGTAGTATAAAGATTATTTTAATATTATTTATATTAATTACAGTATTAGGGCTGGGCGAATCTTGATTAATTGAACATTTTGACTCAATTACGATTAATGAACAATTATTAAATTATTTTATTTTTTGCCCTCGTAGATCACTGACAGGTTTGTACAGTAAATATGCTCACATATTACAAGTGAGCAATTTCTGAATAAAGGTGCATTACTTGACTTGAAGAAACACACACCATCTACTATCTATGGTTATTTATTGAACATCAACGCTGAACAACTAAAATTAAAACACACACTGCCTAAAACCAACAGTCACTTTTTTATTT
>CAIGQZ010032266.1:4380078-4402111 GCA_903798205.1 Danio tinwini | reverse complement strand
TTCAATGTTTTTCATATTAAAAGTATTAAATAAGCAGTATCTCTTCTTAATAAAATAAATCTTGTATATCCTGTAAGTAATAGTTTAAACAGTGCATTTTTTTGCATCTTGTGTAAACAAATATTTTAATGTAAATAACAATTTTAATGTAATGGAAAATATGCCGTCTCAAGGCGTCTCTGGCACAATTCATATGCCTTTTTAAGTAGCTTAGATATATTTTCCCATATTTTAATGTATTTTTTATACTATTATGCTTATTTTGTAGTGTATTTCTGCACAGCACTTTAGCTCACTTTTTAAAAGTGCTAAAAGTTTAACTTTATAAAATAAAGTTTGACTTGACTTAAAAATTACATGTAAAAATACTAGCTAATACTAAAAACTAATACTTGAAGCTGCTTTGCACAATCTATATTGTATAAGCGCTATAGAAATAAAGGTGAATTGAATTGAACTTAACAGTTATTGTGTGTTTGTGTTTGTGTGTGTGTGTGTGTGTGTGTGTGTGTGTGTGTGTGTGTGTGTGTCTGATCTGACAGTTTTTGATGTACAAAATGTAACTTTAACAAAACACAATTTATTCAAATGTATAATAGTCTGGCTCTGAAATAATAGATTTTCTTGGTTGGTCATGTAAATTATGGTACAAACTAAGTGATGATCTGCTGGTACTTTTTAGGAGTGTTTTATGTATTTATTTCTTAGAATCAGAATCAGTTTTATTGCCAAGTGTGCTTCACACACACAAGGAATTGTTTTGGCAACAGAAGCTTCCAGCGTACATACAGTGACAAGTGACAACACAAAATGACAAAAAGTCTGTTGTCTTCAGCATCACATGATCCCTTAGAAGCCATTATAATCTGCTGAAAATAATATTTATTAATACTATCAATGCTGAAAACAGTAGTGCTGCTTAACATTTTTGTGGAAACTGATGCCACAGTATTTGACAGGAGTACTGAATAGCGAAAAGGGTTTTAGAGTGGGAACCCACATATCTCTTCAACAGCAACTTTAAGGCCTCAAAAGACACCCTGGTAAAATTACACATCTCATCTTTCACTTCAGATTTCTTTGTGGATCCTTGCCCATGTATTGATTACGTTTTGGCACTCGACACTTAAAAGCAGCTTAGAAAGACTTTAGGAAATTCCAAGAACCTTCATTTGGTGTCTTGAATTATTCTAGTTGACCTAGTCCATCCAACTAGCTGAAATGACTTATGTTGAGGTGAGTCTTTCTAAAAGCTCATTCTCAAACGCCCATCCTGAGCACACATAAATTGATCTTCAGTCCCAAAGGCTTTTTAGCTTTACTTCCACAATTAGCACACTTACTTAACTTAATCCTCTTTGTCCCATGTGAGGCATAAGGCTGCAATAATAATTAGCAAAAAAAACACAATTTTTATCATCGCTTTAAGATCATTTTAATACAATACCATGGTGAGAGGTGCATAACAAGTGTGTATGTAGCTTATCTGTGCATGCTAACAGACGCAGACGCAGTATCCCTTCCCAGGGTTCATATGTTGAGAAAGGAGCCCTTGAGTGTCAGCCTCTCTCATTACATGGGGGTGAGAGACCAGGGTCTGTTTAATTGGCCAACTGATTACAGCGCATACGCTCTTCGCCTCCCCCCATCCCGCTGCAGACTCTCTGAAGCCTTCCTGTTCTCTGGCCTGCAGGTTCACAGAGATCAGAGCCCCGCAACAACGGCTGCCTTTGTATGCTTCACTGGTCTGGGAAATGGAGATGAGTTTGTCCATTTGCCTCTGAGGCCACAGCGAGGGCTGCTTGAGGCCCGGGGAGAAACCTGGGCTCAGGTATCACTAACGGCAGGTGAAGCATATGGCTCTAAACTGATATCCAACAAGACCAGATCTAGAAATATCCAGCTTTCGCATCATGGCTATAGGGCTGTGACGTTCAGCAAATGATTTGACTGACACTGAAGCCAAGAGCATTCTTAAAGTCCATAAACTAACTTAGCTCTCAATTGACTTTAACCACCTGCTATTACAACATGAACAGCTGTGATACACTACTATTTCCATCTGGTAAAATGCTTTTAAATATATCAAATGACTACTTGAGTTTGGTTTTTGTCTGTAAATGTGTTTTCTTTTGTGGATTGCTCATTGTTATATGAGCACTTTTGAACCCATGTTTTGAGTAAACAGGAAATCAAGTGAATTAAAAAATGTGGATGACAACTTTAAATGTGACAGGTGTTTTAGTACAATGTAGTGAAGTATAAATACTTAGTTTTAGTGTCTTTTGTCACAACATGTAATGTTGGGTCAGTAGGCAGAGACGAAGGGCTCTATTAACAACATAGGCATCAAGTCTAAAGTGCATGGCCACTTTCGATATTTTAAGGATGGAAAAATATTCTCTGCGCCCTGCCGCACGGTCTCACAGGGATGTGCTTATTCTCTTAATGAGTTATTGGTGTGTTTTGAGCATAACATGCATCAAAGCAATCAGAGTCTGATCTCCCATTCCCTTTAAGAGTCAGTTGTGTCGCGCCATTGCACATTTGCTGTTTACATGACGGACTTTGTAAGTGGAAAAACTAAATGCTTCACTGGCGAGAAAACGTTTAAACAGACCATCTGCAGCGTGATGATAAAGAATGAGCCTCCTCCATTCGGCCTCTTTACTTTCTATTTCTCTTTACCTTTACTCTTTACTTTCATGGATAAGGAAACGGTGTTGTACGCACTGCACTGAAGACATCCATTAGCCTACATATTTAATTTCATTTGTTAAGCACAAAGATTGGTTTCAAAACCAAAAATAAATAAACAATAATAACAAAGTGTGGTCAAATAACTTTTCTATTCTTAAGCCCTATATAGTGATGCATACCATATTGTGTACTGCTGTACATCCTTTGTGTATTGAGCAATGTGTAAGCATTTAGATCCACAATAGATCCGCATTCTGCACTGGACTTTATATCAGCTTTTGGTTGGTCAATGGTGCAATTCCAGCATTATGAATGTGACATTTGCAGTAAAATTTCAAAACATAAATTAACAGAGGAAGTATATGTTAACATCATATTGAAACATCTGTCTATATTTTCCAAAACAACTGACCACAGAGTTGTGGAAGCCGAAACATATCAATCTTATAACATTTTTTATATTTTAAATGAGGAAAATAAACATGCGTTATGGATGTGACGAAAAAAGTCTGCAAGTTTACAGTATACAACATGCTTTGTAGAAATTCTGTGAATTAAACTGCACAACCCAAAAGAAACTATGCTGATCAACAGGATAAGAGTTGGCTCTGTATAGAACAAACATGACTTTCACATTTATAAAAAAAAAGCTTTGTTATGGATGTGACACTTTTCTGTTATGGATGTGACGGATGTGAAATTGCCACTTGTGTGACTTTTGTAAATAAAATATAATTGTTTGAACACATTGACAGAGACATCTTTGAGTATTTAAAAAAAAAAAACAGAAACGGTTTTGCTATTATTGCTCATTTCTATTTCAGCACCTTAACACACCTCCTTTTTAGACTGGAACACACATGAGTCTACAAAGTGGTGCAAATGGATTTGCCATTTAAACAATGTGGCGCAAAACATGAAAATTAGGGTTGCGCTGGTCTGAATATAGCAACAAATCGTGCCCTCCATATCTTGCGCCTTATTGTGCCAGATGTATGATAGGGCCCTAAGTGTTTATTTGTGGCCTTTAACAACAAATAAACCACATGAGAGTTTTGAGGATGTACTAGAAAAATTGTTTTTTGCAAAACTTGATTTTGCTACACACGTCCATACATTAATCAACCATTTAAAAATGAAGTGCCTTTTCTTTTAAAAACACATTAATAGCAAGTGTAAAAGTGGCAAAAATTACAAGAATTTTTATGACCAAAGCAAAAAGGTAGGTCAAAAGAAACATGATGTAAAATACAGAGCGGTCAAATATGACAAACGGCAGTGTCTGTATGCCATCAGCTGCCTAAACTTGTGTTTCATAGTGACGTTTGATATTACTAATCTATCAGAGCAGTTTTGTGCTCAATTGAAGCTAAATGAATGCATAGCTCTCCATTCAATCATCTTTGAAAACTCTGCTTTTTTTTTCAACTTTTTAATTTTTTTACTTTTTATTTATGAATTTTATGGCAAATTACAGTAAAAAAGAAAAAAGTATAGATAGTATCAACTTAAGCACATACAATGAAATAAAAAACATACCAACAATTAAAAAGGTAAATAAAAATGTGGCTTAACAAAAACTACAATGGTACAATCTTTATCACATAAACACTCTTTGAACTTAGAAAAAGAAAAGAATCAATTTGTTGAACAAGGACTCGGTCCAAATCTGACAATAAAACATGTTCTTGGATATATTCCTAAATGGGTCCCGCTTTTTTTTTTAAAACTGGTTAGATGAACCTTTCCAAAGTCACATTTTTTCCAACTTTAAGATGAAGGGGACATCCTGGATCCACTTTCCACCTGTAAGCAATATTAGTAGTTTGGCCAAAAGCACAATAAAAGCTATGCAATCTAAATTGTATCTTTGTAATATTATAACATGACATGGGAAAAATCCCAAAAATGTCAATCAGTGGGCAACTATTGATAGATATACCCAAAAAAATATATATAGTTTTTAATATAGTGTCCCAAAAGCAGTTAAGCTTTATACAAGACCAAAACATATGCGTAAGTGGCTGGAGTGGAATGACAGCGATTACAAGCAGGACATATATAAAAGCGCTTTGAGAGCTTTAGGTTTAAGTCCATGTCTTGCATTTCTGAATTCTGCATAGGACTGATTCCCACTTCTCATTTGAAACTGTATTTCCCAGATCATCTTTCCACACATATTTTATTTGGGAAAGGAATGTATCAATTGGTGCCATCATTTTATAGTAATACTGTAGATGATATAATCCCTTTCCAAATTGTAGGTATCAACATTTTTGATCATCATTTTTTTCTGGAAATTGACCGATCCAACTGCTCACTGCAGTGATGAGGGTTATGCGATAATGACAATGCTGATGGATGTCATAACAACAGCATAACACAGGAAAACTTTTCCAGAGTCTGGACTTTGAGAAGCCCTGGTTTACAGTATGAAAACAATCTGGTAGAAAAGCTGAAAACATTTAGGGCCTGTTTACACCTGTATTTAGAACTGTACATGCGATTGAACTGATAAATAAAGATTGTCATATCAGGTATATACAGGGCATCATATTAGAGCTATGACAGACACTAAAAAATGTATAAAAAGCTTTATAAACCAGCAATGATTTTATATCAATGAACTGGACTGCTGCAGTCACTAAAAGCATCATGAGACCCAGTGACCAGTGCTCATGTCCAGCATAGAGCTCTCTGATACAAACCACAAATGTTTTGGTGATTTAAACTGCTTTTAGCCAGATGAAGCAAAGCTGACATTCTCAACAATCCTGATGCAGAAAACAACAATTACAGAGCAACAGAAACATTGAAACAAAGTGACACAAAGAAACAATATAGTAGCTTTTCACCATGGGAGTGTGGTTGTGCATGCTTTTGCCTGTGGTTTTCTAAATGGTTCATTTTAATCTAAATCAAACTGTCGCAATATTTCAGTTTTACAATTTAACAGTGTTGCTATTTTTTGGTAATTTCAAAAGATATAACATATCATAATAATGGGCTAAATGCACACAGACTTTTAATTTTCAGCCAGCCAGCCCCAGGGCTTTCGATAAACTGTCTTTCCATTATAAATCGCCATGTTTAAGGTCTGATTTCTTTAAAAATCTGTGATCTTCACTACCTGATATATATACACGATATAAAGTGGGTCTCAGACCGGACAAGAAGCACTGCATTAAATTCTATTTTTCCTCGCCATGTCTTTAAAATAAGACAGTTTATTTTATCCCAGTATTTTCAATGGAGTTTCTGTGCTCGCCTGCTGGTACTGATGGCGCTAGCGCTTGCCTTGCATCTCATTTTACGCTTAAACAACTAAATGAAGGCTTAAGTCTATTTAATTGAATGTATTTTAATGACATTACAACATCGATGCGGTAAAAGGAGCCTTATTGTTATGTGTGGCGTTCACTCCTGCACATAATTATTACTTTCAATTGATCTTGTTTGAGGTGCTCTCGCCTCACAGCAAGAAGGTCGTTGGGTCAGTTGGCATTTCTGTGTGGAGTTTGCATGTTCTCCCCGTGTTCGCGCGGATTTCCTCCGGGTGCTCTGGCTTCCCCCACAGTCCAAAGACATGCGGTATAGATGAATTGGGTAAGCTAAATTGTCCGTAGTGCATGTGTGAGAATGCGTGTGTGGATGTTTCCCAGTACTGGGTTGCAGCTGGAAGGGCATCCGCTGCATAAAACATATGCTGGATAAGTTGGCGGTTCATTCCGCTGTGGCAACCCCAGATTAATAAAAGGGACTAAGGCGAAAAGAAAATGAATGAATGATCTTGTTTGTCTTTTTCCCTTTTTGGTTTACTATTGCTTGATTAGGCTTTTAAAACGGACGGAAGCGGACTTCTCGCTCTCACTTATTCCTCCATGCCACCACAGTTTCTGACAGCTTGAATGTTGTGTTCTTCTTTATACTTTCTTTTTGATATTTGTTTGGAGTAGGGAGTCCTAACCTGCTTTAGGTTTGTTTGGTTGGTTTTTATTAAGTTGTTGGGCTCTCCATCTCTTGTTATTTTAGATTATTTGCTGATTATGTTATGTTAGTAAATAATTTAGTTGGAGCACTTTGGCCGTTGTTTATGTTACGCTGTCATAGGTCTACGAGTCGCATTTAGGGGCCGTAACATATTAAAAATAGTAACATTAAGCTTTTACTGGAAGTTTATCATTGGCTGAAAAACACTAGCTGTGCATATACCCCTTTTGTAGGCTCAATTTGGGCTTTTGTTTGCTAAATTCTAATAGCTTCTTCTTCTAAAAGTCTGATGATTTTACCATAAATAACACTCAAGTTTAGGAGTAAAAATCTGCTTTTAAACTTAAAAAAAGGCCAAAGACAGACTAATGTGAAGCTGCTAAAATTGTGACAACACCACCACCTGACCACAGAGAAGATGGCATCCATTGACAGATGACAAAAGAAAACCAAAGTAAGCTAGTCTGCTTGCTTCACAATGTGATGGGCTCCTTATCTACACAAATCCCAACAAAAGAAGTGATACACACTACGGGAAACGCAGTAAGCCAAGCCTTCACACAACAGTAGGTTTGAAACTCACAAAGAGAACAGACTGTAAACAAACCTTGCCAGCAAATGGGTGTAACATGTATAGCCTTAGTGTCTTTCAAAATACATAGTTGCAGAGTTGCAGGTACATGCATCTGATTATCATGAATGGATAATTGTTAGCGGTGAATGGCAGAAACGGTATGTGCCAAAATAACTTTGGGGATTTGCAGAGAAACAGATAAGCCCCAAAGGGCGTAACACTTTACTTTCTTAAAATGCTTTTGTAATCACTAAGATATGAATTAATGTATGTCTTTATGCATACAGACTACTCTACCCTTTCTGCAAACACTGTGCCTTTTTTTTCTTCATAAGTCTTAACAGAAGAAGCATTAATTGGATGTAGATGAGTAATTCACTGGTCTGAATAATTTGAGTTTGTCAAAAGCTACTCATTACTCTTCCAGAAGGTCTCTATTCATGTTAAATTAACTGGTCAGAGACACACTGCGATCAGAAGCGCAGGCCTAAGCGCCGATTACTCTGGTCGCTGCTTTCGACGCAGCTGATTTGTGGGTGTGCAGATCTAATCTCCTGAGATGATGAGAGATTTGCTTCTTTTCCAAAGTGCTCTCGTCAGGTTAAGATTAAAAAGAGCCTTTAGCTGTCTCACCTGGGACTGTGGCCAAGGTAAGTGAATAGAGATGCCTGGACATTTATTCAGTTTGAGAGAGTCTCCCTGCAGTCTCAGGATCAGATGCGGATTACAGTGCTCTTATTGAAGAGAGCAATGAGATGGAATGCGGTCTCTGCTAAGTGCTATAATACTGCAGAGGTCATGCGCAGTTTAAGAGAAGAATGAGAAAGAGCTGGAAATCCAGCAGCTGAACGTAAGCTGCAGATTCAGACAGTTTGTTTAAGCAGATCCTGTTATGAATGGGATTCTGTGCTACAAAGTACTATATTTCTCACTTAGTGACTTGAGTCAGTAAATCTGTAATTATTTTTAGATGGATTTAAATGTAAATATGGACAAATTAATGTAAAAGCATGCTGAGAAAATCTAAATTTCAAAAATATTACAGAACACAACACGCACATTACATATGCATAAAGATATACCAGCATAAACCCTGTAAATCTGCTAAAGAATGTGATGGTGATGAAATGGTTTTTGAAAATACATTTTATAATACAAAAATCAAACAAAAAAAGTGCAGGGGTAGCTTAAATAATGTGTTGGTGCTCTTTGGGTAAGGCATTCATCAGAAAAAAAACTGCAAAAATCAGTTCAAGGCACTCAATTTTGACTGATTTTTGCTGTTTACATTTTATAATGGTAATAAATGCTTAATTTATGCTTTTTAATTTTAGGAACAATATTCCTAAAATTATTTTTTTTACCTGTAATACATTCATTCATTCATTTTCTTTCCGGCCTAGTCCCTTTTTTAATCTGGTGTTGCCACAGCGGAATGAACCGCCAACTTATCCAGCATGTGTTTTATGCAGCGGATGCCCTTCCAGCCACAACCCATCTCTGGCAAACATTCACATACACTCATTCACACTCATACACTACGGACAATTTAGCCTACTCAATTCACCTGTACCGCATGTCTTTGGACTGTGGGGGAAACCGAAGCACCTGGAGGAAACCCACGCGAACGCAGGGAGAACATGCAAACTCCACACAGACATGCCAACTGACCCAGCGACCTTCTTGCTGTGAGGCGACAGCACTACCTACTGCGCCACTGCATTTTATTACTTTGAGTTTAAGAAAAGCACATTACAAATAAAATGCATAAAAAGTAGGCAAACCCATTGCCATAAATGCGACAAGCTAACTTTACTTAAAAAAAGAGAGTAATACTGTGGTAACTTGGAACTGTTAAGTTGTCTTTACTTAATTTCTTATAATTATGCACATTGTTCATTTACTTACACTTTAAAGCAACAGCTTTACTCACTTTTTAAGTAAAGTCTACTCATGGCTTAAAAATCATTACATACTATAAAATAATAAAAATTTGAATGATAAATAAAAATATTTTTTTTACATTATACAAGGTTACTGCAGGTTTCACCAAGTTAAGACTTTAAGACATTTTTAAGACCATTATAAATGAAATTTTACACTCATACAGGCCTAAATGCTAAGGAGTTTTTAGAATGGTCCGGATGGAAAATATTTTTATTTGCTGTTTCAAAAAACACTATAATTTAATACATTTAATAAAACAATAATAATAAATATATTTTAGATATTTCTTAGCAAAATATTTTAAATGTTGTGTCAAAACAAGCAAGCTCTAGTTGTAAGCATACACTGTTTCAACAACAACAACAACAAAAAATGGACAAATGTTTTAAAAGTTTAAAAGATTATAATAAACTAAATGTATGCACAACAGTCTGTCAAGGTCAGTGTCCTCAGCAGTAAATACCTGGAGAACTTTTAAACAAATGTTATTGTAGGAAAAATAATTACATTTTTTAATAAGAATGTAAAGGTTTTATTGAGATGGATTGTTGGTGATCGGATGGGTGTCAGCCAGATTAGGCAGCATGAACAACGAAAATTAAGACCTACAACACAATATTTCAGTAAGTTTAAGATTTTTTTAAGGCCTAAAATTCTGTTTTTGCAATTTGAGACATTTTAAGACTTTGTAAGACCCAGCAGACCCTGTTTATATGAAAAAAAACCCCAATTTATTTCTACTTGATTCAAAAATAATTCCCTCCCATTCTGAGGATGTGTATCTGCCCTAGAGGATACCTGATCCTTTTCTTTATTACAAAGATGCCAATATATTTTTTGGAAAAATCTAAGTAAATAATGAACAAATGCTCCTCAAAAAGAGGACCTATTCTTCACCTGTATAAAGAAGAATTCTAGAAACTCAACTAATGCTTCCTCTTATGTTTTGGGACATAAAAGAGCATGTGTCTCTCATTGATGACCCTGGAGACCTATATTGTCTTCATGATCATGAGGGCAGCAGCAGGTGACCCTCTCCTGTCATTCTAATGGTGACACTGTGATAGTTCTAAAAACAAAGAGCCTCGGGTCAGGCTTATCTCCATGCTTGACCATCAGCACTGGTGTTGTTGAGCTGTTCACCGAATTTAGGATTTAAATAAAAATTTGGGCTTTCAAAGATTTTGCAAAGAGTGATTAATATTCCATTTCTAACCCCCAGCAAACAATTTTGTGTTAGACATCTAAACTTAAGACAGCTTGGCTAAAACAAGGCTAAATTTGGGCTGTCAGTAAAACTCTCACCTCCGCCCACACTCGTTAGCGCTACCAAGCCGACCAATCATAGAGCTTGCACTACGCGTATGCGTTACATTTTTAGAGTGGTCGCCGACGGTTACGGCGAGGGGCTATGCGTCCACACGTAAGTAGCGCCGTAGCATATACGTGCGCTTGGCGCAGAAGTATAAATCAGCCTTAAGCCAAAAAGAAAATGAATGAATAAATGAATATACAGATGTGCTGATTTTATGCTGGTAAATTTTTTTCATGAGCAAATAAATATGCAATCAGATGCCAGACGGTGGCACGCCTATAAAAATATCTAAAATAGCACACTTTCCTGCTATATAATATGTGAAAACAGTAAAATACTGACACAGAAGAGAAGAAGCTGTTGAATTAAGTCATTATTTTTGTTTTACGTGTGCACAAAAGTATTCTTATAGCTTAATAATATTATTTTATATACTGTATTTTTTTTATATTTTTCTGGACTTTAAATGAGTCAGGACTGTTTTTGTCTATGGAGGATCAGAAAGTTCTCGGAACAACATGAGGGTGAGTAATTATTACCATCATTTTCTTTTTTGGGTTCACTAACCCTTTAACACACACCGAAGGCGTTTTGTTAAACAAACATGGATTAAAAAAACTAATGCTGGTCTGGCAGAAATTCAAGTGAAATTTGATCGCAGTGGTAATTATTTGACACTTTAAACATGTGAAATTTACAATTAAATACTACCAATTTTGGAGTAGCTTCAGACCAATCATTCAGGATTTGCTAAATCTGTCTCTGAGTGCCAAATCACATCTAAAAATCGAACAGTGTGAACCCGGCTAAAGTTCAGCATTTTTTTTCAATTGTTTTTAAAGAAAGTGCATTTAAGTGCTGGCTAAAAAAGTTTGGTTGGACAAACAGAACTGGTATCTTCAGGATGTAATCACAGAGCAGAAGAGCAAGAATCTACTTCGGCCAACTGGCTTCTTTATACCTGAAAGTCTTGGTCTAAACATGCCCACAGTGAGCCTGTCAGGGTAGTCGTTAAAAAAAATCTGGGGCAAAAATACAAGTCAGAACCTTTCTATGAACTGAAACTGCATTTTTACATCATTTCCCGAGTTCAACATGACATAACTAGAGTCGTGTGATATAAGCCAAGAGTGTGCACTTTAAAGTTTGATGAAGGCCCACTTGTGAGCTCTGAGCTCCCTCTCAAGTCAACTGAGCTGATAGTTGTGACTCACACTAATGATAGACTGCAGGGAAATAGCTGTGCTCTTAGCTATGGCAAGCACCACTTCAGGGAGTAAAATAACCCTGTGTTTAAAGGACATCCAAACAACTATTAAACACAAAGATCTCCACACGTCACCCTTAATGCAACAAACCCACTCAAAATGTGAAATAAACATGTGCATCCACAAGTGATAAATCCTTCTTTGATCATGAAGGGTTAGCAAGTTGAAATTACCTTTGGTATGCAAACTTGAAAAGAACACATTGAGAACTATGCTGGCTGGTTAGGTCAGTCGGCAACAGCTGCCATCACGAAGTCCTCGCACCATCTGTCTCATTTCATCTGTCCGCAACAACAACACTCCTGAATCAAACAGGGCCAACAAACAGGCCTCTTACTCTCTGTGCAAGCTATAAAAACATAATTGGTGAATTATGCAGTCACTCTTAAAATTCCACAGTAATTGCACAGGTTTGAATCAGGACCAAACAGCCGAGTCATGTGGCTTTGATCTAAACAGTTTTATGCAAAACATCCTGGCCAAGTACTTCTGCCTATCAATTAGAAACAATGACCAGCCTGTGTTATTATGTCTTCAAGGAGATGGCTTGGCTTCTTTTACAATTATTTAAAAACAGCCTCTGTGAATTATAATTAGACTTAATTACGTCATGAATTAAAATAGTAGTTTATTTATTTTAATAAACTCAAAAAATGCAATTCCTACCCTAATGTACAAAACTGTTGTTGTTTTATGTTAAATGTGAGGACACATTTTAAATTTTCATATTAAAGTAGTTTTTGGGGGATGAAAAATAAATATTATTAGTGTTATCATCATTATTATTATTATTATTAATTAGTGCTGTCAAAGGATTAATCGTGATTAATTAGGTCCAAAATATAAGTTCATTCAATAATTTAGTCACTCTATTATTCTTGGGCCACCACAGCAGAATGAACCGCCAACTTATCCAGCATATCCATTCACAGCGGATGCCCTTGCAACCGCAACCCAACACTGGGAAACATCCATACACACTCATTCCCGCACATACACTACGGACAATTTAGCATACCCAATTCACCTATAGTGCATGTCTTTGGACTTGTGAGGGAAACCAGAGCACCCGGAGGAAACCCACGCCAACACGAGGAGAACATGCAAACTCCACACAGAAACGCCAGCTGACCCAGCCGAAGCTCGGACCAGCAACCTTCATGCTGTGAGGTGATTGTGCTAACCACTGAGCCACCGTGCCTCCCCACACATATACTATGTAAAAACAAAACTTTTATCTTGGATGTGATTAATTGTTTGACAGCACTTGTATCAATGATAATAAAACTAAAAAGAAACCTTGAGAATATTTTGACAATTTTATATTATTATTATTTAGAATTTGTTAGAATGAGTTACGTGATCATAAATGTAACCAACACCTAGAAAAAAACATATCACACAAAAATGATGCAACTACTCAAAAACTAAATATCTATAAGCTAACAACATTTTTTTCTTTAAAATAAATAAAAACATTTGAAATACATATGAATGTTGAGGATCAAGTTGAACTGACATCTATTCCAGTGCAGTTATTGGTAACTAACTATTCAAAAAACTATTCATTTAGGGCTGCACGATATTGGAAATATTGCGATATGTTATTGTTCTACAATAAATATTGCGATACGAATGCAGTTTCACAAGATTTGACAGTTTTCTGTGGAGTTTAACAGTACTCAGGTATAGAAATTAAATAATCAAAATGCAAAAAATGCTTTTCTTACTTCGCTTTGTCTCGTGTCTAGTCAAAATATCTAACATTTTTCGATCAGGTAAAAATATCCTTTGGTTTCACCTTCAAAAGAAATGTCAACATTTTTTAGTTTTTCCTTAAAACAAGCTAAATTATCTGGCAATGGAGTAATTAAAATGATTTTATTTTCACTTTGAAATGTAGATATTTGGGCTAGAAAAAAGACAAAAAAATTTAAGTAAAAAAATATTCTTTTTCTGCATTGATCATATAAAAATAATTAAATACAATTAATCTTGGGCGTCACGGTGGCGCAGTGGGTAGCACTTCTCGCCTCACAGCAAGAAGGTCGCTGGTTTGAGCCTTGGCTGAGTCAGTTGGCATTTCTGTGTGGAGTTTGCATGTTCTCCTCATGTTTGTGTGAGTTTCCTCTGGGTGCTCTGGTTTCCCCCCACTAGTCCAAAGACATGCGCTATAGGTGAATTGGGTGAGCTAAAACTGTTCGTAGTGTATGTGAGTGAATGAGAATGTTTGGGTGTTTCCTAGTGATGGGTTGCAGATAGAAGAGAATCCACATATGCTGGATAAGTTGGCGGTTCATTTTGCTGTGGCGACCCCAGATTAATAAAGGCACTAAGCCGAAAAAGAAAATGAATTAATGAATGAATGAATTAATCTTTGTAATACCTTCAAACCATACTTTTTTGTGCCCATATGTTTAAAACCCTATAGTAATGCTCAGTCACAGGCCTTGCAAATGATAAACCACATGCAAATGATAAACCTTCACTCTATTATGGTTAAACTTAGCAGCGACTCTACAAATCAGATGTGTTCTGTAGCTCCTGGTCAACTATATTTCAGAGTCAGCAATGCATATCTTCCAATGCGCCTATTGCAGATGCGTACATTGCGATATCGATGCTGAAACGATATATTGTGCAGCCCTGATTTCAGTGTTCAAAAAATATTAGAAAACACTAAATAAAATTGACTCAAGGCATAAGGAAACCTTATTTTGCTTATTAGCACTTCTTTTCCCTGTTTATTACACACACACACAAACACACTATATTACATGCAGTGTGTTAGACAGACTAATTAAGGCATGTCACATGTTGACTGCTCAGATCAAAGTCAATCTGAAAAAAAAAGCATCTGTCAAATGCTAAACAATCAAATGCAAAATTTGTTTTCCTGTTTTCAAAAAAGTAACCCTTAACCATACTGCAAATACCACAATCCAAATTACACGCAGAGTTTCTACAAAGCATGATTAACATGAATCCTTCAGTCTTTGTGTTCAGCGAAGCGCGCCACACACACCAGGCTTTGAATGACAGGCCGTGACCAGCTCATCTCTATCTCATGGACTTCGCAACACACTGATAATGAGCGTCTGCCTCTCGATTGCACAGATACATGGCAGCTGACAGCCGAATCTGATCCTCGGGTTCGACAGAGCTTTCACTGACAGACTAATGGAAGCTTAATGGTAGCCAGAGGAGGAGCTGGGGTAATATCTGGAGGAGCTGAGGGCCACATCAAAGAGGACAATCCTGACTGTGATCTGCCAGTGTCCTCCAGTTCTACATGAGAGCAGAGATGAGTGACGGCCGAGGGGCTCTGAGTCTCCTTCATTGCGCAGCCACTGGAGAAATTACACATGGAGGAAGATATGCAGAGGACAACATGTGGAAAGACTGAAGGATACCACAGCTTCTCATCATCACAATGTTATACAGGTATATAACCAGCAGATGACCTGTAAGATTACTCAAAACATTTCGGAAAAACTTATTGGCTCAAAACACAGTTGAGCAAACTAACTTTTTAAATTGGTTGAACATTTTATTTTATTTTTTGGTGGGGCAGCACACAGGTATCCCGTATTAAAATAAAAATTCACCCCCCCAAAAAAGTTCTGTCTTAATTTATTCACCCGTCACTTTGTTCTAAAGTTTTTTTGTTGTTGAACAGAATAGAAGAAATTTTGGGAAAATGTGGGAAACCGGTAGCCACTACTCCTAACTATGGGTGTCAATTTGTTTGTCAATTTGGGTGTTTTTGCTTTCCAACATTCTTCAAAATATCTTCTTTAGAGTTCAACCGAAACAAGAAACTCAAAGATTTGAAACTACTTCAATGCAAGCAATTAATAAGTAAATTGTCTTTTTGGGTGTATCCCTTTAACATTAAATTTTCACAGATCTTGTCCCCACCCTGTTCGTGACACTTAATAATTTACCAAAAAAATGACAGAGAATCACACTTACATTGAACATTTAGTTTCTTTACAGTACATTCTGATGCAAAGCATAACCTAGAAATCTACTTCTACTCAAAGTTTACCATTACACAACATAACTTTGAGTTTACACAACTTGTTCCTAATATGTGCAATCAAAAAATTAATTCATTTAATATGACCGTGCACTTTTGCTGCTGTTATTTTAGAGACTGTATGGTCACATCAAGACATTTGCCCTATATTAAATATTACAGATATATTTAACTGAGGCTGTTGTGTGAATGACTGCACAGCAGCTGTGTAACCACTACAATTATACACCAGCTGTTGCAAAACAGGTGCTTATTTACCATCTTCAAGTCAGACAAGAGAACACATCTACAAAACTGCGTTTCCTACATATGTGGTTAAATTAAATAAAGCATAAAAACTTAAATAAGACAAAGTATATCAAATACAGTAAAAAGCACACACTAATATGTAAATGACAGGGAACTCAAATTTGTGTTCATTCTCATTGAAGCACTGAAGCTTTTTCAATGCGATGACTGCAACACAAGTTGTTCATTAGTGATCAGTAGATCTGTTCATTAGATCTTATTCGATACAACTAACATCATCCTACAATGGACAATGTCTAAAACTGGAAGTCGTGAGTTCCGTTCACGGATTTATTCTGACATCTTGAGCATTTGTCCCAAAAACAGAAACATTGGCTACTAGCCTACTTACCACTAAACTGTGACTTCATCGAGTGGTGAAATGAAACCACGGCTCTGCTAATCAAAGTCACCCGCAACTCCTACCTATCAGAACATGTCATCTGTCCGCAGACGAGAGTATTGTTTCCCTCTACATTTGCATTTTTTGCGAGCTCACCGCTCTCATAATCAATTGGTCGACTGGGAATCGACGTCAGAATTCCAGCTCTTCTTTTGAGTCAAACCTGTCAAATGAATCGTTTGAACTGGTTCACAAAACTGAAAACTGAGTGGCTAACTAATCAATATTTACCTGAGTCTGACTCTCGCCGAACGTCTTTTAAAGTGATACTTAAGCCGAAAAAGACATTTACTCATTATTTACTCACCCTCCTCAAACCTTAATGGGATTTTTACTTCAGATATGTTAAAGTATTGAAAACCAAATCCCTTACACTGGGATCGAACTCTTTAAAAGATTCGATTCTCCCTCAATGAGTCAAACAAATCTTCTTGGTCATACAAGTGTAATAAGTTCTTCAGCTCACTATGACCGTACACGAAGCATGTTTCACACTTTAGACCATGTTTGTAATACAATTACTGTGATGCTATCAATCATTACTATACAACGTTTTATAATATATATTTTAAAGGCCTTTATGCCTATTTTAAAGTAAAAAGTCAGTTTAAATTGTTTGCCAAGAAGATAAAAAAATTCAGGCAAGATGCATTTAGTAAACTTTTATTTATTCCACATCAATATCTGATGAATGAGCATCACACTCTGTAGCTGAAACCCTGTTCTTGTACATGTGTGCTTTAAACATGTCATCTGGGAATAAACATTAAACCTTTTCATAACTATGTTGTGGCACATCTTTCACCTGATGTATCTGAATTATTCGAAGTTCACTGATATCTCATTCATAGATGCTCCATACACGGCTGAGGTAAAGTTCAAAGCACATTTCAGAAACACTTATGAACAAGAACCCGAAGACACACATGATTTAAAGAGGTCTCTGTGCAGTACAGTATCTCACCACCAATGAGCTGTACATGGAAAATAAACATACAAGGACAGATACAAGGACAGTTTTGTGGTTTGAGCACTTCACATAAAAAAGCTTTTAAAAAGTAGAAACAGGACAGTTCATTTGACAGAGAAGATTGTCTAATGAAGATGGATTTCTGTTAATATTCATGTTTGATTCATGTTTACAACACTTACTGATTTATGGAGTTGGTCAGTTTTAATCATATTAACATGTTCATTTTCTGTTGATGTTACAAGTAAAGTTTACCAGAGACAATCAACACTGTACAGTTAGAAGGCAAGAATTTCACAACTAGTAAAAGATTGTAAATAGCTATGGCATGATAGCATGATTTACCTGATGAAACAATCAATTACATATTTTCCCCTTAAAAACTTAAAATACAAAACATAAAAATAAAGAAAGGGTAATTATGCAATATAAATCAGCATAAAAATAGTAAATAAGCATTCAGCGGTAGAACCTCTCTAATTTTCTTTCATAAGTGTATCTGATCTTCTCATACAGTATGTGAAGCTGCATTGACTCTGACTTTGGCTTTCTTTAAATGATTGCATTTCATGTCCTTTAAAAACAAGGCAATTAAGCAACAAAAAATAAAAAATGACAACAAAAAAAAAAATCTTCAAATCATTCCTGATTTTACCACTTGTGTGACATGACAACTGATATTTTACAGTTGTTGTTTGTTCCAGAGCACCTTAAGGTATAAATTACAGTAAAGAATATTTTAAAAGCACCCATATCTGTAAACAATTGCATACACGTAATGGCTCTAATGTGATGAAATAAAAAAGAATATATACAAGACAAATAATTTACTTCACAAAGTATATAAAAATTAATAAATAATTAAAATAAATAAATAAATAAGATAAAACGTAACATTCAGTAATCTAATTATTAGTTTTTTATAAATCATGATGAATTAAGCTTGAAGCGATGTGTGTGTTCTTAAATGACATTCCAGTCATGTCACTGCATGATCTCAGTGGCCATTACGACTGAAGGAATTAGTGCCAATTAAAAGAACCACAGAAAAGTCCTAATGTTACTCCTGAGGGTGGAACAACTTCCAGGACTGCTTTCTAAAGGTTCTGGAAACTAACATGGCATCGCTGATGAAAGATGAGCTGAATTACTGTAATCATGATGTAAACAGAAAAGATTTTCCAAATACAAAAGTAACTCAGGGCATAAAGAAGCCAAGGGGAGGAAGAAGAAGAGAGGGAAACATTGCGAAAGACAATGTCCTCTAGTCTTGATTCTGAGTCTGGGTTTGTTTTTTAATCGTTGATGAGTTTACAGATTTCACATCTCCATTCAGGACTGATGAATAAACCAAGGGAACAAGGGACTTTACTTAAACAAGCTGAATGGAGTGGAGGTCAACCTAAGGACAGGAAGTGAACTTGAAAAGTCTGTAAAAGATGGTTGTAGTTTTTCCCCCCTTTCTTGTTGAGTAGAAAAGACTGCATTGGAAAAAATGTTTTCTTGTTGCCACACAGAACTGGAATGGAAGGAATGTGCAGACGGGAATCATTTATGTCCCCTGTTGGAAATAAGAAAAGTTAGACATGCCATGTTAGGAGCCGTTGTGAAAACACACCTTAAACACTGCACTACAGACAAACAGCTTTTCTTACCACCCACAACATGGAGAAAGTTGTCAACAAAAGTGACTTGCCCTGAAATAGATCCATAAACGTTGACAACATTTCAGCAAATGCCAGATGGCAAAAGACACTGTCCACAGTTCCCAAGCATTCGGGCACAGGTCTTTTGTAGCTATTATAACAGTATCACTTCATCTTTGTCAAACAGTTGGCACAGTAATGCTACACCACAACTTTTCAACTAGAGTCACTTGTGCTTCCCAGATGCATCACATGCTGCTGAAACCTAATTAGCAGCATTTTTAGCACTCATTTCAACAGAATCACACCAGTTTGTTGCAACATAAAATTAAGAAAAAATATGCACAAGGATCATGCTTATTTTCATTTTAAATTTTTTTAATTTTAAGATACATGCTTGGTTATAAAGGTGCCAGAAAGAAGAAAAAAAGTTATTTTTTAAAGTGATGCCATAGAAGAAACTTGACATTTTCTTCAAAGAACCTATTTTTTTTTCATATTGCGAATAATATTTTCATAATCTAAATAACTTTTTTACTATAAAGAACCTTTTGTAGAATGAAAAGGTGCCACAGTTAATTATTCAAAGGGTTTTATCCGTTAATGACATTAAAAACCTTTATTTCTGTATCAATGTTTAATGGAGTGGAGTTCACCCCAGAGTAAGTTCTGTCATCTAATTTTCTCACATTTATATACTATTAATTTACACCTATACAATTTTAATCATATTAGGAACACGAATGATGCTATTTTTAATTAATTTTGAGAGATTCCTTTATTTGCAAAAAAAATCTCCCAAAGAGATCAAAAAATAAATAAATCAATATAAATTAATCAGTTAAATCCAATGCTTCTGAGGACTGATTGTTTGGTTGATTGATTTATTTACTAACATTGTAAAGAGTCAGTGTTTTGGGTGATATACCTTCAAAGGATTTAATATAGAAAATATATTAATGAGCAAATCCAGCATTATGGATGTGACATTTGCAGTAAAAACGTAAAACATAAACGCACAGAAAAAGTATATGTTAACATTATATTGAAACGTCTCTTTATAGTTTCCAAAACAACAACCAAAGAATTATGGGATCAGAAAAATATCAACCTGTAAAAAATTTTTATACTTCAAATGAGGAAAATAAACGTGTGTTATGGATGTGACAAAAAAAAAAATTAGCAAATTTTCAGCTTACAACATGCTTTGTAGAAATTCTGTGAATTAAACTGCACAACCAAAAATAAATCATGCTAATCAAAAAGGATAAATGTTGGCTCACTATAGAACAAAAATTAAAGATTTTATTTTAATTTACTTTTTTGCATTAATGAGGAAAAAGCTTCGTTGCGGATGTGACATTTTTTTTTCGTTATGGATGTGACGGATGTGAAATTGCCACCTGTGTGACTTTGCTAAATCAAATATAATAGTTCGAAAACATTGACAGAGACATTTTTGAGTATTTCTACAGTACTGTAAAATACAAGAATACACAAAAAATCTGAAAGAGTATCACTATTTTGGTGACAACTTATTGTGACAACTTATTTTGACTTTGACAGGACAGTATGTAATGAAGTTGGAGAGAGTGTGGATGGCAACCTTGATGGGATAGGGAAAGGTCTGTGAGCCGGGGCTCAAGATGCCTGCAGTGCTGTTGCACTATAAGCCAGCCCACTACCCACTAGGCTATTGGCGCTGACAATATCAGGCTAGTTATTAGAATTTTGTAAAAATGTAAAATTTTAATATTGATTAACTATATAAGAACATGTCTGTGAAATGTATTTTGCAGAACAGTGTTGTCAAACTCAGTTCCTGTAGGGCTGCAGCTCCTCACAGTTTAGTTCCAACCCTAATTAAACACACCTGATCAAACTAGTAAATCAAATGTTGGAACAAAAGTCTGCAGGATCTGAGTTTGACACCCCAGTTGTAGAACAAAACTTTAAAGAAGGTTATTGTCACGAAGTGTGTACAATTAAAAACTAGCCTAGAGCGCCATCTGCTGTTAAAAAAATATGCTCAAAAGAGTGTATCGCGACGCAAACCAAAAGTCAAAGAATCAATCAACAAATCACAAAACATCGATTTATCATGCCAGCCCTAAAACAAAGAAGAAACTATCTTAATCTCACAATTCATTGCATTAAAAAAAAACATCTGGGTGTGCTGAAACAAACTTACCTGGTGCGTTTTTCACTTGCTCCTGTGATGGTACTGCTGCTGCTGCTGCTGTGGTTGGTGGTGTGGTTGGTGTTGGTGATGTGGGTGATGTGGTTGGTGTTGGTGGTGTCGTCGGGGGCTTGGCGTGCCTCCTCTCACACTGTGACCCGAAGAAGCAGAAGCCACTGGGTGATGATGTCCAGCACGAATAGGCTTAGCTAAAAGAAACAAAGCAATACAAATCAAAATATATTTTTAAACAATCTAAATACATTTATAGAACATTGAATATTATGCACAAAATACAGGCACTGCAATGCATGAGAGTATTCTATCATTGGATAAATATATATGATATGAAATCAGGTCGTATTATTAAGTATTGAGCGCCGTCTACTGGATAACAAACATATTGAAATCTGGAGAGGGAGCAGCTCTGACCGATCTGTGCAGTGTGGTTCCTCCTGGACTGATTCTTGGCTCGGATAACTTCTTTGATGCGATCCACCTCCTGCTGGTACTTCTTGCGGTCTCTCATGGCACTTTCTTTGGCCTCTCTCAGAGCAGACTCCAGGATCTTCACACGCTCAGCTGTCGCACGAAGACGCTTCTCCAGTTTGGGCAGCTCACATCTTAGGTCTGCATTATCATGTACCAGCTATGGATACATGCATATATTATATTATATTATATTATATTATATTATATTATATTATATTA
>CAIGQZ010032266.1:4368992-4380068 GCA_903798205.1 Danio tinwini | reverse complement strand
TTATATTATATTATATTATATTATATTATATTATATTATATTATATTTTTCAATGTATTAATACATAATTTGTTAGTGAAAAGTAAAAAAACATCTCAGAAACCTGCTTGTGGACTTTTGTGAGTTGTTCCAGGTTGTTTTCCAAGAAAATAATTTTCTGTTTTTGTGCCAGACTTCCACCTGATTCGTCAGTGTCCAATTCAACACTCTGCAAAACAGAAAAAAAAATCTAAGCTTTAAACTTCAAGCTTTTTCCACCATTAGTTAAACTGTATGTAGTTAAACAATTGTAAGGCAAGATACTAGGGTAAAAATACATTATTATTGTATGTATTTAAAGGGGTAGTTCACCCCAAAAATAAAACTATATTTACTCAATATTTACTCACCTTAAAGTGGTTGTATGTAAACTTTTATGCAATGTTTTGAAGAAATTTTGAAGAAAGTTAAAAACCTTTAACCATTTAACCATCAATAATTAATCAGGAAAATAATTCACAAGTTATAAAAGAAAATAATACATAATAAAATATAAAAGAAACATCACAATATTGACAGGAAGTGAAATGAAAAATATGGTGTATGTAAAAGAAGTGGTTCATTTCATTAGAAAAAAAATGCATTTGATAAAACAGCCTTTAAATATATTCTAATTTAAATTTATAGAAGCAAATGTAGTAGATAAAATGTATGTAATAATATGTGTATTCAGGATATTGTTTATGTTCTAATTTCAAAGAAGGCATTAAAACAATAATAAGGCATTAAGGTGATAGAAGGGTGAAAACCTGTAAGCACTGACATCCACATAAGAAAAAACAACTACTATGGAAATTAGTAGTTACAGGTTTCCAGCATTCTTCAAAATATCCTCTTTTGTGTTTAACAGAAGAAAGAAAGTCAAACCGTTTTGGAACAAGTGAAAGTTAAGTAAACGATTATAGAATTTTCAGCTGTGGTTGAACTATCCTATGCTACTGGTTGTAAAATACCAAATGTAAAGAAAATCAAATGACCACATCCCCACCACCATCCCCAACCCCCCTGCCCAACCACCCAAAAAAAGAACCAAAGCAGCTGTTTTGGATACTCACTCGGCCAATGCGATTATTGATGTCGTGGATGAACAGTTTACGCAGGTCATGGAGAGTCTGGAGCTCTTTGGCCTTGTAGAGGGGAGAACTGGATGATCAGTTATCTAAAATGACTTTCTATAAAAACAACATCTATTCATAGCTATGAGATAAACTCTGGGTAAAGTAAAAATCATGTGCTGTGCAAAGTAATCTTGCTCACCACAGTCTCTTCCAGACCCTTCAGATCTTCTTTAGCTTGCTCCCTCTTTTCATTCAAAAAGCTGATTAAAACAACAATAATCTATGTAATTAGAAAGGTCTTTGGCATTTGCACATGCTGTAGCTGCTTAAAAAAATAAAATCTATCCATAAAGGGACAGTTCACCCACCCTCAGGTGCTTCCAAACCTTCCTATTTTTTCTGTTGAACACAAATGAAGATGTTTTGAAAAATGTTGAAAAGCGGTAACTATTGACTTACATACAGTTGAAGTCAGAATTATTAGACCCCCTTTGAATTTTTTTTCTTTTTACATATTTGCCAAATGATGTTTAACAGAGGCAGCATGGTGGCACAGTGGGTAGCACAATCGCCTCACAGCAAGAAGGTTGCTGGGTCGAGCCCCGGCTGGGTCAATTGGGAAAGCTACAGTAAATTGTCCGTAGTGTATGTGTGTGTAAATGAGTTTGTATGGATGTTTCCCAGTGATGGGTTGCAGCTGGAAGGGCATCCGCTGCGTAAAACATATGCTGGATAAGTTGGCGGTTCATTCCGCTGTGGCGACCACAGATTAATAAAGGGATTAATAAAGAAAATTAATGAATGAACGTTTTTAAAGAGCAAGGAAATTTTCACAGTATGTCTGATAATATTTTTCTTGCAGAGAAAGTCTTATTTGTTTTATTTTAGTTAGAATAAAAGCTGTTTTTAAATTATTAGCCCCTTTAAGCTATTCTTTTTGGATAGTCTACAGAACAAACAATCATTATACAATATCTTGCCTAATTACCCTAACCTGCCTAGTTAACCTGCCTTTAAATGACAATTTAAGCTGTATAGAAGTGTCTTGAAAAATATCTACTAAAATATTATTTACTGTCATCATGGCAAAGATAAAATAAATCAGTTATTAGAAATAAGTTATTAAAACGATTATGTTTAGAAATATGTTGAAAAAATCTCTCCGTTAAACTGAAATTGGGTAAAAAAAATGAACAGGTGGAATAATAATTCTGACTTCAACTGTGGTAGCATAAACAATTACTTTAGAAGTCAATGGCTTCTGGTTTCCAACATTTTTTTAAATTTCTTCTTTTTTGTTCAACAGAAGAAAGAAATTCTCAATGTTTGAGGTGAAGGGTGAATAAATATCTATTTTTTGTGTGTACTATCCCTTTAACATTTATGAGCAGATGTTTTAGATAAAGTTTTTTTAATGAGCGGTCGACTCACAGAAGCTTCTGCAGTCTCTCATCCTTCTTCTGGTCCTCCTGTTGGAGCTTCTCGTAGTCAGACATGAGCTTCTTCTGTTCAAGCTCAAGAGCCTGGTTCACACTGTTATCACATGGCATAAAAATACTGAATGCATCAAACGGTTTTAATAGGTCTTGGTTTATTTTAATTAAGGCCAGGCATGAGCAGATTTTGCCAAAAGTGAATGTTCAGAATTAATATTGTGTTTTTAACTAAACAGCACTTACTCCTTTAGCTCATCCAGTATCCTCTGTTTTTCCTCGATCTCATCCCGCAGACGTGAAAGCTGCTTCTGATGAGTCTCTCTGTGGCTTTCCATCTGCTGCTCCAGGGCTTTCTACATGCAGACACACAGATTTATACATACTGTTATTTATTTGAATATTCATCATCTATTTTATTACATTTAAAGTGTCGATATGATGGTTTACAAGATCAAAGAGCACAATAAATTATTGAGTCATTGATTCTGAATCGCCTGAAATGATTCGACAGTCTCCTGCATAGGTTTGTAACACATTTGTAAAATGCCAACTCTTCCAGCAAACAACATCTACTTTGACCCCTAAAGAATGTAGCTGCAAATGAGGCCCAGAAGAGTGTTTGTGTTGTCAAAATGTTGTGTAAAAAATAGCTTTCTGTGCTGCACAAGCAAATCCACTGCATCCATATCTAAAGGGTGAAGACTAAAATTCTTATTGAAATCTGACAGCTTTGTTTAGTGTTTGGAGTATTGTGTTAACAACTGTTGAGGAAGCATTCAAAGCTTATTGATCTTGTTCTTGACATTCCAGTGTTCCAAAAGAAAAAGAAATTGCATTATTAATAATAATAATAATAATAATAATAATAATAATAATAGTTAAATTAAACAAAATAAAAAGGTCAAGATCTGACCTCATCAAATCAACCCTCTGATGAGAATAGAGGTTATGTTTAAACCCATATGCAACAAAAATGGATCCCACCTCCCGTGAAGTAAACATCTTAGCCGTGTAAAACACAAGTTAAGTAGTCCAGTGGTACATATTCAAGTATTACCCTATGCCATAAAGACTTTGTAGGAGTTTTGTCCTTTTTATCCAGTTCAGGAGAATACATTTTCTTGCACAAATTGTCAGGATCTTGTAAAGTGTTTTTTTTTACATTTGTTTATATTAATCTTGTCGTATATCCCAAGCAGCATATGCTTTGGAGTAATCTTATTCTTGACATGGCTCAGGACTTCAGGTCTGATTCCTTTCACTTGATTTTTAGACTTTATAAACATCTTGTTATGCTGCTTGATGTTGCAAACTGACATTTTCTTATTATATTATCCTTCTTTTAATGTACAGTCATGAACACATTTACTAGTAGAGCTAGTAATTTGACCGTTTACTAATGTTTATTATTCCTAGTCATTTCTACCGTAGGCAACTGAATGAGAAGTTCTAAAACTATCGCAAAAACAAGAACATTTCCACATTGTAGAATAAGGTCAATATTCAGATACTGTAATGGCATGTGCTTGCCCAGCAAGCATTTTTTGTGTTAAAAAAAGTCTAATAGACATCTAATTGTTAACGAATGGATTAAAAAGAAGACTAATATTGAGCTGTCTGTAAAAATCTAATAGACATTTTAAAAAAGCTCAAAATTTGACTAGTCATCAAAGAGACAGAAATGAATGACTACACGTGAAGTCTCTATCTATATCTAGGACATCTATTATATGTTATATTAGATACATCTATGATATATCTATTATATTACATGTTTAGATGTCTATTTTATATGGACATAGCAGCCTGAGTTTTGAGAGGCAGTGTTTGCATTCATCACCTTCATTTCCTCAGCGTCCTGCATTCTGCTCATGTGTTCCTTTTCCTTATCCAGGACTGAAACCTCATGCATCCTTTCTGTAACAACCAAAATTATGGCAAAGTTTTCTAAATATTTTTTAAATCTACAGACATGGAAAAAATTATGATACCACTCAGTTCCTCTGCATTTAATAGATTTATTAGATATGAAGTTGAGTATAATATTTTTCTAATTACAAATGAAAGTACTGTTGAATAAACCAATCTAGAATTTGTTTTAAAATGTTTTCTTTTGTTGTGACTGAAAATGAGTTTTTTCCCTCCAAATATTGATTTCAAAACTCTTTTTAAGTTTAAACACTGGTATTTTGTTGTGTAATAATGAATATAAAATGTCTGAAACAAGGCTTTTTTGTTACTATAAATCCAGAGACTTTTAAGTGGTCTCCTAAGTTGTTCCATAGCTGTATATAGAACTCACTTTTAAGTGTTTTCACAGTACCACATTTGTTTTTGTGACAGAATTAGCAAAATTTAAATCACAAAGACCTTCTGCATGGAGTTTAGCGAGTTCCTCCATCAGTGAGTCATGGCTTTCCTCCAGCTGTCTCTTCTTCTGTTCCATGTTCTGCATGTAGTCTGTGAGGGATTTGATCTTTGCTTGATGCTGGAAACATAAAAAAAACATAACATAAAACACAAAAACATTATTTAGATTATTTTGCTTAAGAACTTACAATACTAATGGAATAGAACATTTTTTAAAAATCCTTTTTCATGAATTTAACACTCTTTATTCAGTTAATATAGGGGCAAAAGTAAAATTTGTATACAGGAGGCCTAAAACAGATAATCTGCAAAAAATTCTATATATTACTATTCTTAAAATGAGAAAAAAGCTGTGAAAATAAAACTTACAAACGATTTATAATCTATAAATCCATTACATTTTTTCTTTCTTTTTAAAATCATCAGGAGATCAAAGAGAACGATCGCCCATATGTCTGTATACTGATCACTAGAGGGCGCAGTATGACTGCTCGTGTGTACCTGAGAGATCAGCATCTGACAGGATGCCAGCTCTTTCTCGTTGGCCTGCATTTTACGCATGGTGTCGCTCTGTGTGCTCTCTAGCTGTTTACTGCGGTTGACCAGAGACTTCACTTCTGACTTCATCTTACTAATGAAGAGCCTTGCCATAGTGAATTCTTCCTCCATTCCTCCGTTCAGCTCTGACAACTGAATAAAGACAGAGAAACAGCAGGAACTCAGGTAAAAACCAAGTCCACTTCCATCCATTTGTTATTTGAAAGAGTTCATGTAAGTTACAGTTCAAAAGTATGCAGCTACAAATTGATTATTGTAGTAATTTCAATTAATAATGTTAATAGTCGGGCTGCACGGTGGCACAGTGGGTAGCACAATTGCCTCACAGCAAGAAGGTCGCTGGTTCAAACCTCGCCTGGGTCAGTTGGCGTTTCTGTGTGTAGTTTACATGTTCTCCCCGTGTTTGCGTGGGTTTCCTCAAGGTGCTCCGGTTTCCCCCACAAAAAAACGTGGTATGAGTGAATTGGGTAGGCTGAATTGTCCATAGTGTATGTGTGTGAATGATTGTATATGGATGTTTCCCAGTGATGGGTTGCAGCATCCACTGCGTAAAACATATGCTGGATAAGTTGGCGGTTCATTCTGCTGTGACAACCCCAGATTAATAAAGGGACTAAGCCGAAAAGAAAATAATGAATGTTAATAGTCAGCTTGGATGAGGTTATATATTTAAAAAAAACATTTTTACTCCTTTTTAACCTAAGTTACTGCAATATATATTGTGACCTCTCTTCTTATTCATCAATCAACACATTTCCATTTCACTACATTTTAGGAACAGCTTGAAAGGTCCCCAAACTCCATCAGAAACATGGCATTTATCTCTTAATACATTTGTTATCTTTTTCATTGTCATATTTGTAACCATTTCTTTCAGCCAATATAATATATTTATAGATAATATTTAAAGAAATGAAACATTTAGCTTGAAGAATACATTCAAAAGTAATTAGAGGGAAAAAAAATCACAAAAGTCTATAGAAAATTAACACCAAGTATGTTCTCTATCATCCCTTTCACAAAAATGTCAATAGGTAATTTTACCACACTGGATGATGTTTAATTAATCAAAGGTGAAAGTAAAAACTTTTAGACATTGTAAAAATAACTGTTTGAAATAAATGCTTGTCAAATAATGTCCTATTCCTAAAATAATTCTAAATATTGCTTCCATTTATGTATTTTCCCCCAAAATATTAAGCTACTCTGCCGTCTTCAACATTGTATAATAATAAAAATAAAGTTTTTTCGAGGATCATATGACACTGAGGACTAGAATTTGATTGTATTTGTACATTTTTAAATATATTAAATCATAATTAAATATATAAAAAAATATTTAGTAATGCAATTTATATATACGGTGTGCTCACATTGACATCTGATTGTTTTATTTATTGTACGTGTTTGTGAGATGCATATTCCTTATAGTAATTAGAAATAAGGTGAAATTTGCACTGCAAACAAAGGGTTTAGTGGTTCATATAAAAACAGGCCTGTCAGTAGTGGTGTGTATTTATACCTTGTGGTCATTCAGGGCAATGACACTGCCAATCTCACTGAGGTCCCGGAGCAACAGACTGAGTATCTCGGCTGACCTTCTCCTGTGATGTTCACTAAGCTCCTTCAGGGATGACAGATCCCGCTCCACACCAGCCAGAGCGCTCTAGGAGACAATAACACAACTAAACACAATTATTCTTCATACATACAAGCTCTTCTCATATTTATATTTCGTCCTTCTGCTTACACTTTTCTGCACAAGCTCATCTGAGAGCTGGTGGTTTGTCTTGCTTTTCTCCTCCACCTCATGGCTCTTCTGGTCATAATTGACCGCCAGCTCCTCTAAGGCCTGGAGCACTTCTTTCACCTCCTCCTTTGCTGTTTCATTCTCACGCTGCAGACGGTTCAGATCTTCCTGGATCTTCTCATAGTCACGCCGTGTGGATGCCAGCAGCTGTATGGATGCAAGATGGAGACGTCAGATGACATATATATAGTTAGTAAGAAGAGGATCAAGAGCTTTACTTTTAGGAATGCTTTGTCCTAACTTCATTTGAGAGTAAAAACAAAAAAAATAAAGGCAAAACAATTTGAATACCCATTATCTCAGATGATATTTTGAGGTCTTATGAAGCAAGACCATTGGTCTGCGCCAATTCACATATGGGCTGACTTTGTTCACAGCTTTTGCCAAAGCTCTGGACTACAGGTTATAAATAGTGTCTAGTTTCTTGAACACAATGATCATTTTGGTTCATAAGCCACAGGTATTAGTTTCTTTTGTCTGTTTGTCTTTTTTGTGTCTCAAAGTGTTATAAATATTTTTTTATATTCTACCTGAGATAAAAATCACTAACATTTGAAACTTGTGGGTGAATAAATTAATAGCAAATGATATATTTTTTGATGAACTAACCCTTTTAAAGAAGCACTCTAAAAATTAGTTGACCTTAAAATAATGTTTCTAAAAGGATATCAACGGAAGAATAATTTTTAACTAGATGAATTCTGCTGCTGAAAAAAATCATGTTTACAATTTGGGTGAGCAATCTGGTACACACAGTCCATCCCTTCCAGTGGAACCATGAACTAGTGATGGGAAGTTCGGGTCATTTATACTGACTCAGACCTTTGAGTTTCATTCAGTGAGGTGAACGAATCTTTTTTCGAGTAATTTCGTTCAATTTGCCTATAAAAATTATTAAAATGTTATGAGTTGCTTTCAAACTCATCTACAACTACACCAAACGTTGATCACATTACAAACAAATCATAACTAGAATGCTATAAGAAAGAGAAAATATTCCTTTACTGTTTACCTGGTCTTTTGTCTATGATTATGTCAGCTCATTTCTTCAGACAGGTCTTCAAATTTGTGCGGTTTGTTCACGTCACACAGACAATGTTATATAAGCCTAACCAATGGACACAGTCTGAGCCGAAAGGAGCCATGATTAGTTCCGATTTCGAGTCTTCTGGTTTTTGAGTCATTCGTTCAGCATGTAAAGAGAGACTTAAACCCGAGGATCAAATCTTTTTCCGGTTCTAAATGCATATGATTGGCTTCTGTTTTTCACATGATGAATGAATGACTCAAACCCGACAGAAGACTTGAAACCTGCACAAATGTGTTTCATTCTCAAATCATACAAAATATTTATTTAAAATGAACGAAATGTTCAAGAACGATCCATCACTACCCTTAACATATATAGAAATGCCTGAGTGGGACAATGAAGTGTGTTTTGTTAGAAACAAAAAAAACTAGGCTTATCATCCATAATCACAAAATACAAAGCAGCACAACTGTTTTCAATATTGTTAGTAATAAGAAATGTTTCTTGAACATCATATCAGCATATTATAATGAATTCAAAAAAATCATGTCACTAAAGACTCGAGTAAAAAATACTCAGAAAACATTCTGCTTCGAAATATCACAGAAATATGATCTATTTGTTAAATATATTAAATTACAGAACAGCTTATTAAATGCAGCTTTAGTCAGGAAAATACGGTGGCCAAGAGAGCTTAATGGTCTGCAATTTAAGAAAGCACATGCAATTACAAAAAACACCATCAAATAAAGAAACGATCCTCATCAATTTGACAGCACATGTGTTGCAAATTCTCACAACACAAACAACCAACGAAACGGACAGCAATTGGTCACAACATAAAAAACGGAAAAAACACGCTGCAATTAGTCACAACACGACACAACTGAAATGTTTCAAGGGGACTCAAAACCATGACGGACCCTGCTGAGATATAGATGTATTATTAAGCCATGACTGTTGCTCAGTGAAGTGATTGGTGGTCTTTAAAAGGTGAATTGTTTTTCGTTTATTTTAATATCCTGATAACACGACATAATAACACATCCATATCTCAGGAGGTTCCGTCATGGATTTGGGTCCCCTTAAAACATTTTCATTGTGTTACGTGGATATTTGCAAGTGTCGTGACTAATTGCAGTGCGTTTCTTAAGTTGTTTGTGTTGTGAGAATTTGCAACATGTGTCAAATTGATGAAGAACATTTCTTCATTTGATGGTGTTTTTTGTAATTGCATGTGCTTTCTTAAATTGCAGTCCGTTAAGCTCTCTCGGCCACCGTAGGAAAAGCATGTTTTGACTTTTAATGATTAAAAGATCATTAAAAATGATTGAAACCTTTCTCAAAGTAAAATCTGTCAGTTCATCAAAATTCTTTTAAAAATGTAACTTCATCAAAATGAACAGCAAAAACTGATACAGAATTGTAAGTTCCTATACAGACTACTGTCTATGTGTTACAAAAGAAAAGATTCAGCTAAGATGCTGCAGCACTGTTTCCATGGAAACAACATTTATATTTAAACTTCTCTTACTTCCACTTGTGTAATTATGAGCAATTTGCTGTTGCTTGAGAGATACTCTTGGACCTGATTGGAATTATAAGTACAGGAAGAGAGCTGGCAGATCTCAATATAAAACATCAATTACTTCCAACTGATAAGAGCTTGTTTTAAAGTGTTTTGATAAACGATCCATTGCAACAAAGAAAACAGTCAGACAGTGACCAGCTAGCAGCCATGTAAAGCTGCTTGATTACAATTTCTCTGTTCCATGGCTGCTGCTTCTAATTTCAGATCCATTGTGAGAAAAGCATCATGGGACAACATGTGTGACATCATTAATGGTGGTGGGCATGAGTGTTACTGCGTTTGAGCAGGACTCACCTCATCCTGATCCACCATCTGCTGCTTCAGGTCCTCTGCCAGCTGACTGTGCTGGTTGATCTCATCATCCTGCCAGAAAAGAGAAAATGGAGAAGAGAGGGACTGAACTGTGAGGCTCGCACTTCCCCATGCACATTTCTAAAGATTTGCAAGAGGTATTTCTCACCTTGTCATCAAGCTGCTGATACAGGTCATTGATCAGCTCCTCATACTGGGTTTTCTCTGCATCAGACAGAGGCTCAGGAGGCGGAGCCGAAGTGTCAATTACAGGAGCTGCTTCACAGTTCTTGGATTCTTTATTGCTTTGCTGCTCATTCACAGGTACAGTCTCGCCTGAAGATGAACACAAGTCAAAAACTGTATATCAATCCAATAGAAGATAAGATTATGCCTAATATGCCTTACAAGTCTGAAGTGTCTCCAGAATGTGACGTTTTCATTCCTTGCAGCCCTTAACATTTGTTTTTAACATTTGTGTACTATTAGCATAAATCATTAAAACTAAAATTAAAAATAAGAAATACTCAGTCTGCTTTTAAGTACTTCTCTGAAATGCACCTAAGGTAGTTCTCAGAAAAATATGTAAAATTGCACGTAACTTTACTTAATTAATACTAATAAGTATTTAGCCTGTACCAGTTCATTGATTAAAAGTATAAATATTGTCTTCACAAAAATTTATTTTCTACAAGTACTAATAGTATAGTATAGAATAGTATAGTATAGTGTAGTATAGTATATTATAGTTTAGTACAGTACAGTATAGTATAGCACAGTACAGTACAGTATAGTATAGTATAATATAGTATAGTATAGTACAGTACAGTACAGTACAGTATAGTATAGTATAGTATAGTATAGTATAGTATAGTATAGTATAGTATAGTATA
>CAIGQZ010032266.1:4322143-4353191 GCA_903798205.1 Danio tinwini | reverse complement strand
TATATATATATATAGAGTGAGTCTCTAAAAGAAGACATTACCAATCTTGCATAGACTTTTAGGTGTACTGTACATTCACATACTGCTATCTATGTGCTGCATTCTGAACACTTTCTATTATAAAGACAAACAAAAGCTGAATATAAAAGCAGGGCACATTCTTTAAGTCAATAATTTATGCTATTATCTAGAGACCAGCAAGGCTTTTCCAAGTGCTCAGTAATTTTCCAGCTTCAATCAAAAATCTATAATGCCTACTTACTCAACAAATACTTGAATGAATAATGGATATTTTCTTTTCCATCTCAAATGAAGCTTTTGCAGAGCAGAAACAGCAGACTTCTGTTAATGAAAAAATATAAAAATAGATACTGTGTCCTGAATAAATATTGGCTTCATTGAGAGAAAAAAGGTGTTGAAATAATACGAACTAAAAAAATATTAACTTTTAATTGAGAACAAGCAATGCAACCACAACATTTCTATTGGCACTTTACAGATCAATCAAATAATGCACTAAATCTATGGGTTCCAGGTAGTGTGTGTAAGGTGATATCAAAATAAACAAGACAAAATAAATTAAGGCAGCTAGAAGGGGGTTTACACAGGCAGCAAGCATGTCCGTGTCCCACAACAATTGTCCTAATCCTCTGTGGACATGCTTAAATATTCCAGTAAATCAGCCTAACCGTTCACTGCCAGTCATGGCCTCTCCAAAGGCACCTCTGTCACTACGGCAACGTAAATTACAGGCAGGAGCCCCGGGCCTCTTTGTGGCCTTGCAGAGATAATAAGAATTTAGCATCCATATTAAACACTGCTGACCAAACCAACGCTAATAAAACACCATATCCTGACACATATTGACAGGCTGCAAATGACTAGTGATTTCTCATGTCTCAAATGGTCTGTAAATCTTTCTTTTTTGTGGGATTTTACAAACACAAACCATTTAATCTCTTCTTTTTGGTTAATCAATTTTTCTCATCCAAATTTTTTACCAAGTTGAATTTTTTAATAAATTAGTTGGGAAAAGATGTAAATATATCTAAAAACTATGACTATTGATGCTGCTACAAATAATATACAGTTATTCTCAGTGGCTTTGGTGCATTTCTCACAACACTATTTACATTTGCACAACAGTTAATGCATTTCTCAAAACAATTAGTGCAAACTGCAAAACCTAGTGGATAACCTGCAAAAGCGTGTCACTTCCTCAAAATGGATAGCTCATTCCTCAAAAGCAAGTATTCATGTCAATGAAAGTGTCAGTGTAATCAAAATGCAAAGTCCTGACACCATTGTATATGAACAAGATAGTCAATTGGCTTTGTCATGTTTTCATCAAGACAATTTACTCTGTACATTTTTCCAATGCAAAAAAGTCAGATTTTGGTGACACGTCCTGAAAATGCTCAAGACAGCACTATATACTATTTGCCGAGCCATTTAAAAACTACAGTAAAGTTAGACATCACTGCATTTAGTGAGGTATCTGAGTACAAGACACTGAATATGTATGTTTCACATGTTTACTGCATTTGCTCTTTACAATTCTAATGTATTCACAGCATTGTGCAAAAGAATAAATACACCCTTCTTTACAACAAACATAAACTCCCTTTGGGTAGAGCTGTGCACAACTGTAAACAATATTGCAGTACATATTGGAACTTAACCTACAACATACACAGGTCTGTAAATCATTCATGAAATTGTTCAATTTAGAAGACATTTTCAGGAAAAAAAGATTTAAAGTTTTTAAATAACATTAGCTTGACAGATTTTGACAACTAGTTCAACATTTTTGTATGTAATGATTAAAGTAATGAAACAAGGACTATTAGTTTTATATGGAATGACTATTCAGCATTTACAAGTATAGTTAATTTTGACTGACATGACATAAACAAATGATAATGTTACAAACAGCAGAGAGTTGTATGAAAGCAGTTGATGCATGTCCAAAAGCATTTGCAATATGCTAGAAGGAATGAGAAACTGCTACTATGATGTGCACAAATGACTAATTGTTTTGAAAAATGCATTAACTGTTGTGCAAATGTGAATAGTGTTGTGAGAAATGCACCAAAGTGACTGAGAAAAACTGTAATATCATCATTTAGTTACATGTTAAAATAAAATGCTAAATTATACATGTTTTTTTATTTCACATTTTAGATTTATTCAAGGTTATATGCAAGGACAAATCATGTAATATCTTCACCCATGTTGCATGTTTTAAATAACTAAATAACATAGCTAATTTAGAACAGTTTCACTTTGTAAATTACTACTACTTAACATCAAAAGGATTTTACAAGCAACAGTTTTTTTTTAAATAACAAAAATAACCATGTAAATATATTAATTTTTTCAAAATTGTTGCTTTTTTCATATAAAATTTTCACAGATTATTCTACTAAAATAAATGAATAAATCTGAATTATTTTACTAAATTAGTGTGCAAAAATAATTAATACTTAACTTTGAAATAACAATACTAATAGGAACGCTAGCATTATTTTGTACCAACAAAAACATGTGATAATAAATACTTTTAATTAAATACTAAACACATTAATACTTTAAATCATTCTTCATATCTTACATTCCATTTCCAGAACATTTACAATTTGATTAATAATTAAGATGCTAATTTACAAGTGCAAATTGAATTGGTGAATCCAAGTGACTGAAATTGAGATATATTATTATTCTTAATGGACCAGATAATCTTATGCAGTATATAAAATTCCTATATTGAATTTGTTTTCTACATTACAGTTTTTCTCAGTGGCTTTGGTGCATTTCTCACAACACTATTTACATTTGCACAACAGTTTGTGCATTTCCAGCCTGATCTTACGAGGAAACGTGAATATTTTTCGTTTTGTCAGTTTAGTGGCTAATTCGTACGAATTTGTATGAGTTCAGTCGTAAGAAAATGTACGATTTTATAAAGGAGGCGTGGCACCTAACCCCAACCGTCATTGGGTGATGAGCAAATCGTACAAATTTATACGAATTAGCCACTAATTCAAAAAGTTACAAATTGCCATGAGATTGCGTTGGCATTTCTCAAAACAATTAGTACAAACTGCAAAACCTAGTTTATAATCTGCAAAAGCGTGTCATTTGCTCAAAATAGATATCTCATTCCTTAAAGCAAGTATTTATGTCAATAAAAGTGTCAGTGTCATCAAGATGAAAAGTCCTGACATCATTGTTTATGAAGAAGATAGTCAAATGGCTTTGTCATGTTTTCATTATGACACTTTACTCTGGACATTTTTTCCAATGCAAAAAAGTCAGATTTTGGTGACACTTCTTGAAAATGCTCAAGACAGCACTATATACTATTTGCACAGCCATTTGAAAACTTACAGTAAAGTTAGACATCACTGCATTTAGTGAGGTATCTGAGTACAAGACACTGAATATGTATGTTTCACATGTTTACTGCATTTGCTCTTTACAATTCTAATGTATTCACAGCATTGTGCAAAATGATAAATACACCCTTCTTTACAACAAACATAAACTCCCTTTGGGTAGAGCTGTGCACAACTGTAAACAATATTGCATTACATATTGGAACTTAACCTACAACATACACAGGTCTGTAAATCATTCATGAAATTGTTCAATTGAAAGGAATAATAACAGAAAGTCAGACAGACAGACAGAAAGATGATAGATAGATAGATAGATAGATAGATAGATAGATAGATAGATAGATAGATAGATAGATAGATAGATAGATAGATAGATAGATGACAGACAGGCAGACACAGAGATAGATAGATAGATAGATAGATAGATAGATAGATAGACAGACAGACAGACAGACAGACAGACAGACAGACAGACAGACAGACAGACAGACAGACAGATAGATAGATAGATAGATAGATAGATGACAGACAGACAGGCAGACACAGAGATAGACAGACAGACAGACAGACAGACAGACAGACAGACAGACAGACAGACAGACAGACAGACAGACAGACAGACAGACAGACAGATAGATAGATAGATAGATAGATAGATAGATAGATAGATTTGAAGAAGCTGTAGGGGGAGGAGGTGTGAAGTTTACCTTCCCCCGCAGAAGAATGATTTTATTGACCGTTTACAATCTGTTGCATTAAAAGTATAAGATTAGTGACACCACACACAAAAAATCACACTACTAAACAGCGGATACTAATGAGATGCAGGTATTTAAATACTAGTGGTAATAAATGCACATATATTACCCAAATCATTTAATATCCCACTTGTATCCTAAAGCCAAACGTCTGGCATTCGGATCATCAGGCTGAGCGGAGACTGCAGGGCACCATTACACACAACTGACATTAGAATCACAAGTCTAATACCTGCTATGCTTCATTTTCTGTGCAGATTAGGCATGGTAATGTCGATTAGCATTTCAATGGCTGGGATAACACGGGCTATTGTGTTTACACAAGGGATTTCTGGAGGTTTACTGTAAAACATAAAAACCATCAGTATCTTACTGTGTAGACACTTCGCCTTATTTATAGCAAGACACACACCCACAGACTCACATTCCAGATATCAAATGCTCTTTAATTTGATCCCACTAATAAAATATAAACCAAATTAAATGATAAATGAAGGCTATGACCTACAATCAGCTTGTATGTTCCAGAATAGCCACAAATAAATCTAATAAAATTAGAGCCTTACGCTTGGATGACGAGCACACAATGTCATGCACACAACACGGTTCAAAAAACAAAGCAGAAGGTGATAATCAATTATATAGCAGGATTTCCTTCCAGTGTAACAATTGTTTTAGAATTAAACAACGTTATATAAATAAGTGATATTATACAGAAAAAGGGTTTTGCAGTAATGCCATAGAATTATTACTTTTATTTGCTCAAAGCTAAAATAGTTCTTAACAGAACAAAGTATTACTTGAAGTAATGAAGATTTTAATAATCTAGGGAATTTTTTCCAGCTTTTTTGGAATTAAACGGCTCCATGGATTGTAAAAGCTCTTGATGAAAAAATCAATGCCATTAAATAATCTTTATTTTTAAAACTGATGCCATTTTAATGTATATTGGCAAAACTGGTAGCCAGGAGCAATTTGGAAGATAATTTGAGATGCTGACAACACTAAATTTCACAAAGGAATATTTTTAGTGATTTATATCCTCTAAACTCAAATTCTGTTTATTCATACAAACTCATTTAACTAAAAAAAATGTTTTGGTAACACTTTAAAATAAAGTCCTATTTGTTAATATTATTAACTAAGTTAAAATAATCAAAATAAGGAACGCAATTTAATAAAACCTTTAACAAATGTAAATGATTTCAACAATTTGTAAATATAATGTTATCAAATTGAATTAACATGAAATAGTCAATTTGAATATCATGAATAACCTGACATGATTAAAGTCAATTAATAACAAAAAATTATAAATACTGCAAATATATATTGCTTGTTGATAGTTAATGTTTGGTAAAGTATTAAGGTGATGGTGAAGGTATAGTGGTCATATGTTTGGAATTATCCTTTTCTCCATTAATGTCAGGTTTCAGGAAGACTGTATTTTATATGATTTTGATTAGTATCTAATTTATTTAGCCTATCTATTAGCCTACACTACTTGCTATGCTTGTGCTTCGACACATATTATAATTTTGTTTAGTAATAGGCTTGTCTGGCCGTTAGATAACTCCAGCACAGCACAAGAAAGAAAATAAGACCGTGAAGAAAAGCTTTAGTGACTGTGTCCGCCTCAACAACATTTCTAGACTGTAAAGACAGCTTACCGCTATGACTACGGTGTCTTCTCCCTTGAATTTCGGTATGTATTTGTCACCTCTGTTGATTTCCGACTCGTTAAGTGGCCTGAATCGGCACATCACCTTCACACAACATTCAGCCGCGTCCACCATCGTGTATGATTCTGGTTTGATCCGAATAAAGTTTCTCTCCGGTCAGCAGATGTGGTCTGCGGAGGAATGCATCAATCAAACAATCAAAATGTCTGGATGCTGCCAGCCGTTCAGACCGTACGCTCCATCCCCATTGGCTGGGCGAATAAATGTTTGAAACTGAAAACAAAATAAAAAATACAACTCCCGGACACTGTTTCAAATATCACGAAACCTAGACAATGACTTGTAAATGCGTGTAATATTTCTGTCGTTGACTTAGGAGCTTTAGCCAAGCGCACCTCGATCTTCTGAAGAGTATCAGCACCGAACAGTTCCTTCTCCTGCGGCTCCACGAGCTCTGACTGACGGAGGACCTGCGGTGAGAAAGGGAAGGATGATGATGATGGTGATGACGGGCCGCTCCTTCCATTCCACACGCGCTTCTGCTGCCCAACAGCGCCTCTCAGCAGAGCTGCCCAAGACTGCAACAGTAGGTCAATAGAAGATCTCAGTTAAAATAATAAAAAAATACCAGGGAGAATAAAAAACATCAGTAATAATCCATTTTAAATAGTATTCTCACACATGTGACATGGAGCTTACAGAGCATAAACATGCAGCAATACATCTAACCAACGCAAGCATCCATATATCCACAGTAAAAACAACATATCCAAAGTCCAAATAGGTTAACGCATGGAAACAAATGATGAAAACAAGCAATTTTGTATTTATAAAAAGTTTCTGTTTTTTCAAGTGCATGGCGAGCTATACATTTTTGTTATCTATCTAACTATTTACTGTAAAACCCAAAAAGTTAAGGTAACTCAAACCGTTTGAGGAAACCGATTGCAACAAACCATTTAAATTCAAAAACTAATCCTAAAAAGTACTGGGAACTTAATCCATTTGAGTAAACGAAGCAATTTGAGTAAAACCCAATAAATGAAGATAACTCAAACCAACTGAGTACTGTAAAACCCAATAAGTTAAGGCAACTCAAATCGTTTGAGGAAACTGATTACTGCAAGCCATATTACAAAAACTAATCTATATGAGTACTGTAAACGTAATCCATTTAAGTTAAAGTAATGAGGTGTTTAATTAATTCATTCCCTTCAACACTGAGTTCAAAACTCTTTTCAAATAGGTAGAACTAACTTTTGCTTGTCTAAATTTATTCCATTTAAATTGGTTGCAACCATTTATCTTAAAAAAAAATTATTAACTCAAATGAATAATTATTTTTTCAGTGCAGGAAGAATCTTCTATAGTAACCACTAGAGGTCGTAGTGCTCTGTGTGAAGTTTTGTTAATATTCAAAACTCACAAAATGCTAAATTTATTATTCTTATTACTAAATCTAAAATTGTATGGTGTTCCTGTAAGTAGTGTGAAAGGTACGCATAGCAAAAATTCAATTAGATAGAGATCAATTAAAAGGATCATAGTATATGTCACTGTAATGCAGAAGAACAAAATGTAATTCTGCCTTTGAAGGCCATTGGTTCCAGTGAAGGTCAATCAATGCAACTGTATCTCCCACAGAAAGACTCCCAGGACAGCTTCTGCTCAACGGAAATGCAAAGAGGCTACAAGAGACTGGGAGGTTTGTGTGTAGGCGTAGTTCTAAAAAAAAAACTAAAAGTTTGCTGGTCTTGTCTGGTTAAAGCTGTTAGTAGATGGTCTCACATGCCTTTTTTTTAGTAGAGAATGACATAAAATAAATACCTTAATTAAAATTCTAAATTTTCTTGTATTTAGTAATATGTTTATTTTTGTGCTAATCTTTTATAAGTACGGAAAACTTATAAAAAAACTTATATAAAAACGTATATAAAAACAACACCCCTGGGTAATACTAGTAATTAATATATTCATAACAACCAAATGCAAATGCACACATCTACATTACTGCACACTTCCCCTTTGAAACCAAAACAAAGGTCTCACGGTGAGTTCATTGTTTTCATGCCAAAGCTGTGTCTCCTTGGCAACAGGCTGTAAACTCAAAGCTGCTTCAGGCAGAGATGCAATGAAAACAAAGGACTGACCCTCAAAAGACAAGGACATAAACACAGGAACTATTAAACTTCATTTAAGTCATACATTTCAATCCAGAGAAGCAACAAACTGCTGGCACAGGTGAGTCTCACTGCTTGAAATTTTTGCATGTGACTACGCACATTTCATAGTTTCATAGTTTACAACAATTAATTTGTCTTGACTGACCCGTAAAAATGGTGGGCAAGTCCTTTGATCATTTATGCAATATGACGTTTGTCTTGTACGAGCTGCAGTTTTTATTCTTTTAATAGGTACAACTTCACAAATTAGTTTCTTTGTTAGTAAATCTAAATAAAAAAATGTGTTACACAAAGAAGCCAAGCAATAAAATGTATACCACAATGAAGCATGTCAGAAAAATACGTCAAATATCTTCACACTTTAAACAGTACAAAGATTATGCACTTGTGCATGACTGTCATCGCACATGTAGGCAAGAGATATGTTTTCACATGTTGTGAAAGACTGCAAATATGGAGCGATGTATTTATCACAGCAATTTTTCTGTGTTTGTGCATCTGCCAGAACACCGGAGCATGAGTAAACATGAAGAAACCAGATTAGTGGAGCAGCTGTTGAAGGAAGAGCTTGAGGATGTGGCTCTGGAGCTGGAGCAGGGAGTCTATGGCTGGGAAGACATTGACCTGCCTCATGATTCACAGGGCTCCACTCCTCTTATAAGTGCCTGCAGCAGGGGCCTTACTAGGGTATGAGACATTATGGTGACATGATCACAACAAGAAACTATATCTGACGTCTGTGTAGTGAAGCTAATGCAGTGCAATGGGCTGTAATGTATTGATTGTAATAGCATGAGGCATTATTTTCCATTAGTCATGGCTTTCTACTGCTTTTCTTGCTGTATTACGCATTAATTAAGCAGTTGTGCTAGCATACAGTCCAACTGAAGAGTTCAGATGCAAAATCCTGTAATGTATGTATGTATGTATGATTTTATTTATTTAAAAAGCATTTTTCTACTGCTCCTTTGTAGGTTCAGTTATTTCACTTTTACGGTGAAAACTCTGTCATCATTTACTAATCCTTCACTTGTTCCAAACCTGTAAAAAGTTCTTTCCTCTGTTGAACAGAAAAGAAGATATTTTGAAGAGAGTTAAAAACCTAGCCACTGACTTCCATAGTGTTTGTAGCTTTTTGGGATGATCAGACCATAAAAATGGCCTTTGCTCTTCACATCCTTTGGTGAGACTTGGGTGTCCATGATTTAGACACTGGTCCACCTGTTGTCCACTCTATCCACTCTATACCAGAAACACCCCACAAAATGTTTTGTTTTAGGCACTATCACCATTAATTCCAGCTGACAGCCCACCCCTTGAAAGGTGTAATGATTTTTTTAATCAATCAATGCTTTTCACTTGACTTGTCAGTGATTTTAATTTTGTGCCTGATCAGTGTATACTCAACACCAGCCCCTCTGCGAGGTTTTACCCCAATGGTATTTCTGTGTCCAACCAGAAGATTCAATCACAGTAGAATTTGCCCTAAAGTTGTTTGCTTACTGATCTATTTTAGAAGTCATAATTTCAGAAACAACCCAATTCATTCCCACAACAGCACTTGCCCAGATCAACAAGCTGCCAATATTGCCTAACATTTTAAAATAAAAAAATCACTTATTGAGTCTTAAAAGCATCAAACAGCATCAACAGCACCTTTCATATACCTGGTCCAATGTTTATAATTATTCATCAGATGTATTGCTGACATTGTTAACAAATATTTCGAACACAGGTCATGCATTTCCTTCTGGACAGAGGAGCTGATGCTACGCTGTGTAACCATAGAAACCAGACAGCTCTTCATGTCTGCCAACCATCACTTCAGGAGGATCTGTTGATGACCATGACCAGACCTGACCAGAGACAGCTCTCATTAGCAGCCTGGAGGGGAGACCTCTGCTGTGTACAGGACCTGATGGTGACCAGCTCAGACCTCAACTTCCACTTGCCATTTGACTGTTAGAAATGTGATTCCAAACTTAGGTTCAGACAAAGCAGGCCAGACTCCATAGGGAGTTTTGTGATGGATTCGTATGGGCCATCTGTCTGGAGAGAGCAAGATATTTTTTCACTCACTTTAAGCAATGGCTGGTGAGAATTACACAAATGAGTTTTTATTTATTTTTTTGTTACAGGGCCAGACAGATATGGCAGACTTAAATAAACAGAACAGAGAAGGACTGACCCCACTGATGCTGGCTGTAAGAGATGTGGATCTGTTTGAAGGACTGGAGCTGCCTTGGGACTATCAACCTGTGGAAGTAGTGAAGAAACTTATGTCTCTTACAGCGTAAGAAAACCTATTTCATTTGGTCAATTTGATTTATTAACAGAAATGTAAAATATAAACGACATATACAGTGCTCAGCATAATTAAGTACAGCCCATTTTAATGAATATTTCTTTATCCATTTCTCAGTGAATATAGGCAATGCATTTTGGTGCATTTAAACAAAACAGATTTATTAAACAGATATATTTATTAAAATAATATTTTAATCACTAAACATTTAGAAATTGAAAGATAATACAATTAAATTCAAGCAAAATATTGCAAAAAAAACTTTTTTTTTATTACAACCAACAAACAATTCAACTAAATTTTTCAATTTTTTGCTCTTTTAAAAAATTGTATTTAATATTTTTCTATAACATAGAAATTTGGGTGTACTAGTTTTTGGTCTGTTATTGTAAGTTACTTTGTTAGATAAGCTTCAGATTTGGCTTCAGTACTGAAAAACTAATGCATATGCACAAATATAATATTGTATAGCTTCCTATTAAAAATATGAATTTAAAAGAGAGATTTGAGAGGGCTGTACTCATATACGCTGAGCACTGTATAAATGTAAGATAACTCAAAGGTTAGTAAACCAGGATAAGGGTGTTCAAACAAGCTTGTAATGCATTTCAAACTACAATGAATAAAATTGCATTTATGAAAGGAAAAAATAGATGTGCTTGAGCATTTTATTCTGTCTGAATTCATGTCCTGTTTTTGGTTTGTTTAGATGTCTTTGGTCTGTGTCGTCTTTTTTTGTGAGTCTAATCACACACAAGTATAATTAAAAGCAGTCCAAGTGTTCACATTTATTCAAATGAACCAAATTAACAAAGCAATCACACTATAATTTTTGATCAGACCAAATCTGCCCAACTCCAACTCCAGTCTTTGGGACCCACCAGTCATCATTCTGCATTCATATTATACATGAATTTCTCACCTCACACACTTCCCCAGGACTGGAGTTGAGATCCGCAGAACCTTATGAACAGTCATATAAAAAAACAAAAACAAAAAAACTCATCTACCTTCTCTGCTTTCCAGTGACATAAAGATCCTTGATCAAAAAGGTCACACTGCTCTGTGGTACATTTATCATCTCAAGAGCACCAAGAGGGAAGAGCTCTTCTATATAATAGATTCCTCAATGCAAACAGGTAAAACACTGCATATTTGAAGGTTTTATTATTATAAATTGTGTAATAGATCTTATCGCAATCTTATTGCAATTAAATCTTTTCAGAAAATGAACCTCTATTTTTAGTGCCATTTATTAGAAAACAGTTGTCACATAAATATGTGGACTCATGTAAGTATGTATTGTGTTTTTGAGAAACAATATTCATGTGTCTGGATGTGTCTTCTTGTCCTGCTGTATCACACTGCTGTTCTCCTACACCTGGCTGCTGCACACCAGTTTCAGATGAGATGAAGGTCAGTTCCTTTAACATGTCTTACTCATTAATGTCGTAAATCTTGGCAGCGTTTCCCACAAGAATCCATTTGAACAAAAGTAGACAACCATAAAGATTGCATAAACTGCTTAATATATCAAGCCTCAGTGGTATTGTAAAGGCAAAGCCAGTTAAATCGAGTTGGTTTTAATTAAGCCTGTTATTATGGTGTTCCATTTGGCTGAGCCTTGGTCACAGGCATCGCAGCTGGCTAATGATGGTGTGAGTTGACTGAATAGACCATCTCCAGATGGTCAGCAGTCAACAGGTAAATTTGTAGTGATTCTGTAAGAGGTTATTGTATGGGACAGTCAACCTGCTTTTAAGCAGGTTTGGTTCTTGCTGCATCAATGTGTCATAACATTTTTCTGTTGCTGAAATGTATTTTATTTTCTGCAGAGACAATCAGCTGATATTACTATTGCAGAGATAAGCCACACAGACATCTGTGAAGGTGAGTATAGACTTAAAAAACAATGTTGATACTGGAAGGACAGGACAACAGATGTCAAAGTTATACCTGTAGAGTTAATGTTTGCAGTGAGGAAAGAAAGCTGTTGCTCTCTGCATCCTTAGTTTTGATGTCTACATTTGCACTCAAATGTAAATTGAACAAACTGATTTAATAAAATTAGATCAAATAATGCAGACCATATGCAGACCAGCTTTTAGAGCCTTCCTCAAAGAAATTAAGAAAAGGGTTTAAAGTGAGTGAAGTGTTGTATTAAAAACCCCTTTAAAACAAATCAAAATCACCTTTTTCAATATGGGAACTTATCGACCAGGACACATTATAATAACATGTGCAAACAGGCTGTTGAAACACACACCGACAGACACACACGGGTCTCTCAGCCTTTCCCTCAGAGAGTCTGTGACAATAAGAGGGGTGTGTCTGACTCTGCTTTTTGGGCTCCTCTGTTTCAAACCACCCAGTTTACAGAGTAGCCAGTCACTCGCAGATAAGGATTACACAAGACTCAGAAGAACTGTAAAACATTTGGTTTCATTGATACTTCGGATAACTTAGGGAGGACTGACTTTGTCAAAGGTACTTCTAGCATATATTCTTTATTTAGTTAAGATTAAAAACATGTTTTGTAACAGTTTTTTTATGCTCAGCAATTGATTTGATAGAGTAAAAAAAAAGCAAAAATATTGTTTAAAACCAGTAATATTTTTCTTTTCATTTGATCTTCCTTGATTAAATTTTAACTTGTGTAACTTATTCCTGAGATGGCAAAGCTAAATCCAATATTTTTAAAATGACCAATTGCTACTAAATTGTACTAATCCCATCCCATTTGTTTACAATACAATCACAGATCTTGAGGATATAATTTGAATACATTTTTAATGATTGCAGCATAAAGTATGTATCATTGAGTGATAATACAGTGATGTGAGCTTTTATACCTCTTATGTATGGAAGAAATTACAAATGACCCTTGTTTTAATGTATTTGCTGATGTCTCAGCAGATAACAGGATCTGCTTGGACGATTATATGGAGCCAAAGATAGACATCAGACGAGATGGCAGAGACAAGAGGAAACGAAGCAGGTTAGGCAGCTGACCACATGCACACCCGTTCAACACTTTCTGATCAAACTAAATTAGCATTGAGATAAACAGAGCCAATCAGAACTAATCACACATAAACACCACTACCACCACCAACAGCAGCAGCTGTGTAAACAGAAAATGCATAAACAAACTACCCTCACAACAACCTGCCTGCATGAAAACCCATGCCCATTCAGTGGCTACCTCTCATTTCAACACAAAGACTGTACAGAGGAGTACGGTTACATGATCAAGCCGTTGTCAACATAAGACTGTGCTTCCAAGCTGTGTCATTATCCACAAAGAGAGAGGAGAACTTGTCTAAAATGACATTTAGCTCAGCCCTTCTCCCTCAGAAACATTTCAAAAGACATAGCCCATTTGTAAATGCCCTGAAAAAATATTAATAATTATAAACTATTTTTCCAACTCAGTCGGACTTCATCTTTACCCAGCCTATGGAAAGGCAGAAAAGACTGGGGTAAAACAAGGCACCTGCATCCATTGCTTACCTTGAGTTCCTCCTCAATCCCAGCTCTCCCTGCTGCTCCTGTTAACCAGCTCAGTAAGTCTGCACCAGTCTTGATGAGCCCTCTTCTACTCACAAGTGGGCTGCAACAAGCACGGGCTAACATTCAGAACAGTAAGTACAACCAATCGTTTATCCAAATACAAGAATTCTGTTGTATTTACAGATTACGCATGCTGATTATTAGTTCCACACAGAAAGACACAAGGTTTAAAATGTGGTTAGACAGATACATACACAAATCAGCTGAAATGTAACTGGGTCCATTAATCAAGATTTATCCACATAATTAACATACAGATTTCGACCCATGCCAAAACATGCTTATGTTTTGTCACAGCAGTGTTACTTCTGTTAAAGTCTATTACCGTTGGCACTGAGACCAAACAATCAGCATTTGTTGGCTTGCAAGATACCTAATCATTGATGAAATCTAATAATTGTCTGTCAGTGTAGTGTGAACTAACCTAGGAAGTGGCTTGTGTCAGATATGCAAGTTACACATCAGCGGCTCCCAAACAAGTTCCTGGTGATACCAACAACATTGTGTATGCTGCATCCTCGTTGAACAAGCACACATGACTGAAATTATCAGCTTAATAAAAGGTAGACTTCAAAGCTGCATCCAAACAAATGCTGAAGCAGGGATAGATAGGCAGGAAGATAAAAAGGCACGTTCAGATACAACGAAAATTTCCAAATTTTCCAAGGCAGCACAGATGTTTTGTAGTAATTAAAATTATTTAATTAGTTATCAGCAAAGCTCTCTGTATGAAATAAATTTTGTGTATGTACCTTCATATAGAAATGCTGTCTGCAAAGTCATTCCTTGATATAAGGACGATTCAACAAGTCATCCTTATTTCTAGCACATTTACTATGCATCAAAGCAGCTTAATATACAGTGGTGGAAAGAGTTTAAGTACCATTACTTGCCAAAAATTGTAGTGCGAGTAAAACTATCTGTTATAAATATTACTCAAAGTATGATTAAAAAGTAGCCCTTCCAAAAGTACTCAAGAGTAGTGAGTATTAAGTTGTGAAAAGCTGATGATTTTACATGTAATTTGTGGATGTGTGTAAATGTAACATTCTGCAGTGCATTTAGTTTTTACCCAGCAGGCACACATCATTATAAGACATTAAAATTAGGTTAGATTTAAGTTGATCATGTGACAAAAATTCAATGCCTAGTCAGCGTCTAATGAAGTTATTTTGACGTCCAATAACAACGTCAAACTATGTTGATATTTAGTTGCTTTTAGGTTGTGTTGGAAAGTGACCAAAATCCAACATTGAGCCAAGATCTTAAATCAACGTCATGTTGACATTTATTCATCAGGTATGGCAACCAAAATCCAACGTCTGATAGACGTCATAGTGGTAATGTCCACACAATGTCAAGTTGTAACAACATTAGACATTGATATTTGGTTTATTTAAGGTTGGTCATTAGACATTGAAGCCAACCCGATTTTCACTTCCAAACAAAATGTCTCCATGATGTTGGAGTACAACATCAATTTGACTGGTGTTTAAGGCCATTTTGGTCATCATTCAGTAAACATCCGTCATATTTTCATTAGTGACATGCATCTAAACAGTCTCTGGGTCAATGCATGTAAAGATTTTTGACATCTTAAACACTTTTAATGCTTCCAAACAGTTTGCTGCAATTATAAATCGCCCACGTCTTGAGGTAGTTCCTTATGATGCAATTTACCTTCTATATGTGATTTGATTAAACAGGAATCACAGGACTGATTTCTCTAATCCCCATAGACAAGAAAAAATAAAATAAGTGACTGCAGATTAAAGGAAAGTAAAAGTACCAATATTGCACTAAAAATGTACTCAATTAAGTAAAAGTACACATTTCAAAAGTACAACCTGAAATGGGTGTCAAATTAGACAAGATATATGTGCAGTGTTGGGGGTACTGGAGGAATGTGGCTGTGAGCTATAGCTACAGATCATGGACCAAGTAGAGGTTGTGCAAAAGTGACCCAGGTTTGTCCCAAGATTGCCTTCAATGTTACCTTGTCTATGAAAAATCTCTATCTTGCTGATGAGACAGACAAGATTCCAAAGAACATTTTGCAGGTAGCACAAACAGATAGATTAACTGTATATGAGATTAACAAGAAGAAAAGTACTGCTGGCGTTAGTCATTTATGTAGCAAAGTATGTTATTTAGTGTACTAAACTACAACTACAATGTTTTATAAGACTAGGGAATTCAATCTTTTTATTTAGGTAAACATAGGAATGGTAATAGTAGACATTTATAATAATGCACATTTAGTAAAATGTATATTTTGTCAAATGTATATATTGTGTGCATATTTAATCTAATTAGAAATTGTAGTTTATTCAGGTACTTTTGTGCATACATTTTTTACAGTAGGAGTATTATAGATTGAAACATACTTGCCACATGTAGTTCCCCCACCCCAAACTATAAAGTATGGAGATATACTATTTTAGATGAAGCCCAGAATATTTATGAGCTAAATGAGATCAGTCATTACACAACCACTAATACATTGTGCATCTTTTAAGGGAGACCCTAGGACATTTAAAACAGCATGTTGCCTACCTTGCAGTTGCTTCATCACCAAAATCAGGACATACAGTTTACTTGCTTAGTTAAAAGTGATGAAGGTGACACTTCCTCTGTGTCTGAGTCTGTGTATATATGTTTATTTTTTTAATGTATAAGAATAATGCCAGTCAGGAAGATAAAACTTTTCAATTTACTACAGGGCTAAGAGGTGTTGAAACTGGGGAAGATGAAAAGCAAAAGGTGAGGATTATTTTATTTGTTTAAAATTTTAATGAAACCAAACAGGATTGCCCATAATAGTACTTTGTGCTGTGATTGCCAGATGCTGCTGACTTCATGTTTTAGGACACCTAAACATGTTGCTCCACTGGACAGCAACTCTGCACACTCAAGTTTTGAGCACCCACTGCTCTTTAAACAAAGTAGCATGTTGCCTGTTTCATCAGAGTCCAGACGAAGACTAGAAAAAATCTCCAGGCAGTCTTCCAGAAGATCCAGAGGCACCAGAGCAGGCAGTGAAGAAAGCAACTCCTGCAGCAGTAGCAGCCAAGAAGAGGATGAGGCTGTGCCTCAAGTTACACAGAGGAGGCATGTAGGCTTAGAGAAGTCAATAAATTTTGAACTGGGAAACTATTTGAATTTTCAGGATTTAGTCACTTCTGTGATTAACATTAGCATTTCAGACCAAATGAAAGGCTGTATTAAATCACCCATTGTTACAGAGTTTGAAGCTAAAATGAAAAGCAAGCCTTCTAAAACACCTGAAAAGGATCTTCAGGAAAAGTCTCCACCTGTGGACTGCTGCCATGCGTCTGAAAGACCCAGAAACATAGTCAGACAATTACAACTTACAGCAAGCAGATCCCATTTTATTGCAGGTGAGAAAAATCTATCCAATCTGGATATGAATATGGACGAAAAATATACACATGAAAAGAACAAACCAGTTAAGATGATTAATAGAAGTGAAAGAAAAGGCAAAACATCACTTCAGACAAATCAGTCATTCAATGTGCTTGCACACAGAAATCAAAGTACTGGGAAAATCTCATTGAATAGGATAAATTCACCAACTCAGCCAAAACTGCAACTCAAAGGAAATAAAGCTACAAGCCTTGCTATAGGAGAAACTACAAACAAATACTTAACTTGTAAAAAAGTTACAGATGAAGGATCCACACCAACAAGAGTCTCTGAACCTTTTCAGCATGTGGTGTCAAATGATCAAAACCTTCACAGGGACCTTAAAAGTGCAAGGGCACCCAAAAAGGCAGTAACAGGACCAGCACAGCGAGCAAGATCTGCTGTGGATTATGTCACGTACAATGACATGTTTCTGAAGATCGGTCAGGGAGATGAAGGTCCAGCAATCTATGAAATGTTTGCAACTCCACTGTATGAAAATCTTAGAGCAGACAGTTCTGCAGAGAGAAAGAGACAGACCCACACACCATTTCAAGTTAAAAGACAGATCAGTGGTAAACTGAAGGGCCAAAAAACAGTGGATAATAACAGAAGGAAAAAAACATCAGAGAGATCAGGTCGAGTTAAATGCAGGCAACTCAAACATAGAGATAATCTTAACAAAGTGACTAAGAAACACCCACCTCCTTCAGAGAATAAATGCCATGTCCTTGTAACCTCTGCTTCTGAAACTAGCCAGCAGAAGAAATTTGAAATGCCTAAGGGTGAAGGAAAGAACGTTTCAAGTGTAGAAAGGCAATGCACTTCTATACTGTCAGTGATTGAAGAAGTACTTTCTAACACGCCATCCAAAACAAATCTCATAAAGAACATAATACATCAAGAACAGATTCCGCTGAATGCAGATGCCAAGAGGGAGCCAGAAGTATTGTGTGCGAGCAGATTACCAGCACAGCCATTGATTAATACCTGGACAAGTGATGGAATGGCATCACCCGTGTACCAAAGGTTTCTAGAGGGAGTTGGTGATGGACCTCTCACTGATGACCTGCTGCGGTCTTTGGCAGAGGAACTGCTCTTACTCGAGAGAAGAGATATTGAAACTCTGAAAACTGAAAAGGAAGATGGCACAGAGTTTAATCGTGACTTGCCTTTAAAATTCAACATTCCTCTGAATGAGGTAATATTTCCCTTGTACGTGGTGTCAGATTAGTCAACCCTGCTCTGGTAGAACTACCTTTTTGCAGACTTCAGCTAGAACCCTGCTTCAATACCCCTGCATGCCATTTTTACAAATAACCCTTAACACTTTTACAGTATAAGCTGGTTTAATTGTGGTTGGGGTCTACAGTTTGGTGGCTCTCCAAAAGCAAGGTGGACAACCCCTGCCTTAAGTTGGTCTTTTATTTTACATTAAGCACTTCTTGTTCAGCAGGGTGTTTCATCAGGCAAACTACATTACAGTTTTGGATCTTGCTCAGGTGATGCTATCACATGGACAAAAGGAGAAGTTCTGGGTAAAGGAGCTTATGGAACAGTAAGTTTTTTTAAAAGCAACCATTTAGATTTCTTCAGTTAACAATTATTTACAATGTTTTCCAAGAACAATCAATTGAAAGGTTTCATATAAAAAAAACATCGTGTTCTGTATCTTTATAGGTGTATTGTGGGTTAACCAGTCAAGGTCAGCTGATTGCAGTAAAACAGGTGGCACTGGATGCTACAACTTCAGAGATAGCAGAAAAAGAGTATGATCGCCTGGAGAGAGAGGTTGATCTACTGAAAAACCTTAAACACAGCAACATTGTTGGTTTTTTGGGCACAGCTCTGTGTGAAAATATTGTAAGCATCTTCATGGAGTATATTCCAGGTGGCTCCATCTCAAATATCCTAAGCCAGTTTGGTCCCTTGCCAGAGAAGGTGTTTGTTCTATACAGCCAACAGATTCTGGAAGGTGTTGCCTACCTTCATGCCAACAGGGTAATCCATAGAGACCTGAAGGGGAACAACATCATGCTTATGCCCAGTGGAGTGGTCAAGCTAATTGACTTTGGTTGTGCTCGACGTCTTAGCTGTCTTCAAACCTCAACTGGAAGTAAGGGCGATCTTTTGAAATCGGTCCATGGTACCCCATACTGGATGGCACCAGAGGTAATAAATGAGACTGGTCATGGACGAAAATCTGACATCTGGAGTATTGGCTGCACTGTTTTTGAAATGGCCACAGGAAAGCCACCACTCGCACACATGAATAAAATGGCAGCTCTTTTTTACATTGGGGCTCGAAGGGGGTTAATGCCTTCTCTGTCTGATGACTTTTCTACAGATGCAAAGGACTTTGTCCAGGCTTGCTTAACCAGGTAATCGTTGTTCCTCAAGAGCTAAATATTTGATCTGGTTGATTTGTTATTTGAAGGTTTAAACCACTGTAAATCAGTAACCTGTGTTTTCCAGTTTTCAATTATGTTTGTAACAATGCAACATTATTTGTATTTGCAGAGATCAAAGACAGCGACCTTCAGCAGAGGAACTGTTAAGACATCCATTCATTTCTCATCACAGCAAAGCCTGCTATAGGCCAATAAACTAAAAACTTAATTTAACCAAAAAGTCATGCAAAGTCACATTGTGATCCAACACATATTGACATGGACAAGTTTATAATTTATAAATGCATGACGTTCTGTAAATAATAATTTGATAAGTGCCAATAGGTTCTTAACACAATAAATAATCACATACACAAAGACTGAGTTTAAGGTAGTGGAAACCATTGAATTTATTTTTAAATCTAAATAAAATTTGGAAAATACCAAAAAAAAAAAAAGTGCCAGAGTTCGCACTTGCCTTAATCCAAATGCAGTTTAGCGATCCAAAGTAAAAAGGATGGTTTGTACAATGCTGGCCTCATTTATTAATAGCTTCACACTGAAAAGAATCAAAAACCAAAAGATCAAAACCATTCATTCTCTTTCAGAAATAATGTTGAGGGCCTGTAAAAGCCCAGATTTCTTTGGGTCAGCACTGTGATAATGGAACTCCTCTTTTACCCACCTATGTTTCTGGTCATTTGACATTGACTTACAGAGTTGCACAAATAGGCTACTGCTTCAAGCCAAAAATATATAAAATGCACTTCACAGCGAAGGTTATGTAAACTTCAAAAAACTAGAATTTTTGAGGCACAGCCTTTGGCATCCAGCTTAAGGTCATCTTGAAGGTCAAAAAAGGTACAAATTGCATGGCCACTGACAACATGCCAGGTAATTGGATTACCACAGGGTGTGGATTGCCTGCTAGTTCACCCTCTCCTGGTAGCAACGTGGAACACCAGTTCTAGAGCACATCACTGGAAGGCTGTGCTAGAAATGCCAACAATAATTTCTAACACTGAGTCACAAACCTTCCCCCCCCCATATATATATATATATATATATATATATATATATATAGTGTATAATATATATATATATATATATAGATGTATATAGATATTTTTTTTACAAGCAGCTCCAAACCTGAGAAGTTATGGTACAGCTTTTAACATACGAGAATGTATGTACATTTTTCTCCACTCTCTGTAAACAACTTTCCTGTCCCTTTCATTATAAACATGCAGCTCAAATAGAAGGTATTTTAGATGAAGGGAAAAAAAACAAAGGAACATTCAATAAACTATGGAACTTAAATCTTGATTCTGCATTTCTCCTGCCAACTTTGTTTAACAAATGAGAGGAGCTTCAGTCATTTTCAAGGGTGCTTTCAGTCTTATAAATTTTCACTCTGGCAAAAACTTTATCACACACTATACTGTTATCACGTAAAGATATCTGTTGAACTATAATGGCCCTGAAATTCATTTACCAGCTCACGCATACATACATACTGACTGATTATGAGGAAATACTGAGAGAAAAGCAGCAGTTATACAGTGATGGTGAGACTGAACCGAACTGCCAGAAGATCGGGAAGCATTTTTATTTTCTTTCTCCTACCCTTCACATTCCTCTATTTTTTCTCTTCCTAATAAAGAAATCTATGCTTGATTTTTCTTCTAGATTTTTCCTCTTTTTTTTCCTGTGAGTTCAAGAGTTCATTGCTTGGGCACTTAACAGCGAATCAAGCACGACAAAAGTGTCTTTGCAGTCTGTGTGTTGGCCATTAGCTAGGCAGGCACCCTCAGGGCCATGGCTCTCCACTGGTTTCCTGTCCAGTTTCACTAGGGTGCTGAGATGTCCGTAGCCCACCTGGTATGTGACAGGGGGAGGGGGGAAGGGTAGGTTAAGTACAGAGTTGTGAGATGACACACTGCTGAACAGAGGAACAATGAGAGGAACTACCTGCACCACTTTTGGAGCTTTTGTTCTTTTTGGAGTGATGATTGTGGCTGGCTTCGGGGTTCACCCTCTTGCGTGAGGAAGTGGAAGCTGAGCTTGGTCCATCAGCAACGGAAACAGTTGCGGGCACCTCGAGACTGCTCCTGCCATTGCCACTATGCGTGTGTGTGTGCGAATGGCCGTGTTTATGATGGTGACGATGGGCTGAGTGGTCTCTGTGTTTCTCCTTGCTCACAAGCGGACTGGAATGTTTGCTTTTTGCAGCACCCTCGTCTGAGGAGCTGTGCCGCTCAGAGGACACCTTTATTTTCATTTTTAGCTCCTCTTTACTTGATCCCCCCTTCTCGCTCTGGGAGGGGACCGGAAGACGCAGTTTTAAAGAGCTCCCTTTCTCGCATTTATCCTGGAGCTTGTCCTGCCCAGGCACGGGCAGCTTCATCTTCAGGGGTGAGGCTGTGGCGACTCCTGCTCCCTGCTGCCCATGAGACAGGTGGGGCAAGTGCTTGCGGTGATCTATCTGTGTTGTAGCACCATAGACCTCAGTCTCCACGTTCTGCTGCTCTTGCTTGCGTTTCTGAACTGCCAGCTCAGCAGCGTGTTTCTCTCTGTACTTGTCCAGAGACATTTTCTGTGTGGGTGCAGCGGGTGGAGGATAGGTTGTGGCCTGGTGCTTGGTCCCACCACTCACTTTGTGTTCATGTTTGGTAGGGTTGAAATCTGCACTTTTATCAGGCCGTTGTGTGTGCATAGAACTGTGTGAGGGAAGCTGTTTGACAGAATACGGGTCTGAGCACAGTTGGTCCTGAGGCCAGTCACTGGGAGCAGTGTAAGTGTATGAGGTTCCCTGCATGTTGGCTATGGAATCAAGAGAAAGGCTGCTGCTCGAGTTGCCTGACAGCGACACTGGGAAAGACGTAGAGGCTTTGGAGAATGCTGTACTTGTAGAGACCCCAGGGAGGGCATCCATCAAGGAAGGGTCCTGGGTTAATGAGGGTCCTGCTAAAGAACTGCTGTCTGAGGCCTGATTATCTGATTTAGGCTTTTTAGCAGCTTGTGTAGCCTGAAAATAAAATAACTGTGTGTAACTTATCCACAAAAAACAAACTTTTAGGCAATAAATGTATGACATATCTATTTTAATTGCTCACCCTCCAGTTACGAATTCTCTTCAACCTGCTTGGTGTCTTCTCCAGTATCTGCAGAAACTCGTGGGTCAATTCTACAAAATTTTAATGAATATATATGATAAGTAACTTGCACAACATATATGGAAAAATAAGCCTAATGAGGCCATTTAAGGAAATAGGGTTTTACCATCAAGAAGTTCAAGTGTAACCGAGTTGTCCACATACTCCCACCAGTGCTTTCCATCGGTGGAAACTGGGATCTCCCAGTTTGACCACTTGCAGGCCAGATGAATGCAGACACAGGCGATGACTGTGGGCTTGTACTGCAAGCAGAAGGTGGTGAGGTGCAGACTGAGAGGGATTTCATGTAGGAAGAAAAAAGACAGCAAAGGGAGAGCACAAAACTGTTAGTTGCTGAGGAGATTGAAGGCAGCTTCAAATTAATATAGAACTAATGCCACTAAAACATTCCCCAATTCTGAGTAACATGCTTCCAAAATTTGCCTGCACAGTTCAGAAACTATTTTAAACGGTGCCATGCAATTTACACAAATTTCACAATTTAGATGATACAATAAAAACATTTTCTCCAAACATACTGATCATAATTTATATTATAAATGCCAAAAGAGTTAAAAAATATAAAACAAAAATAACAGTGCTAATGACAAACTTTAAGGGGAAAAGACACTAGAAAAGATTTTCTGCTCAAGTAGATTTTTTTGTGCGAAACTGGGCTTATTAATGTAATTATAACAATATGTATACACAGCACTTTGAGGAAATGGTTTACATGGCTTAAGTTAGGTCATTCTGATCAACAGCTGATTGGCTGTAACTTCCTTACATGTGATATTATAAACAGCAGAAAATAACTAATTATACTTTATTAAATTAAATCTGTGCAAGCCCCAAAAATAAAAGGTTTGTTACTCGTAATCAAGGGTCAATTTGATACCACTGACATAAAACTGTACACTTAATAACAGGACCTGTAGTCAACAGAATCACAGGTAACAGTGAAAAGCACACAAGCATACGGTTACCATCCATAATTACCCCAAGGCCATTTTATGAAAGTAACAAGGACTGACTGTCCCAAATAAGGGCTTATTTTTAAAAATCCCAGTGAACTTGCCACTAAAAGCTAATAGTATAATATTTTAAAGTATTTGTCAAAGTCACTTGTCTTTCTATAGTCCTGAAAAAATTCATAGTGTCTGAAAAATGCCAACAATCTTTTGAAAGTATTGGGGTACACACTGAACAAAGTTGTGTTTTACTGATATTTGGAGAAAATAAAATGAAATGATAAACTGAAGCTTCAAACAAAGCTGGATGGTAACCCTGTGCTACAGAACAGAATCAATGTTTGGACATGGGGAAAGAGAAGCTTTTAAATCCTAATGCAACAAAGCAAAAAGATGAGTACAATATTAATAAACTGCATTAGCTATGTGTCAAAAAGACAAAAAAAAGCAGTCTTTATTTTTTTTTTATTGAAAACAAAAAAGTTAAAATCTAGTCATCTTGTTTGAGGTAAAAAACAAAAAACAAAACAAATGCAAACCAAATAAGCTCCAACCAGCCACATTATGTGCAGATCATGTGTTGAGTGCATGCTGCTCTCGTCCCATGTTCAGACATTGCATACAGTGCTGCAGTATCTGTATGCAAACAAGGGGGCAGAAACTAATGACAGCTAATATAGTTTAAAAACAATAAAAACAACTGCTATTTAAGGTGGAACAAAAACAAAAAAAATAATATTATAGTAATTAAAATGCAATGAAGATTACACCCTTTAAGGACCCTTTGATGAACACATGACCAAAAAAAACATTTGGATGCATTATAATGGGTAAAAAAGACTTGGCCAATGAAAATCTCCATTTAGAAGCTCAAACAGGTCCTTAATGGGTTTGACTGAGTAGACCATGGGTATATATAATCACAATGGAAGAACAACAGATGTATCAAAAATGAAGACACTGAATGACAAAAATGAGAACAGAAACAGTGCTTCTAAGTAGTTTGAACATGAAACAAAGATCAAAACAAAGGTTTAATTATCACTTTGAGAATAACAAAATCATAAGAAAAAAACAAAGGGGTCTGGGTACTTACCGTGAGCACTTCTATGTAATGTTAACATCTGTGTAATCTTTAGCTGCTATTCAGGCTACCAAAGTGTCTGTTCTAGACAAATGCACTTCTGTAACCGAGCAAACGTGAGGTTCAAGAGCACCACTACACTTCACATTGTGCATTCAACCCCTCTGTGCCAACAATGATCCCCCGTACAATACACCGCACTGCAACCGGGGCCGGTGCCGCCGGACCCCCTCCCCGCCTCGATCTGAGGGCCTGTTTGAGAGGGGGGGGCTTCCCAGTAGCCACCGGTGCAAGGAGGGTGTTGGGCACTGGTAGGGTAACCTGCAGTAAAGGAAGCTATAGTGTGCAGTCACAGTGCAACAAATGAGGTTCTGGATAACAACCTGTTGGTAGCCATGAAATAGGAAGTCTGTGCCAGATCCTTGCTTGCTGGAAAAGAGTAAAAAGAGACAAAGGCAAAAGAGAAAGAATGAGTCAACAAATACTGTATGCAATTAAGAGTGAAACCTATTTACATTCAATTTGGTGAGGTTTACCTCTCCACAACCTGCATGCTTAGCCATAGTTCAAAAATTTGTTTTAAAGATTAAGTCAGCGCTGTTTTATATCTAACAGTAATTGCATTGAGCAAATGAAGGAAAATCTATACCTCGCACTAGCTGGGAACATTTCACCACATCAGTGTGTGGATGTTCAATTGTTATTTCAAAGCCTGAAATATAAAGCACATGAATTTCATTCATAGCTGAATCACACTATTTCAACACCTGTGGAACATGAAAGAGAATCATGCATTAGTAAGAACAATGCAAAATCATGGATATGCATTTATCGTGTAACAAATCTGATTTATAAAAAAAATCCTTCTTTGCAATAAGGATTAAGAGCACCATTCTGGTGAATTTAGTCAAGATGATTCAACTTTTCAGGCAAAAAAAAAAAAAAAAAACAGAAAAAAAAACTGCTATGCTTTTTTGGTTTAAAAAATCCAAAAGGTGAACCACTGACAGCAAACCTTCTATGTTCACTCTAAAATTCATTTGAAAGGTACCTCCTTCCATAGACTTACCTAATGTCTGCAGCACTATGGTTTCAAGTATCACCAGCTCTTGAGCTTGCTGGAGGTATGCCTGAAGTTCAATAGACAATCATTACATGAGGCTTGTAATGTGTCTTTTTTTATCTTCAACCGATAAACAATTCTTTGCACCCTTCCGTTTACAGTCAAAACAACTGTTTGCCGAATAATTAAAACTTGCTGGAGCACTAAAGATAACATTTTTTTTTAAGGGAGATTTTTGTCCCAGGACTGATACACTGGATATATAATGTCAGTGTCTCACTAGTCCATTTTCAGATGAAGGCCTCATTTACTTTGTTGCTGGAGTCATCATCACAGGGGAAAATGTGTTTAATGTAATATGTAATTTTAAAGGCAGTCCACCTAAAATCTATTCTTTTTTTTTTTTCTTTTTTTTTTAATGGAAGGAGATTTCCATTAAAGATCAAATGTTCATATTCAAAACGTTTAAAGACAAATTCAGGCTTAGTTGGTTTGATTTTTGTTTTTAAGCACTTTGTAAATGTGTTGATTAAAGTATTTGTGAATAAAAGTTAAATCAGGGGACACCAATCTCAGTTCTAGGAGAGCTGATGTCTAGGAGGGCTGAGTTAAGCTCCTACTTACCTCAACAAACCTGCCTGAAAGTTTCAAGAGTTTCTAGTAAGACCGTGATCAGCTTCTTCAGGTGTGTTTGATTAGGGTTTGAGCTAGCTTCTCCAGGGACACCAGCCCCCAGGAACAAGTTTAGTGGCCCCTGACCTAAATAAAATATTTTATTTCAGAGCATTTTCATCCTATAAAACTATTGGAATAATTCATTACCTTCGTATGAATTTATTATCTAGTTTATTATCTTTGAAGATCAAAATGATTGATTAATCATTTCAATCAATAGAAATAAATCTCTTTAACATTGTTTTACATAGGCTATCAAGTCGTCTTTTACAAGAAATCTACAACTGTCCATAAATAGTTTCAAATTTCTTTTGTTTCAAGTCATGATTTAATTTTTCATTACTTGTCACTTTTATTATGGCTAAAATTATCACACAAAACAATGTTTACATTTCATTATAGACTTTCATTTAAAAAAGCAGATATCCAGATTAATATTGGCAAAGATTTTATGCCGTTTTTCCCTTCAGCGATAGAAACTTTCTAAAACAGAATTGCACGCTCAATGTTAAAAATTATTGTCATTAACCTTAATGACAAAAACAATTAGATTTAAAGGACATCTTTAATTGCATGTCTTGTTAGGACAGTGTGAGTTGACTAGTGAGACGCCTGATTCTGTAGCAACAGAATCTAAACACTTAGTTGTAGCAGAAATTATCCAGTGTGATAAGTAATTGATGAGGAAAATATAAATAATAGTAATACCTAGCACTTACATTACTCTTTGTATCCAGTGGAGGCTCTTGGGGGTTTAAACATGCATGCGCTACTTTAATGACATGTTCGAGTTTCCGTGGTTGCTCTTCAACTTTTGCCGCCAAAAATAATGTTGTTGGGGAGATGGTCTGTGGAGGGAGGAGAAAAAAAATATGATCAAAAGACGCAAACCTACTTTAAAATTCTGATATCAGTCATTTACTTTAATTTTATCGTTCATTTTTCAAATATGAAATAGTTTGAAGTTTCTTATGAGACTATACAAGAAATACATAAAAAGGCAAATGAAGGAGAATTATAAACCCGTTCTATTATCTGCATCAATTCACTTTAAATTAGAAAAGTGCATAAATAGATGTACTAATTGACCATTTTACATTCCAAACGAAATGCAGAGACTCATGAATACTCGTGTGGTTAAATAGGCATGTAGTGTGGATGAAAACACTTACATTTCGGTGGAATTTGGTGAAAGAATGGTACATATAAAATCTGTGCATGTAAACAATGGCAGTATTTATTGTGAGTTGAGAACTTGTGTTTTGCGTTAAGGAAATTGTTGGATTAGGTAATCTCAGCCATTACTGACAAGCACGCATTCATGTTTCACAGTCATACAAATTGCACGCAAAACATCTAACTCATTACATAATTCAAATCTGGTCACGTTTGGCAATGCTAAACGGCGTTCATATTTACGGTAACCTGCTCTTGTGACACTGTCATTACAATGCGCGTAAGTGCTGCTGTCACGCGCCTCACAAAAGCAACGTGAAACGACTACTAGTAAGTTGTACATAGACAGGGGAGGTAATATTAAGCTCACTAACCGATAACGTTATATAAACAAACTGTAACTTACGTCACTCGTTCGTAGGACATGTACATTGACCACGATGTACCCGCGTGATGCATAAACGCGCTCTTCTAACATACACGATTTTAAATTACAACGTGGAGCAATTTTAGCCGAGTTCAGAGCTATTATAGATACTCGTGGCAAAAATAAATTACAGGTATCATAAGCATGAAGACAATTCAAACAGTCACAGAAGACAGAAACGGGCCTGCTGTTAACCAGCGCTTCTGAAGGATACACATTTAGTCTCTGGCCCATGTCCTGAATAAGATTCGCGGCTTGCTGCCGATACGACAGCTCTCTGTCTGGCTCCACTCCGCAGCGGCGGGACGGGGTGGTTTCGAGTTGTTCCCGGGTGAAAAACCATTTGGACGATGATCCCCGGCACGCCGCCATTACCGTCCAGCAAACGAACAGAGAGCGAGCGAGCGTCACGTATTTTCACATACGTAACGTACGACGTCGTCGTCACGTCTTTCACGTAAGTGCTGGGAAGTGTAGTTTTTTTTCTCTTCAGTTTAATGCCGGGTAACGCCAACGCCATCTAAGATGTATTATCGCCACCTACTGTGTCGGAGTGTGATGGGAAAATTGTTATTTTATTTTTTATTTTATTAGTCCACTTTGAAAGATCAAGAAGTTTTTTTTTCACTTGCATTGTCACACTTTCTTAGCATTCTCTAAACTGTTAGTGCAAAGTCACTAATGGAACTTTCTTCAAAATACACTGCAAAAATGGACTGACCCACAACATTTCAGATTTCAAAACCTATTGTGTTGGTGATTTGACCAAAATAATATTTTTGTTATGGCCACACTGGCCAGTATGTTTCATCATGGCAGGCAACCATTGAAATTAAAGTTTTATATATAAAAAACAGATATTGGTTGAGAAGAGTCAATATATAGTAGAAAAAAAGTATATGAGCATTTATATAGTAGGCTGAGGGGTGTATGGAGGGAAAAGGGTGACAGAGTGCCTAGGGGCCCTCCATCCCAACCACATCAGTAAGAACTTTCAATCTAATGTGAACAAGAAACTAATTGTTCAGAAATCTGGACTTATTTTTTAGGAAGAAAATACAAATAATTTAAGAATTGAGCTAAGCAATTGATAAAAAACTGTAAAAGCCCTTTGAGTGAAATATTTAAAGAAAGCAGTCCTATTTAAATATGTGGACGATTCATTTGTAAGTAATAAAGTGCATATTCTTTATGCATGAACATATATTTACAATTTATTTTACCAACTAGTTGCAAACATTCAATGAGACATGGCAAAAAAGGATGCTATTTTATTTTATTTATTTATTGAATACATTTTCTTATACTGTATTATCCAGACAGTTAACTTTAGACGGAACAAACAGAAGGATTTCATCTTTAATCAAATATAAATCAGTAAAATACGAACCATCAGAAAGGTTTAATGCTCACTCAAGTAACAGTCTACAGATACAGTTGATCAGTCACTCAAACTGCTCTCTTGCAAGCCCTAAAAAGTCCAGAGCATTTCCAGCAAGCAGTTTATCCTAAACAAAAGAGGGGAAAGTAGATTTATATGTATGTGATTTTTCAGTTACGTTTTTTTTCAGTCGCTTTGGTGCATTTCTCACAACACTATTCACATTTGCACAACAGTTAATGCATTTCTCAAAACAATTAGTCATTTGTGCACATCATAGTAGCAGTTTCTCACTCCTTACAGCAAATTGCAAATGCTTTTGGACATGCATCAATTGCTTTCATACAACTCTCTGCTGTTTGTAAATTATCATTTGCTTATGTCATGTCAGTCAAAAAAATTAACTAAACTTGTGGATGCTGAATAGTCATTCCATAAAAAACTAATAGTCCTCATTTCATTACTTGAGTCATTACATACAAAAATGTTGAACTAGTTGTCAAAATCTGTCAAGCTCATTTAAAAAAAAAACTTTAAATCTTTTTTTCTGAAAATGTCTTCTAAATTGAACAATTTCATGAATGATTTACAGACCTGTGTATGTTGTAGGTTCAGTTCCAATATGTAGGCTACTGCAATATTGTTTACAGTTGTGCACAGCTCTACCCAAAGGGAGTTTATGTTTGTTGTAAAGAAGGGTGTATTTATCATTTTGCACAATGCTGTGAATAAATTAGAATTGTAAAGAGCAAATGCAGTAAACATGTGAAACATACATATTCAGTGTCTTGTACTCAGATACCTCACTAAATGCAGTGATGTCTAACTTTACTGTAGTTTTCAAATGGCTGTGCAAATAGTATATAGTGCTGTCTTGAGCATTTTCAGGACGTGTCACCAAAATCTGACTTTTTTGCATTGGAAAAAATGTCCAGAGTAAAGTGTCATAATGAAAACATGACAAAGCCATTTGACTATAATGTTCATAAACAATGATGTCAGGACTTTGCATTTTGATGACTCTGACATTTTCATTGACATGAATACTTGATTTTGAGGAATGAGCCATTCATTTTGAGCAAGTGACACACTTTTGCATGTTATCCACTAGGTTTTGCAGTTTGTATTAATTGTTTTGAGAAATGCATTAACTGTTGTGCAAATGTAAATAGTGTTGTGAGAAATGCACCAAAGCCACTGAGAAAAACTGTAACATTTGTTTACTTTGTACACATATTAACAAGTCTGCTAACTCATTAGAAGTTTAACATATACTGGCAATATGATTAGACGGACAGACAGATAGACGGACGTACGGACGGACGAACGGACAAACAGACAGACAGGTAGCTAGATAGATAGATAGATAGATAGATAGATAGATAGATAGATAGATAG